>JAWWNH010000061.1:11905000-12447500 GCA_034641385.1 Darevskia mixta | reverse complement strand
TGTAAATACTTCAACATATTGACTACTATTGCTTTATAGCAACTACCCCCCCCCCACCTTACTTTTCTCTGTTTAAAGAAATCACAAATATCTTCAACACTAAGAACTGCAAGGAAAATGTTTGGAGGAAATGACTCCCTTTTCCTTTGGGCTTGATGTTTGAATTGCCCTTTGATGAAAGTACAAGTCTTTTCTTCTTCTTCTTCTTCGCTCTCTTGTGCTCTAAATGGTGAACTTACAGGTTTGCTTTTAACTAAGGCTACATTCAAAGAGCACTTTATTCCATTTTCCTAACATTCCCTTAGCTGATCACTTCTGTTTTATGTGACCCCCTCCTCCCCCAATGTAAAAGCCCTTTCTGGAAATCTGATGGAACTTAGTGAATGTTTAGTGTTCGTTTCCTTGTTAATTGCTTTGAGGGGTGGGGGGAACAGTTTGCAACCCTGTGAACCTGGGAAAATAGTTTTAATAATAATAATAATAATATTTTTTTAATTTGTACCCCGCCCATCTGGGCGGCCTCCAACAGATATTAAAATACATTAAAATATCACAGGTTAAAAACTTCCCTAAATAGGACTGCCTTCAGGTATTTTCTGAATGTCAGATAGTTGTTTATCACTTTAACCTCTGCTGGGAGGGCGTTCCGCAGGGCGGGCGCCACTACCGAGAAGGCCCTCTGCCTCGTTCCCTGTAGCTTTGCTTCTCGCAGTGAGGGAACCGCCAGAAGGCCCTCGGCGCTGGATCTCAGTGTCTGGGCTGAACGATGGGGGTGGAGACGCTCCTTCAGGTATACAGGACCCGAGGCCATTTAGGGCTTTAAAGGTCAGCACCAACACTTTGAATTGTGCTCGGAAACGTACTGTTTTAGTTTTGTGCTGTAAATTTACAGCTGTTTTCAGGGTTCGTGACGTATGATGAAACTTGGAGTGGTATACCAGTGCACAGCTCCTGCATGGGTGACTCATGGGGGAACAGAAGCACTTGTGTGCATAAAGGATGGCGACAGGTCCAATGCCGTCCATTGTTGTGCCACACCACACCCATTGGCATGAATGAAATTTAGCATGATGTGGCGGTATATCAATCTAAAGCCACAGTTATAACCAATAAAACTAATGCACTAATCCTCATGTCTGGGTGTACTCCATTCCTTAAGGCCTTCTCAACCCTGCTGGAACACTGTCTCTCTTCCTTGGCCTGACTGGACCACCGGAATCTTAGCAGCATAGGAAGCTGCCTTGTACTCGATCAGACCATTGGAGCAGCTAGGTCAGTACTGTCTGCACAGACTGTCAGCAGCAACATGCCCAGTCCTGCTGGAACATGCTTGGGATTGAGTTTGGGACCTTCTGTCTGTAAGTCAGATGTCCAACCACCGAAATGCAGTTATATGGCGCAGCCACACTAGGAATAGTGTGCAGTGCTCTGGTTGCTGAACCTCAAAGATGTTTTAGAACGGAAAACAGTTCACAACAGGAGAGCCAAAATTATGAAGGGGATAGTGCAAACTCCCATATAATGGAAAGGTATAAACATAACAATGACCATAACAACAACAGTAATTATATGGGGCCACAATTGAACTCTGATTGAAACATTTATTGTTTGTTAAGAGTACATCATCTCTGTTTAGTCCCACCTTGCATGCATGAGATTCCTCCTCCTAGGTTCTGTTCCTGTTTCCATTTTATTGAAATCATTCTGTGCCACATCCATAGTGTAGTCATTCTCTTGGCGAGAGAATATTTCAAAGCTCTGGGAATTACAAGGCTTGAAGTAATTGTGGGGTAAATGAAGTAGGGCTCCATGTGGAAGGGAAGTGGCCCTGCCACTATGGTTTGCCAACAAGCATTAGAAACTGGATTTACAATTTTGAAGCCATGTTTTATAATAATTCAGGCTCCTGTTCTTAGATTGAGGAGGGAAGAATGAATGAAAAATATGAAGTACAGGAAATTGCATGAGTATAAGGCAGTTTGGGAGACAATGAAAATCCCATTTCAGAAGAGATTTCGTCTCCCATGGTTACTTTAACAAATGGACTACACAGGTTTGCAGTTTTGTTAATGGTATTTTTCTTGTTTCTGTTAAGGCAAGTTATCCCCCCCCTTTTTTTTTTTAAAAAAGGCAGCTTCTGGAGGTGGTCAACGAAAGCAATCATTGCTATGGCCTCAAATCCTCTGGATCATCAACAACAGGATTCGCAGCTTGCTCACTTGGTTTTGGCAGGAGATGTGTCCCAGGAACCTTTGGATCAACATGTAGGACGAGCTCCTTGCTTAGAACCAACTCCCTGCAGTGTTCACGATCCAGAGCTGGAAGGTATTGCAGATCTGCAAGCTGAAATGCAACAGATCACACTAGAACTTCAAACTCTGTTAGTGGCAAAAGATAGACGAAACATCCTTTCTCCCTACCACCTGACACATAAATGCCAGGTGCTGACCATGATGAACAGTCACCTAGAGGAAGTTCTGAAACGGAAAATTTATCTTAGGCAGGGCATACGGTTAGTCTACCCGACACACAAAAATTCAGTTGACTCGGACTTCCACAACTATGCAAGCAAATTTTTGGTGTTGGCAGCAGCTTTCACTGAGAAATTAGGAAGCTATCTAAATGCAGTAAGTCTTATTCCTCAAAACTGTCCAAGTAACATGAAGAGTGCACTAGCCAAAATTAAATCATTGATGAAGAAGGGAGAAGAGCTGTCAGGAAAAATTCAGGAATTGAGAGAGGATGTTGAACTCCCAGAAGAATAACTGTGCAATACTTCATCCATCCCTAGTCCTAGGATATTTAGCAATTTTGTGGGTTCTAGTAGGTGGTCAGAAACTATAAATGAAGACCACAGTGCTCTGATCATTGATACTTATTGTTTACCTATTTAATAAAATGTATATTTCAGCAGCAATATGTAAGCTGCATGGCTAAGCATTTTATTTATTTTACTATAGGTTAGAAACAACAGCTATAGGTTGTAAACAACACTGGTCCTACTCAGAATAGATCTATTGAAATTAATGGATATGCTTGATCAGTTAAGTCCCTCAATTTCAATGGGTCTGTATATCCTGCAAACAAGGCAGGGTAGGGGTAAATTCCCGTCTTGCCCAACTTACCGGTACTTCATTCCCAGTAATGATCATTCTCCCCAGTGGCTGCTGTTTGTTTTGTTTTATTTTTTGAAAGCTTGCATGTTAAATGCAAAAGCACATTGAATATCACGTCTGGTGTATCTCTCTGGGTAGACACGTCCAGACACTTTTTCACAAGGTACGATTTGCAATAAACCTGCTTTGTAGCTATGTGTAGGGCCTTCAACAATTTTCTCCTCATCTGAGAGAGAGAGAGAAGATGAGGGGGAAGAGAACCAATCAAGAGTTCCCCCCCTTCATTCCTCAGAGCAAAACACACATTTGAAAACAGTTTTTTTAAAAAATCATTAAGCTGTATAGACAATTCCAGGGTAAGTAAATGGCAAAACATTTTGTGCTCCTAACTGAAGGGTCCCGCGGGGGCTGTGCGACTGTTAAATTGTTCTGTTTGACTATTTCCACACTCTGCAAAGTTTTCGTTGGAGGAAATAGATGGCATGTGTGACATTTCACTTTCTGGAAAAAGGCTCAAAGGGAAGAACGTAAAAGGAGGAGGGGGTTTCTATCAGAGAACTCTTGAAACGCTCTCCTTCTGAACACCTGGAGAGTGCCACCCCTCCCCATTCATCAGTTTAAAATGCTTTTAATATATATACACTGCATTTTTCCTACAGTGCGACTTAAGGCGGTTTGCAAAAATAAAAATACTGATGAAATGCAGAAAGCTTAAAAGATAATAGTTAAAAGGGAATTAAATTATAATAGAATTAAAACAATATAAAAACCATTCTGTTAAAGCACAAATAGTGTGGTGCTGTTTTTACTGTGAAAAGCCATTTCCATAAAAAGCAATCAGTTCTCAAAAGCCTGTCAAAGGAAAACAGTCTTCCCCTGCTCGCAGAAGGACAAGGAGCCTCTCTAGGGGAAATTCCAAAATCTTGAAGCAGCCGCCAAGGAGACCCTGTCCAGTGTCCTCACCAAATGTTCCTCTGAGAGTGATGTGACTGAGAAAAGGGCCTCCCCAGAAGATCTCAGAGCCCAGGCAGGTTCATATTGGAGAATACAGTCATTCAGATAGCCTAGATCTAAGCCTCTTAGGCCTCATAGCCAGCACTTTGAATTGTGCCTTGAAACAGACTAGTAACTAGTCTGTTGTAGCAGTTTTGAGCACTTTTCAAATGAAGCTCCACATAGAGCCAGTTGCAACCCAGGTGTGTATTGCTGTGGCCAGATCAGACATCTCCAGGAATGGGGACAACTGGCACACTAGCTTTAACTGTGCAGCTTTAACCCTCAGCACTGCAGAAACCTGGGTATCCAGGCTCAGAACTGAAACCAGGAGCACACGCTCTGTGTTCAGGGTGAGGGTTACCCCATCCAGTTTCAATTTGTTCACCCTTGTCTAGTCCATTACTGATGTCAGACACTGGTTTAGAACAATTTCTCCCGACTGACCAGAATGGCGCTCAACCAGAAGTCTCAAAGAACAAAGACAGCTACCTTGGATTTAAGTGGAAAGGACTAATAGAGCTGGCTGTCATCAGCACACTGGTGACACCAAACCCCAAAACTCTGAGCAACTCCTCCAAGCACATGTAAATGTTAAATAGCATGATGGACAGAGTGGAGCCCTGAACGAGCCCACAGGCCAATGATCAAGGTGTTGAACAGGAGTCCCCCAGCACTACCAGGAAGGAATGGAGATGCTATTAAAACTGTGCCTCCAAGTCCCATTCCAGCAAGGGGCCCCAGAAGGATACCATAGTTGATGGTCTCAAAAATTGCTTAAAGGTCCAGCAGAACCAACAGGGACACATTCCCATTGTCCAATTCCTCCCAACATATGTCATCCAAAGGTGACTCTGTCCCATAACCAGACCTAAAAACAAATGGAAATGCATCTAGATAATCTGAAACAGAGATGCTACCACATACTCCAGTTCGTTGCCCAGCATTGGGAAATTGGAAACTGGCCAAAATTTATCCAATATAGTTGGATTCAGGGAGGGCTTTTTCAGCTGAGATATTATAACTGCTTGTTTTAGGTGTGCTGTATTCCTGCCTTGCTGTTTCCCTTCACCACTTGGTCTCCCTACTGGCCTTTTTAATGAGTTAGGAAGGGCAAGAAACTAGCACATGTGGTAGCTCTCACATTTTCAAGGATGCTGTCCACATTCTCAGGCTGCACAAATTGAAAAGTATCAATTATCATTGAAGAAGCAGGGACCAAAGTTATATCCACTAGACCAGTGTCAACTGTAACATCCAAGTTGGAACAGATCTGAGTGATTTTGTCAGCAAAGTACTGAGCAAATTGTTCACAGCGGGCCATCGAGTGGTCTAAAATCTCCTCACGTGGGTAAGGTTGTAAAAGGAACAGCTCTGCTGGATGCAATAGAAGCAGAGAAAAATAGCTTTTTCACTGCTTGCAGTGCCACAGAGTAGGTCTTCAAGTAGACTCTAGCCTGTATTCGGTTGGGCTTCTTCCAAGTTTTCCATCAATTTTGCTCTGGTCACCATCTCATTTGTTTCATCACCACCAGTTCCCTAGAAAACTCATGGCAGCCATTTTGTGCTAGCACCCTTATCAATATGAGTACAGTGGTACCTCGGGTTAAGTACTTAATTCGTTCCGGAGGTCTGTTCTTAACCTGAAGCGTACTTAACCTGAAGCGTACTTAACCCGAGGTACCACTGTAGTGGCACCTCTTTCTTAAAATAATAATAATTAAAGTACTGGTGAGAGGTATCCTGAGGGCCAGATTGGAAGACCACATTGGCCACCATGGCCCGAGCTTTCTCTTCATTTACTTAGGGAATGTGACCTCTTACAGAAACACTTATTCAACGCAAAAATGAAGGATGACAGGCTCCAATCTCTGGGATCTCATGTTTAAGAGTGCCTGCTACCAATGATGGAAAAGAGCTCTATTACAATTACCTAGGAAGCTCCCGCCAGTTAGAGTGGGAGGTTCTGGGCTAGATGAAGAAAAAACTTCACTTGGTAGCAGCTTCCTGTAGTCTGTGTAACATGACCATATGCTTATCCAAATGTTTTGGACTACACCAGTGAATGTACAGAATCATGGAATTGTAGAATCGTGAAGTTGGAAGGGACCCCGAGGGTCACCTAGTCTCATCCCCTGCAATGCAGGAATCTCAACTAAAGCATCCATGACAGATGGCCATCCAAGCTTTGCTTAAAAACCTAGTCCACCACCTTCCAAAGACGGTCCGTTCCAAACAACTTACTATCAGAAGGTTCTTCCTGGTGTTTAGCCTTATTAGAATTACTTGGCCCTTCCTCTCATTGTAACTTTTAAGCTCATTAGGAAAGCACTCTCCTTTATTCTCAATATGTTTTCCCACAAAGTGCCCATTTTTAACTCTAGAAGCTGGAGACAGGAACCATTGGCCCTCCATTACAACACCCAAGAACCCCAGGATTCATGGCCAATGGCCAACGACAGAGGTTTTCAACCTTTTTGAGTCCTTGGCTCCATTGACCAACTGCATTCTTTCTGCAGCACCCTTGTGGGGCTATCAGGAGCCCAGTTATGTCACCCCTTGCCTGCAGAGCTGGCAGCTCCTCAGCCCTTTTCGAACACCCTTCATTGTAGAGTGTTCCCTCAACCTCCTCTCCTCTCCTTGGGAGTCCTCTGGGCAGCCACTGCTGCCATCCCTGGTCTCTGAGCTCTCCCCCCAAAAAGAGTTTCCTCCTCGCACTGCCCCACAAGGGCATGTGAAGCACCCCCTGGCATCTTTCTCCATGGGAGCTTCTAGCAAGGGCTGCTGCAACAGACAGCTGTGCAAGCCTTTGGGAAGCAGAGATGCAAGAGGGCATCAGAGGTGGGAGGGAAGGAAAGAGGGACAGGGACCAGTGTTGCTTGCGGCACCCCTGACCATCATTCAAGGCACCCTAGGGTGCCACGGCACACTGGTTGAAAACGGTACACTGGTCAACATACAGAGAGCCCAAGATTTCCCACTCCTCCTTTAAAGCCTTGGTATTCAGGTACCTCCTACTGGTCTCTTTCCAAACCAGTCGTCCTAAGGTAATTGTTTGGGGCTCATTGAAGCTCAGTCTTTTCAGTAGTGACTTCTTGCCTTTCGAAACCCCTTCCCAGGGAAGCTTGCCTGATGCCTATATTGATGAAGACCCTACCCCCACTCTAGCTCTTTAGTAACCTGCAGCTTTTTGAACCTCTGCAACACTGAGGCCAAGTTACTGCATCTGTTTTAGTCACAATTCATCATACATGTAAATTTCATTTCTTGTACATCTTAAAGTTATGTGCTATATTTTCTTTCTTTCTTTCTTTCTTTCTTTCTTTCTTTCTTTCTTTCTTTCTTTCTTTCTTCTTTCTTCCGCTGCCCTGAGGACATTTCCCTTTCTTTTGCTGAAGGTGTGAGATACAAATTTAGTAAATAAATAGCATAACATAAATTTTAAATAATATAATAATACAAACAGTAATCCTGCAGGAGGCAGCATCTGGCGTGCCCTGAATAACATGGTAAACTAGAAGGCAAGAGGATTAGTTGCAGAATGATAGAATTAAGCCTGTGTAGTGCTTGCATCTTCTTTGTGGCTGAGTCTACGTAAGGCATTGTAAAGTTGAGCCCTTAATTCACCATCTCACAGAAACAAGAACAAGGGCAGGAAATGGCACATGCTGTGTGTTCTCATTTTGCAATGGCCTTAAGACGACTTGAGCAAGAAACCAATATTAAAATACATTTCCCCTCCCTAACAGTATTACAACTGTAATCTCGCAATCCTATTTTAAGGGGAAACATTTGCCATTTGTGTACGTTGGAAGGCAAAGCTGTGTTCAGCTTAGGCTCAGCAATTGTCCTTCGTCCTTCATCCCCCACCCCACCCCCCGGCTTTCCTGTGCTGTGCTTTTCAGTCTTGCATCTCCTTTTGACAACCTGTTTCACAAATATATTAATGTAATTGAACCGATCCTGCAAAGGTACACAGAAGGATGTATGTCATTTGTTCTAGCAGATTCTGGAAATAGATGTTGTAATTTAAAGGACTCTCTCTCTCTCTCTCTCTCTCTCTCTCTCTCTCTCTCTCGGATGTAGCAGGGAAACTTCTTAAAGTTGTGATTAGAAGTCTGCAAATTGAAATCTAAGATGCGAATGCTAAGACTCAGTCCCCAGAGAACAAATACCTTATCCTTTTCCTTGCTGTGAATAATAGCAAGAGAGAGAGAGAGAGATGGGGGGGGGGAGAGACAGAGAGAAAGAAAGAAAGAAATAGAGAGAAACAAAGACAAAAAGAGAATGAACCAACTTTATACGACTGAGCTGGAATTACAAATATCAAAATGAATTTATTATTGCTTTCCATTTTGAATGACTTTGAGGAAACTTCCCTTCTACCTGCTGGACCAATATATATATATTTGTTTTAAAAATCCACACCAACTCAAAGCAACTCAAAATATGGGTGGGAGAGATCTGTCAGCATGCAGTTTTCCTAGGATTATAAAACAGTCTCCCCCCCCCCACTTCTCTTCCCTTGTTTATAATTACTTCTGATATTTCTTTTATATCTACATTTTATTTGTTTATATGACTTTCATAATTACAGTGCAATATGCATTTGCTAGAAAATGTGCCAGTATTTTAAAGGGATGAATTCAATTGCCAGTGATTGGGGAAGGGCTGTCGCTCAGCGTACATGCCTTGCATGCAGAAGATTCCAGGTTCAATCCCCAGCATCTCCAGGTAGGGAACATACTGCATTGAGGCTTATCTGAAACCCTGGAGAGCTGCTGTTGAGCAGTGCAGACAATACTGAGCTAGCTGGATCAGTGTTCTGACTCATTATAAGGCAGTTTCCAGTATTATTTTAATGAAATGATAAGTATACATTGGTAAAGCAAAATGAAGGACATCACCCTCCCTTTTTTATAATAGGCAAGAGAACATGTTAATGGAGGGGTGTAGAAGGCAGAAGAATAGCAGAGTGATGGACTAGTCCAAGATAAATTAATAATCTTGGGCAGATTAAACAAAATACCAGTTTACATGTATATCCCACTGGGTAGAAGCCATCCCCACTAGGTTCTTCTAACACGATGAATGATCCTGTGAATGCTGTGATTTACATATTATGTTTTGGAAACCATGTGATAAGCAAGCAAGAGTTGGGACTCCTTACTAAATAATTTTTGCTCCATCGCTTGCACCAGTATCCCAGTAAGGCTGTGATGTTCTCCTTGAACAACACAGTCTGGGTATACTATCCCTCGTTGAGTTTTTTTCTGGTGCCAAGCTGCACTGCTCCATTACTTTAATTGCTATTGGTAAGTGCTGTTTTTAACACCGATCTGTGCCATTTTGCTGCATTATGGACTTTTTTAATGGGCTGTAGTTTTTCCATCTAAGTAAATTGAAGTAGACATCTTATCAGCAGGGAGTGCTTCACCTTTTCTTCCATGCTTTTTGTCCTCATTCTGTGCAACTGATGTTCAAGCACAGGGCACCGCTATTTCATTGCTAGCTTGCTTTGCCCTCTATTTTCTGAGTGCTACTGTTTTATCAGGGAAGTTAATGCAGCATGTGATTATGAAGTAGGTAACCGTCATAGTATATCTGAAATATTTCCACTCAACTACTTTTTGCCAGATGTTGAAACATGGAAATATGGTGGGGTGTGTGTTTGTGCTGGAAAATGAAATATAACCTTACTTTTAATATATCGTCGTTGTTGTTTAAATAGACAAATACTGTATGTGCATGCACTTAATAGCAAAGCCCAGTAAGTATGTCTGTATTGTAGTTACATATATCATAATATGCAAGCATGTTGTTGTTGTTTAGTCATTTAGTCGTGTCCGACTCTTCGTGACCCCATGGAGCAGAGCACACCAGGCACTTCTGTCTTCCACTGCCTCCCACAGTTTGGGCACCCCATGGACAATATGCAAGCATACAATTGTATAACACAGTACAATCATAATATTGTACTATTATACAAACATAAAATATCATACAACCCTAATATCATACAATCATGATATATATATCATACAATCATGATATATATAAACAATTGTAATATCATACAGTCAACACACAATCACAATATACACTCATAACACATTATCAGAATATGATATATCACAATCATTTCGTACAACCATCCATTCATATCATGCAATCATACCATACACTCACACACTCACATCGTATCATATCAGATAATCATATCATATCACAGATTCAAGTTACAAGAAAGGATATTCTGAGAACTTTCTGACAGTAAGAGCTGTTTTACAGTGGAACAGACTGCGTTAGAAGGTGGTTGACTCTCCTTCCTTGGAGGTTTTTAAGCATAGCTAGGATGGCCATCTGTCATGGATGTTTTAGTTGAGATTCCTGCATTGCAGGGGTTGGACTAGATGACCCTTAGGGTCACTTCCAACTCTACAATTCTATGATTGTTTGATTCTATAGCTATTGTGGCTCCAAATTCCTTTTAAGATAATGCAGATAGGATTACAGGTTCAATTCCAACACAGAGCTGTGTGTGTGTTCTGTTCATATAAGAAACCATCAAACCAGAATTTTGTATTTGGCACAGGATTCAGAATGCTGAGCATTTGGGATTTTGATCCAGGATTAAAAGGGGTGTTCTTATCCAAATGATCATAAAGATAATCAAGAAAATAATTTGAATATCTGATCCAAACAAAAGGTTTATACTTCTTATATGGAATTCGCCTGCTGTTGGACTTTTTCCCAGTCCTGTGGGAAAACTTGAGGGAAGGCCACCCCATAGCTCTCTCCCTTGTTAATGTTGCAAACCAGACTTAAATTGTTTGGTGTGTGTGTGTGTGTGTTACAAGACATTATTGGGGTGACCCAGTTGAGTAACAGCTGCTTGTTACTTGCAAGATCAGATTAGGTTTATGGCCTTTGCAAGGGTTTGGTTTGTGTAAAATTCAGTGAAGTTCTTCACTTTCCTGTCTCGGAGGCAGGTGGTGTTTTCTTCCTAAGTGCAACATTTCTTGATTATTGATGGATACCAAAAGTGACAGAGTGGAACTGATTCAGGGGAGAAATAGCCTTTAATTAAGAGAAGTTGGTAAATATTTGAGAAGGCATGCAACTTGGCTCCTGAGCTTTTGAATATCTGATTCTGTGCTGGCTTAAGGACAGCCTCCCCCCCCCCCCCGCTTTGACTGCTATTTGAAATCACCAGAAGAGTTGCAGAAGAGTTGTGTCCGCTGCCCCTTTTCTTGAAAGTGTTCTTACTCAACCTAACTAGCAAGTTCATTGAATAAAACATGATGTTTGAGATGATAAACAATGAAGTCCACTGTTTGCAGGCAAAACCTTTATTAAATCTCCCCCACCCTTTGCCACTGCAAGCAGGCCAACAAAACATGTACCTTTTGCTGTTGCTGTCCATGGTATACAGTTGATAACTAGCTATGGCTAACAATCAGCATTGAACAAAAGAATTCCCATAGCTTTTTCTTTTCTTTTGGCTTGAAACTGTATGTGTCAACAGCTTGGCTTACAAGGGGTGGGGGTGGGGAGTTGTGCTGTTGGCTCATGTTCATCAAAAGCTCAAGCACATTCAGTCTGTGTTTGACTGACACAGATTGCACGCCAGAGGTGTACTTGCTCGTACCATGTGGGCTTTTGCGCTGTGGAATGATGCACAGGTTTGACACATTGATGTGAACATAACTCTGTGCCCAGATTCTAGTTTGGATCAAAAATGGTGTTGGAAATAATTATCCCCTGTAAGAGAGACTGTCTCCATAGGTCTGACATGATCTATGGAGGTCACCAGTCTACAATTATTAAACAGCAGTTAACAAAAGAAAGGGACAATGGTACCTGTTGCAGCAGGAACCGATGCTTATTCCATTGCTTCTGATGAGACACACTGTTGAAAAGTATCTCCAAAGTTGGATTTCATGTGAAACACATTGGGAAAGGACCCTATCCCAGTGTTAGACAGGGGCAGATCTACTAAAAATCTAATGAAGCTTAAGCTTCAGAGACCCTAATCCCAAGGGACCCCAAATTAGCTTTAGTCCACATTGCATAATATCCTTGAGTTTAGAAGACCTAATTTGAGTCGCATGACTGTAATTAATTAATTTTTTGCTGTATATATTTCAACAATCCCAAAGTTTGAGAGCCGGTAGCACAGATGTTGTAAAGGTGTGCTGGTTGCGAAGGGGCTCCCAAAGCAGTTCAAGCTTCAGCCCCCCCAAAATGTAGGACCACCACTGGTGGTAGAGCATGTGCTTTGCATTCAGAGGGTCTTAGGTTAAATCCCAGACATTTCCATTTACAGCTAGGAATGACCCCTGTCTTAAACCCTTGAGAGTCACTGTAAACGGTACTGACCTAGGTGGACCAATAGTGTAGCTTTCTGTGTTCCTGGAATAATTATCATATAAAACATCCAGAGTTTCGTACTATGCTCCCAATCTCTCTCCTTTAAGTGCCACAATCATGTGGAATATGGTGGGCATGGACCTAGTTTTAGCAAAAGAACAATGCACATGAGGGATGCTGCTGCTGCACTTTTCTGCTACTTGCTAGCCTGCAATATTGCCTAAGTCCCTCTGCTCGAAAAAAAATCCCAGCAGGGTTTGCTTCTAGTATTACAGTCCAGCTGAAGGAAACAATTAAACATTAGAGAACAGATGGTTGGGAAGTAAGTTTTGTATGACAAGGGATAGTTCAGCAAGTCAAACCCTTTCTGATCATTTCCAGCTTGGCCTTTCCACCTCCTGGTTTTTTGTTTTGGTTTTTTATGTGATTGGGGTAGACCAGGGGTCAGCAACCTTTTTCAGCCATGGGCCGGTCCACCATCCCTCAGACCACGTGGTGGGCCGGACTATATTTTGAAAAAAAAATATGAACAAATTCCTATGCCCCAGAAATAACCCAGAGATGCATTTCAAATAAAAGGACACATTCTACTCATGTAAAAACATGCTGATATCTGGACAGTCCGTGGGCCGGATTGAGAATGCGATTGGGCCGCATCCGGCCCACAGGCCTTAGGTTGCCTACTCCTGTGGTAGACCCACAATTAACACACTGCTACGATCACCTATAGGTTGGCCCCGAAACATGGTATCATTTTCATATCGTGCAAAATGCTGAGATTATGCCTGGGAGCGAATGGATGCTAAAAACATGCACACTACCATAGCCCTCTACAATATCCAGGACCTCTGTGGATGTTTTATCTGTGGATGTTTTACAGGGGTCAGCAAACTTTTTCAGCAGGGGGCCGGTCCACTGTCCCTCAGACCTTGTGTGGGCCAGACTATATTTTGAAAATAAAAATAAAAATGAATTCCTATTCCCCACAAATAACCCAGAGATGCATTTTAAATAAAAGCACACATTCAACTCATGTAAAAACACGCTGATTCCCGGACCGTCTGCGGGCCGGATTTAGAAGGCAATTGGGCCGGATCTGGCCCCCGGACCTTAGTTTGCCTACCCATGTTTTAGACTAACATGAAATTGGCTGATAGTCACTACTTACGTGAGTTTAAAAGGGCATTAGATAAAGCCATGGAGGATAAGGCTAATAATGACTGCTGGCCATGATGGTCTGTGAAACCTCTGAATTAAGGCATATGACACTGGATACCAATGGTTAAGAGATTCACCTACTTGTGGGAGGCACTTATTCCCTTATTGTTCTCCTTAAAGGGTTTGGTCACTTTGTGGACACTACACTACATGGATCATTGATTTCATGTAGCGCAGCTGTTTGAATTCCTTACATCCCACAAGGCATTTACCCCCAATTTTGTTAACTGTTTTCTTGTTGCTAGACAACTCTTTTTTTCTTCCTCCTCCTTGTGTAACTGTTGCCATAGTACCCCCCCACACATACCTTCGTCCAAGAACAAATGACAGGCAGACCCACACAGCTGTGTCTATGTGAAATGGTTGTTTCCCCCAAGCATTTTGTATTTTTCTTTTCTGAAGTAGGACCCTGTTCCATTTAGTTTACTTGTTGTTGTTTAGTCATTTAGTCATGTCTGACTCTTCGTGACCCCATGGACCAGAGCACGCCAGGCACTCCTGTCTTCCACTGCCTCCCGCAGTTTGGTCAGACTCATGTTGGTAGCTTCGCGAACACTGTCCAACCATCTCGTCCTCTGTCATCCCCTTCTCCTTGTGCCCTCTATCTTTCCCAACATCAGGGTCTTTTCCAGGGAGTCTTCTCTTCTCATGAGCTGGCCAAAGTATTGGAGCCTCAGCTTCAGGATCTGTCCTTCCAGTGAGCACTGGGCTGATTTCCTTCGGAATGGATAGGTCTGATCTTCTTGCAGTCCATGGGACTCTCAAGAGTCTCCTCCAACACCATAATTCAAAAGCATTTAGTTTACTAGGGCACTATAATTAACATGTTGACACTGTTGATACCTGTGAGTGCTCTGCTTGCAGAAGGTTCAGCTGTGGGGCATGGATAATTTTTAGTTCCGAATCACACCTGTTTTTGAAGCTCCCTTGTGGCAGACCACTGATCGTGACCACCCTCTTTCAAACTGCAAAGCAAACAGGGATCTAACAAAAGATTTCTTCTTGGTCAATACATGTGATAGATGGGGGTCAGAAAAGTCCTATGCTTTAGATCAACAGAGCTCATGGAAGGTCACATTTATATTGATTTAAAAATGCACGTTCAAGATTAGGAGCACAAATGTGAATGACCTGGTCCAAATATCTCCTTGTCTAGCAAAGAACTCCTTTTTTCTTTCTGGGGAGTAGGGAGGTGGGGGTGGGTGGATATTTTTTTTTTTTAAAAAAAGACATAACTATGTACAAGATTCTTTTGCCCATGTTCTAACACTATCTGCAATGCCTCATTATGTAAATAAGTATGAATTGCATTGATAATTTGCAAGTGAAAGTGCAGAGAGGGAAGGATGCAAAAGGGAAGATTAACAAGCCGCTGCAAATACTCCTCTGGGAAGCCTTTCTGAAAATACAGAATGCTTCAAAGGAAACTGAATTCATGAGTGACCTGCTGAGGTTTGCTGCTCAGTTAAAGTCCCTTGCTTTCCTGTCGTTCCCTCGGCATACATAAGCTTTGCTAATTTGGATGGGCGCTTGCAGGAGGACACATTAAAGCACCCACACATACCATGAACTGTTAACTAAAGTTGGCACCATGTATTTAATGAGTTCTACTGCAAGTGCTTAGGATGAGCCACACTGACAGTGAAACAAACCCCGACCTGGCAGTGTGTAGAACATAGAGAGCATGCCCTACATCAAGTTAACCACTTACCCCTGCTTTTAAAGGGGGGCGGGGATTATTCCTTTTTATTTAAAACCACCTTTCTATTTTAAAATACCCTGATAAAGTCAAACATACTTAAAAGGTTTGAAACAATGGGTTGTGTCCAATATGAGTCCTACTCAGGCCTACTGGCATTTATGAACCTAAGTTAGTTATCTCCTTTAATTTCAATGCATCTACTCTGAGGAGGGCTAATGTTAGATGCTGCCTGATTAAATCTAAAGATACTAATTAAAATATGAAAATACAAATAACATCTGGGCAGCAGAGCAGATAGAAAAACATCGGCAGCTAAATGGCAGCATAGCAATATTGTGGTTAAACATTTTAAGAAGTCTGGATTTTTTAAAAACAGAAAAAGTGTTTGCACAGTGCTTAAAATCTGTTATGTTTGGTGCCAAGTCTACCTACAGAGGGTGTTTAATCTGGTTGAGATTAAGCAGGCAAATTAATTTCAATGAATATGCTTCTTGAGAGTTCACATGTTTGCAGGGCAGGTA
This sequence comes from Darevskia mixta, assembly GCA_034641385.1. NCBI lineage: Eukaryota > Metazoa > Chordata > Lepidosauria > Squamata > Lacertidae > Darevskia > Darevskia mixta. The sequence continues at coordinate 12,431,577 of JAWWNH010000061.1, read as the reverse complement.
TAGTTGTCTGAATACAAGCAAATAAATATTGAGGCAGGTGAAGGGAGAAGTACATTAAAAAAATAATAATAAAAAGATTGTGAAGATCTCTCCTTTTAGGACTCCGAATCTGTATGTCAACTGCACAATTCTTCATTTCCATACCAACACTCTTGACAATATAATACACCAGCATCCTACAGTTTTCTCTTCTGCTGACAAGCCACCAGCACTGTGGACTTGCTGTTTATCGTTAGTAGAAGCACTCTCTGGAATTATACTTTTATATTACTGTGCTGCTTTTCTGTGGTTCATCATTTAAATTAGGTAGCAGAAGTTTGATGATGGTGCATGTGTTTTGCATCCTAGTGATTTTCCCTGAGAGTTTGCAAAGCTTATTTATTTTTTTACATGATCTTATTTCATTTAATAATTTCCCCTTTAAAACTGAGTGGATGAGACATGGATAAAAAATTACAATGCTCTCTCTCTCTCTCTGTGTGTGTGTGTGTGTGTGTGTGTGTTTCTGTGACAATATTAACCAAGTAAAGCAATAAGCACCTAAAATGCATTCTATTCATGTTTCAAAAAAGAAAATAGATGTCCTTTGTCTTGGAAGCTTTCTTTCTTTCTTCTCTCATGTACTGGATAGTGGCCCGAATGTTGCCAATGTATTCCATATCTTCTTAATCTGAGTTTCAAATGACACTGTTGTTTTCTATTTCTGTGGGGTATAAACTCTGCCCTGGTAGTTACAAGGAGACTTGAATTCAAATAGAAGTATTATCCCTACAGAAACGCCCAGGAGGTCTAGTAATAAATTGTGACTGGAGGTATCTTGAATTTGTTGAAGTTCTGGATGACCACTGAACCATAATCTGTGAGGTGCGTTCTTCTAGGTGGATGGAAAGGTATGGAGGCCTGTAGTAGACAGTGCAAATCTAGGCCTTACTCAATATTATATCAGCTTTGTGCATTTCTGCTGCCTGACTTCACTTCTGGGTGTCAAACCTATTACCGAAGATGTGATTTTGCATGACTTTGACCAACCCTGAATACCACTTGCTGGAAGCCGCAGGAAGGAAGTGTGTTCTTGTGCTTGGGTTCTGCTTGCTGGTTTCCCACAGGCTTCTGGGTGGACACTGTGAGAACAGGGACTTGCCACGGGTTTAGTTGAAGGTAGCCATCATGGACAAAACTTGGCCATGTGTTTTGATCCTGAATCTCTGATTTATAGGGAGTTTCCCCTTCCCACCCCAGGCCCAGCTAATACTGCCGAAACAAAAGCAGGTAACTAGTTTCAGAGGGTGTGTGTGTGTGTGGGTGTGGGTGTGTACACATACATGCACTTTGTATATTGTATATTATATAGCTAGACAGGGAAAATATCACAGTACACATTCCGATATGAATGCTGCCAGTACAGTTCTGTCATTTAAACACCTATTACTACAACACTTCACATAAATAAATGGCTGCTAACTTTAGTTCGATATTTTAAACTCATTCCCATTTTAGACGAAGAATATATTTTTTCAAAAAGAAAAAAAGAAAAAATCTATATGGCCTATTTGCTGTTGTGTAATGCTACATGAAAATGTATGTTGGGGAATAAAAAAGAATGCTGATGAGACAGAGTAACACAAATGGAGCATTAGGTTGTAACGCACATGACGAGTGTTTAAATATTATTACGGTAGGAAATGTTTTGGGTAATGATTTCTTGGTTTTTTATTATTATTCTACACAATTTGTCCTATGTAAATTCTTCCAAAATAGAGATTAAAGGTGACTGCTCAAAGCAAGCTGTTGCCAAAGACTAACAAATTTAAAAGGCAATGCCAAGGAAGAGGAGGTATTTCTCCTCTCCATCCCTGTATGGAATTTGGATGCACTGAAGTCAGGGAGGTAAGATGCATTGAACAAAATTCCATTTGCTTATGCATATGAACTATTTTGGTACATGGGAGGAGCTGTGGTCTAAACCACTGAGCCTCTTGGGCTTGCTGATCGGAAGGTCGGCGGTTCGAATCCCCACGACGGGGTGAGCTTCCGTTGCTCGGTCCTAGCTCCTGCCAACCTAGCAGTTCGAAAGAACCTCAAAGTGCAAGTAGATAAATAGGTACTGCTCCGGCAGGAAGTTAAACGGCATTTCCATGCGCTGCTCTGGTTTCACCAGAAGCGGCTTAGTCATGCTGGCCACATGACCCGGAAAAAACTGTCTGTGGACAAATGTCAGCTCCCTCAACGAGTAAAGCGAGATGAGCGCTGCAACCCCAGAGTCGTTCGCGACTGGACTTAACTGTCAGGGGATCTTTATCTTTAGAGCTATTTTGCTTGCATTTCCACTTGCCTAGGTGACTAGAATCTGTAGATTCTTACTAAAGCTGATTTCTGAATTTGTCACGTTACATTGGGAAGCTGTGTGTGTGTGTGTGTGTGTGTGTGTGATGACATGAATAATTGTCAGTAGAAAGTCAAACTATTGGTCTATCTAGCTCAGCATTGACTATGCTGATTTGGCTGCTGCTGTCCGTAATTTCAACCCTACCTGGTGATGTCAGAGAATCTTAGAATCTTAGAGTTGGAAGGGACTCAAGGGCCATCTAGTTCAACTCCCTGCAATGCAGGAATCTCAGCTAAAGCATCCATGACATATGGCCATCCAACCTCTGTTTAAAAACCTCCAAGGAAGGAGAGCCCATTACCTCTTCTGGGAGTCTGTTCCACTGCTAAACAGCTCTTACTGTCAGAAAGTTTTTTTCCGAATGTTTAGTCAGAATCTCCTTTCTTGCAACTTGGAGCCATTGGTTTGAGTCCTACCCTCCAGAGCAGGAGAAAAGAAGCATGCTCCCTCCTCCATAAGATATCTGAAGATGGCTATCACAAGCTGTACACTGGCTCCCTCGGCCAATAAAGCGAGATGAGCGCTGCAGCCCCAGAGTCGGTCACGACTGGACCTAATGGTCAGGGGTCCCTTTACATTTACCCATCACATATCCTCTCAGTCTCCTCTTTTCCAGGCTAAACATACCCAGCTCCTTCAAGTACTCCTCATAAGGCTTAGTTTCCAGACCCTTGATCATCTTGGTTGCCCTCCTCGGCACATATTCCAGCTTGTCAGCATCTTTCTTAAATTGTGGTGCCCAGAATTGGACACAGTAATCCAGTTGTGGTCTGACCAAGGCAGAATTACTACTATTACTTCCCTTGATCTGGACACTATACTTCTGTTGATGCAGCCTCCAATATCATTAGCTTTTTTTTTTGCTGCTGCATCACACTGTTGATTCATGTTAAGCTTCTGGTCCATCAAGACTCCTAGATCCTTTTCACATTGCTGCTAGTAAGCCAGGTGTCCCCATCCTATATATGTGCATCTGGTTTTTCCTGCCTAAGTGCAGAACCTTACATTTATCCCTTTTGAGATTCATTTTGTTATCTTGCGCCCAGTTCTTCAATCTGTTAAGGTCATTTTGAATTCTGATTCTGTCTTCTGTGGCATTAGCTACCCCTCCCAGCTTGGTGTCATCTGCACATTTGATAAGCATCCCCTCAATTCCTTCATCCAAGGCACTTATAAAGACGGTGAACAACAACAGACCCAGGACAGAACCCTGTGCCTCCTCACTTGTCACTTTTTTTCTGGGAACCATTAATGAGTACTTTTTGGGTTCGGTCAGTCAACCAGCTACAAATCCAGTTATCTCATTCAACCCACATTTTACCAGCTTCCTTGTGAAAATATCATGGGGTACTTTGTCAACAGCCCTACTGAAATCAAGATACACTACATCCACAGCATTTCCCTGATCCACCAAGTTTGTAATTCCATAAAAGAAAAAGAAAAAATCAGATTGGTCTGGCATGACTTATTTTTGAGAAACCCATGCTGGGTTCAAGTAATCACAGCATCCTTTTCTAAATGCTCACAGACCAACTGTTGAATTAGCTGTTCTAGGACCTTCCCTGGTATGGATGTCAACCTCACCCATTGGTAGTTACCTGGGCCTTTCCCCCTTTTTGAAGATGGGGACAGCATTTGCCCACCTCCAGTCTGTAGGGATCTGACCTGTACTCCAAGAATTCTCAAAGATAATAAACAAATTACATCTGCAAGCTCCTTTAGTACTCTTGGATGCAGCTCATCAGGCCCTGGATATTTGAATTTATTTAAAGTACCGGTAGCTACGTAGGTGTCCCTTACTACCTCTTTTTCTATCTTGGGCTGCAGCTCCCTCCTTACATCATTTATTCAGTTATCACCAGGTTGGGCATCACTTTCCTTTTGGGAAAAGTAAGTGTTGAGTAGTTCCGCCTTTTCTCTGTCACCCAACAGCATTTCTCCATCTTCCCCATGCAGAGGACCTACCACTTGCTTGTTCTTCCTCTTCGGACATAGCCAAAGAAACCTTTTTTATTTTTAGCATTATTATTATTATTATTATTATTATTATTATTATTATTATTATTAACATCTCTTGATATTATTTTTAACCTGTCAGGATTGAACCTGGGACCTTCTGCATATAAAGCAAAAAACCCTCCTCTACATCTTATGTTGGACACTGGGGGAAGCTAGGTCAACTCATTGCCCTTTCTAAACTAGTCTGCTGTCACTGATTTTTGTTCAGTGTGCTTTTCATTATTATTAAGTGGACAAACCTCATTCACCTTCCCAAGATAAATATATTTTTAGGGATTTAATTCCTCCCATCAGATTTGGGACATCTGAATTTTGAGATACGGCTCAAAATGTGTGTGTGGGAGGGGGAGTATTTTAGGATAAACATATATCTAGAAATGCATGCATTGAGATAAAAGACATGTTTAAATAAAAAGTTTGTGCATACTTTGTGCTTCTTGCTTCAGAACTATTGCTGTTTTCATCTTATGATTAATAGATTAATCAACTAAGAATTCATTGGTAGGATGATACTACTATAAAATAGCTTAAAATACATAAAACAACAAAACAAAACAAAACATAAAGGTTGTAAGACATCAGAGACCAAAATGCAGTGTCTGGAAAAGTGATAGCAACCTGCTAACTTATATATATTTTTTCAATTCAAACACCTGCATGTGGAGTAAATGTTTGTGATAGAAGAATGGGCTTGGCCTTGAGTTCTTGGCCAAGTGTCCACAATGTCACTCTTAGCTTGTTATATCAGATCCTGCAGATGAAGGGATTTAAAGATTAAGAGCCAGTTTAAATAGGGAACCAGCGAGTTATGCCAGACTGTGCTATGGGGAGCTTGTTGCAGCATCCAAAGAAGCTGAGAAATACATTCCTTTTGAGATGGGGACATAGCCAGTTTGACATAAAACCACTTGTCATTTGCTATGCCCATTGCAACCTCCTTCTGTTACTTACTAATGTGTTCTATCTGTTCTCGGCTGGGTTCTGCCAGATGGGTGTCACTCTGATCAGCTTTCTATGCCAGCCTGAGTTCTCATATGAGAAAACCGATAGAACTATCTGTGCTTTGGAGAACCCTTGAACAGCTTTGCTTTCTCTCTGGAGCTGGATACAGATTAAAAGAGGGAGTGTGTTTTTATTTCCTCAAAGAGGAGCCCCAAAAGCACAGGAGCATGTTGGCAGAAGAACAAGGAGAATGGCAGGCAGCTGGTGATTGTTCCTAAACGGACTCGGCTCAGTATACCTGAAGGGGCATCTCCCCCCTGTCTTCTAGCCCAGACTTTGAGGTCCAGCTCCAAGGGCCTTCTGGTGGTTCCCTCACTGCAGGAAATGAAGCTACAGGGAACCAGGTAGAGGGCCTTCTCAGCAGTGGGGTCCCCCATGGAACACCCGCCCATCAGGTGTCAAGGAGATAAATAACTACAACTTTTAGAAGACATCTGCAGGCAGCCCTGTATAGGGAAGTTTTTAATGTTTGATGTTTTATTATGTTTTTATATGTGTTGGAATGGCTGGGCAACCCAACAAGATGGGCAGGTTAATAATAATAATAATAATAATAATAATAATAATAATAATATTCTTAACCTTATTCTAAGGCTATGCATTTCCTTCTTTGAAAGAAGTGGGGATGGTCAAATCTATCAATATTGTTTTTTCATCCCACCCCTACCCTGGTTTTAATCTCAGTTGTCCAAATTCCCATGGCAATTTGCATTTTAAAACAATTTCATAGTCATTTTTCCATGGATTTTAAGTATGAATTTCTCCTAATACACAATTATATGGAGTTTTGACTAATAATGCACATTTTTGCGAACAACCTTCTGTAGCATGATGCTTTTTTGTTTTATTTTCAGCAATTTTACGTGCACTTTCCCCCAGTAGATGTATCTGGGTACATAATTGTTTGGTTGGAGCATTGCACCATAGAATTCATAGAAGTGTGGATTCCGAAGTGTGTTTCTGTTTGCATATTGGTTTGAAGTATTTTCTCATTAGAATTTGAACAAAGTCAAATTTCTCCCCTATCTTTATCACTTTGCCTGTGGCCAGGAAGCCTCATTGTGCTGCCCTTGATGTGTGGCAGCCAGGACCTCTGACCCACCAGTCAGCATTTTCCCCTGCCCCAAATTAAACTCTGTAATCCAGATCATTGGGGGGCCTCAAAGTGGAAGGAGATGCACTCCAGCAATTCAGAATAAGTAGTTTGGAATGACGTGTGTTAACAGCCAAACCACAGACAGCAAAGGAAGGAGGGTGGAGAGTGTTTGTATATGGTGTGTGATGGTATTGCAAATGTGAATGGGGAAAATACTTTCTTTACACACACACACACACACACACAACACCATGGGAAAGCAGCAAATGGTATGCAAACCGAATGTTGGAAACCTTTTGGGTGAGCACACCCAGATGGAATACTCTGGTGGAATTCCTTGGTTGTATGACTTTAGCTCCTAGTTACAAGGAGATGCTGCGCTACCCAGTAGATGTTCCTCCCTCTCTCCCTGAAAACAAAACTTGTGAGGCAGTGGAATTGGCTAGCATTTGGCATGTATTGGCTGGAAGCCTTGCAAATACTAAACAATCTACTTCACTAAGCATTTACAAACAGTAAATGTATATTGATGTTCGCTTGTTTGTTTTTCACTGTGCCAGTGCTCATTGCGAAACAGCCGTTGCCAAATGATATGTTTGAATTTGTCGTTCCTTTAAAAACAAAACAAAAAATGATTAAAACTATTAGGTTGCTGGCATTTCTTAATCTGTTCTTCTCTTCTCGTTTTTATTTCCTAGTTCTTCTTAGTGTTCGGTTGGACAACTCCTTAGCCATTCTGGAGATGGACTTGCTTTCCAGGACCTACCTCTTGGCAGCCTTATTAACCTGTATCGTGTTTCAATCCGGTGCCCAGGAGAAGAATTATACGGTGCGGGAGGAGTTGCCAGAAAATGTCCTAATTGGCAATTTGCTTAAGGACCTCAACTTGACTCTGGACCCTGATGTGCCCCTTTCGTCACCCCTGCAGTTCAAGCTTGTGTATAAGACTGGGGATGTTCCGCTGGTGCACGTGGAGGAGAATACTGGAGAAATATTCACCACTGCAAACCGCATTGACCGGGAGAAGCTCTGCTCTGGCATTTTTAGTGAGAACCGCTGTTTCTATGAGGTGGAAGTTGCTGTCCTGCCAGATGAAGTTTTCCGACTGGTCAAGATCAGGTTCCTGATTGAGGATATAAATGACAATGCCCCTCTTTTTCCATCAACGGTCATCAATATCTCTATCCCTGAGAACACAGCCATCAATTCCCGGTATTCTGTCCCATCTGCTCTTGATCCTGACATTGGCGTGAACGGCATTCAGCACTATGAACTCCTTAAGGTGAATGTTGGTCTTTGTATCTCCCCTGAAAGATTCATCTCCATTATTTCCCCTTGAGTTTCTTAATAATTTCTAGGATCTTGCATTGCATTTAACTTTCAGCAAGGGGAGGAATAAGGAAAGATGGGGGTATTGATTGAAAGTGGAAAAGTGAAAATAAAACAGAGGGGTGGGGAATGGACTGGAGTGGTGGAAAGATAGTAGACGATTGAGTAATAATAATAATAATAATAATAATAATAATAATACATATATACATCTTAGCATTTTGGGATCTCCTCTCCCCATATTCCCCTCTTCATTTCTCATGCAATAAGGGATTTTCAAGTTTGCCTGCCTTATATACATGATCTAAACTGGCAGAATGTGGTAGACTATATATGCTTGTGGGCTGCACCAAAGAAAGTGTTGTGTGTGTGTGTGTGTGTGAGAGAGAGAGAGAGAGAGAGAGAGGGAGGGAGGGAGAGAGAGAAAGCACACACACAAATGCATTCTCTCTGAGTCACTCAGGCACAATTCATGTGTTGCCTTGGCAAACCCTATCTTCTGCATTTAACTACTCACATGAGCAGTCATCTTGTGTGCGAGCCTTTTGCTGTGGGTGCAGGAACCTTAGCTAGGAGAGGGGATGAGAAGAAGAACGACATCTTGCCACGCCACCCAACTACTTTTATAGCCATCAGCATATACCTTGAATCCAAAATAAGCTGGATTTCCAGACATAACATTTTAACCAATCTTTGGCATCCCATACGCTAAATATGTGGAGAAATTCACAACCACTTTGTGTGATGTTTTCCATTTCAGTACTAGTTAGTTTTAGACTGCCTGAGCTGTCAGTCCCATAAGAACTGCACGCTTGGACATTTCTCAAAACTCGCAGCATGCATATATATATATATATATATATATATATATATATATATATATATGTCAAGGAGAAGCTGGAGGTAGGGATGTACTTAGTGAATGTGACCAGTAGCTCTGGCAGTGAAGCATATGAAAGCGAACAAGGGAGCCCCGTGGAATAGTGATATGCACTGAAGCAAATTAACATTCTCAGAGAAGCAAAGAGGAAGCCCTCCATCTGACTGGCTCAATCAGCCTGCTTTGGTAATGCTTGGGTAGGTTAATAGTAAAGGGAAATGAAAAGTTATTCACACACAGAGAAAAGAGCAACTGTAATGATGCCCATTCTGTAGAAACAAGCAGAGCATTTGACATTACAAATAATTTTGCGTGTGTGTGATGCTGGGGTGTCAGAGGCAGACAGTTTCTCCTTTGTTTCTTGATGAGCAAAATCTCTGGAGCACATTTATTGGTTGCTCAAGACAGGGGTGTTATGGAGGGGGGCAGAATGTTTTGCCAAAGATAACACTTGTTACTCACCAAGAAGGACTAAATCTTTGACCTTTCAGATGCTGTTAGACTCTAGCTCCTATCATGACTGGCCTTTTGGACTGATAGAAGTTGTAGTCTGGATGCATGGTTCATCTCCACCAGGAGCTGTGCATTCAGTATTATGGGCCCAAGTTTATGCAACTCCATTTCAGTTGAGGTCAGACAGACTCACTCCTTGTTGAATTTCCAGCACTGTATTCCTTGTTCCTCACTCAGAGATTATTGCCATTAAGTAGTATATAAACAAATTGCAGCGAACGAAGTGATTTTTAACCTCTGAATCTGCTTGAAAGTGAGATGGACCTTTGGTGGTGCATCACTGCCTTGCCCCTTTCAACTGGCAGTGGTTCTCAAACATCTCAAGCAGTAGACATTCCTATCATCTGCTGCCTGATCCTTTCAGTGGATTTGTTGGGGGTTGAACTTGTTATCTTTTGCATGAATAACTTGCGCCCCTCCCCCTTTCCTTCGTTGCTTGTATATACCTGTTTCTTTCTCCGGGGAACCTTTTACTTGTGATTGGTGGCAGTCTTGGCTGTTACTGCTTTCTCTAGCTGATGATGAACCTTAATTTCATACAAGCTTGGAAGCTCCAATGCCAACACGAAGTCCTTCTATTCAGAAAGGTTTCTCAATCATTTCAGTCAAAGGAGCAGTGGGGCCCTGCTGTGCTCGGGTCCTGATTGCGAACTTCCCATAGGCATTTTGTTGGCCAGCGCAAGAACAGAATGCTCAACTAGACAGGTCTTTGAAATAAATGGAACAGTCTTCACAACGCACACCTCCTTTGTGTAAAGTTACATGGCCATGTATTGCAGCCACATAGGGAAATAAGGCGGCAAGGTTCAAAGGCTTGACACCACAGATCTGAATAAGGGAACAAAGGTGTGGGATACTATAACAACACGTAGCAAACTGGGCAAGTCAGCTCCACCAAGGGGGAGAGGTAGTGTTGCATCATGCTTTCAGGTAAGTAGGGAGATTCACTCCACCCTGCCAATAGTGTCCCTATTTTCCGGAAATGTCCCTTTTTTAGAGAAGCCATCCCGGTTTCTAATTTGATCCCAGAATGTCCCACTTTTCCTTAGGATGTTCCCTATTTTCATGTATTTTAATATTTGTTGGAAGCCGCCCAGAGTGGCTGGGGAGACCCGGCCAGATGGGCGGGGTACAAATAAAAAATTATTATAAAATTATGATTATTATTATCAGAAAAACGTTGGAGGGTATGCCATGCCAGGGGGGTTAACAGCACTGCAGGCAAGACTTGGGACTACGTTGTTCAATCTTAAAGGATGTGGGAAATCTAACAGCAACCCATCCCTCCACTGAGGACACATGCCACCAAGCCAGTGAAGTGTGAGGACCCCCCCCCCCGAAAAAAAACAACCTAGCAAGCAATGCCAATCAACTAATGGGAAAAAGAAAGAAAGCCTATTGCCCCCACCCAAAGGTGACCTGCCAGTGCCTGGACTGAACAAAGTGGGATTGGTGGATGCCACAAAACCACCCATGGCGGGGTGCTACCTGGGTGGCAGGGGGAAAGGGAGCTGCACCGCTTTGCCAGCAGCCTCCCTCCCTTCCTTTTGACAGCTCGGATAAGGCTTTCGCCCACCCAGGAAGCAGCCCGGGAGCAGGGGGCAATGGCGTACCGCCCGCCCGTGACTCACAAGCCTCCCCCGAGCTGTCAAAACGAAGGGGGAAGGCTGTCAGCAAGGCGGCACAGCTCTGCCCTTTCCTCTGACAGCTAGGGGTAGAAGAAGAAGAGTTTTGATTTGATATCCCGCTTTATCACTACCCTAAGGAGTCTCAAAGCGGCTAACAATCTCCTTCCCCTTCCTCCCCCACAACACACACTCTGTGAGGTGAGTGGGGCTGAGAGACTTCAAAGAAGTGTGACTAGCCCAAGGTCACCCAGCAGCTGCATGTGGAGGAGCGGAGACGCGAACCCGGTTCACCAGATTACGAATCCACTGCTCTTAACCACTGTAGGCTTGGGAGTTGCGGGCGGGCAGCGTGCCAAATGTCACCTCCCTCAGTGATGACACCCAGGGCGGACCGCCCCCACTGTTCCCCTTCCTCCACCCCTGAAGGAAGCAGAAGGTGTAACAGGGTTAAGTAGCCAAACTTCAGCCCTACACAGCAGACCTGAGCATGCATGAGGCAAGAGCTAGGTCTCCTTTCCCTATGTGACTGCATATACCACCTACTACTGCAGCAACTTCACTTGAATTGAACTACAAAATATATTTATTTTTTCCGCTGACTCTTTGTCTTTGTTTCTTTGCTCTAATCACTAGCTGCGTGCCAGCAGAAAGTAGGAATGGGCTGAAATGATGAAGTTTCTTTTTATAGATCACTTTACTGAGATACAGTGCTGGTGCTTTAAAGTGTCCCACTGTCTTGGGGACTCAGATGCAGACATGGTAAAAGAGAGAGAGAGAGAGAGAGGTATACCTGTTGCCCATTGGACAAGCATAATAAACAGTGTAAAGGGGATGGGGAGAGACTTTACAGATCGTAGTGAATCATTGCTCTTCTGTTGAAAGTTACCATCCCTGTGTTATTAGGAGTATTGCACTTTCCCCATCTGTGTATATCCCACTACCTTGCCATCCACACTGTACACGTGACATAGCTGCTGTGGGTGAGCCCATTTGAATCTCAACACACCTTCATTATAATTTTTGTGGTGTGTTGTCTCATGACCCCCATTTTATTTTAAATTAGTCTATACCAGTAAAATGCATTTCTAGCTGTAAGCTCTTCTGAAAAAAACATGGTTTGGGGAAAGATGGAAGAGTCACAGGAAAAGTACAGGATGAGCATGATTGGATGTGTGGATGCCCCATTAAAAGTGAGTCAACAAAGCATTGCAGTTCCACACCCATCTCCGAGCCTGGAAGCATCCTTCAATTGCAAAGAAATGACTTAGCAGGGGCAGCGTTAACTGTCTAGAACACTTTCTATTGAGAGAGGTCTTCATGATGACTTGGCGGTGCTCTATGAAGATTGCAAATGTATTTGAAATCGTTTGCATGGATTTTATATATTTTCCCCTCTCTTTTTTTGGTGATTTACAGTAAATAGGTCATTGCAAATGATTTATTTAAAATGATGCATGCTTTGGCACTGTTGGGTAAAAATCCAATTCATGTGAATGGCCTGTGATGGAGAGAGCGAGGAAGCAGGATTAAAAGAGAGAGGCGGCGGGGCTTGGTTGATATAGGTGGAAGGGGAGCAAAAAGTGCTTTTACAACTCGACTGCAGGAGGAAATGCTTCCAAGGAGGAAGAGGAGCCATTTAATAAATGAGGAGGCAATGACATTAATGAGGATGCTGAAATAGCTGAGCTTTTAGATTGCTCTTGGGCGGTGGGGTGGGTGGGGAAACCTGACCTTTATCAAGCGACATAAAATATATGGCATAGTGATTTTAGAAGTAACACAGGTTTTGCCAACCTGTGTAGAAGGCAAATAAGTATAGAAATCGCTCATTAAAAGTTGCTTTGGGCTGGAGTATAAATTTTGCTGGAGTGTCTAGCTAGGTGTTTGGAAAATAGCCTAAAGATTTGGTGTGAATGCATACTGCATTTATATAAAATACACACATACAAACATGCACACATAGCTATTTATCTCTGTGCCTTGTACTGTTTTCTCCGGTGCCAAGAAGCTCTCTGATGAGGCAGAAGTGGAATTAATATACGCCTAGGAGTTTTACATAACAGGTACATAACAAGTACATCATAGTGCAATCCTGTACAAGTGTGCTTAGTAGGAAGCCCCATTAAGTACATCAGGATTTACTCCCATGCAGTGGTTTCTGGTGCCCATTGAAACTAGTAGGGCAGAATCCATGGAACCCAACAGTAGGTGGAGTTAGAACCAAGGAAAGGGACAGCCAGCCAATTCAGCTTTTGCCCTCCTCCTGCCCCACAGCCAAGTTCTACAAGAGCAACACAGGGTTATCCAGATTTCCACTTGTCTTGCCTTTCCCCCCAGGAAAATCCAGTCTTTACAGCAAACATCAATAGGGTTTCCCATGGATTGATGTTTGCTCTGATTCAGCGCTAAATAGCAACTTTTCCTGTGGAAAGTGATGGGGCAAACAAAAAACTGCTTGGAATGCAAAAAAACCAAAACCCTCTTTGCATTCTAGGCATGGGACAAGTGGAAGTGTGAATGAACCCTGAGACAAAGGAGGAAGAATCCACCCCCTGGCAGGCAGTGGGACAGATTGGATGAGAGCAGACTGGTTGGTGGGGCAGTGGCGCATTTGCATGATGAACCAGTGTCCACTGCTCCCAGGTTAGTTGTGTGTAGAATTACTGTCTTAGATTCTCTAGGGTAGTGGCTGTTTAGACCTGATCAGTGCTTTGAGTGATACATATGCAACAGGTCCATTGGTCTATTGATTAAAAGTAGGTCTGATAGTACTGGTGGTGGTGAGATGAGCTATAAATCGGGAAGTTTCCAGTCTGGATTTCACATTTGCTATGGATTCATTAAGTGGACTTAGGCAAGTTCTCCTTTCTCGGTTCCTGGTCTGCAATGTGGGGATAATATTGAACTACCTCACAGGGTTGTTATAGGATAATAAGCTGCTGTGTGTGAAGCTCTAAGTATTATCAGGATGAATATCTCTCTATTAGAAGTGTTAGTGGTTTTTGTGGGTGCTGCAAAACCACAAAGGACTGCTTAGTAAAAGCAGCAGATCTTCCATCAATTTGGCCCACGACATCTCCTTACTACCTGCTACAGGTGATCTGATGATGGTGTGTTTTTGTTTCCTTATCTTCTTGTGTAGTGGGAGGAAGGGCATTGTCTATATAGGGAGGACCTTATCATTGCTTCTATGTGCCTGAGCAAGTAATGTTGCCAGGGCCGCACAATATTGTGGGGCACAGGAAGAAGCTCCAAATCAATGGCTTTCATGCTGCTACTGAAAAGAAAAGAGCTGGTTGTGCACACACTCTGGGATTTGGTATATTTGCCTTCCAAAGGTTGTCTTTTGTTCATGGTCAAAATTTGACTGTCCTTTGGGAGCAGGTTGCTTCGTGGTTCTTACTAGTTCTGTGAAGCAACTTTGTGCTTGGTTCCCTTGCTTGAGCTTTTGGAAGCTTACAAGTGGGACCTGCAACACAAGCTTGCTGAGGAGGAAATCATTTTTAAGCCTGTGAGTCTTTCCCTGCATTGAACCACCATTTGGTTTGATCACTCACTTAGGGCCCAGTTGCTTTTTTTACATTAAAAATATCCAACAAATTATATATAAAGTTATATGCAAAGCATAACATATATTATAAATATATTATAGATATGAAAGAAGCAAGCCCCATGTGGTACTATATTTCTGCTACATACTTTTAATAAGTATAATAATAATAATAATAATAATTTTATTATTTTTACCCCGCCCATCTGGCCGAGTTTCCCCCGCCACTCTGGGCGGCTTCCAATCAAATATTAAAACAATACAGCATTAAATATTAAAAACTTCCCTAAACAGGGCTGCCTTCAGATGTCTTTTAAAAATAGGATAGCTGCTTATTTCCTTGACATCCGCTGGAAGGGCGTTCCACAGGGAGGGCGCCACTACCGAGAAGGCCCTCTGCCTGGTTCCCTGTAACCGCACTTCTCGCAATGAGGGAACCGCCAGAAGGCCCCCGGCGCTGGATCTCAGTGTCCGGGCTGAACGATGGGGGTGGAGACGCTCCTTCAGGTATACAGGACCGAGGCCGTTTAGGGCTTTAAAGGTCAGCACCAACACTTTGAATTGTGCTCGGAAACGTACTGGGAGCTAACTAGATAACTATTTCAGACAGTTATGTGCATTGTTGTATGAATCTGTTTATGTGCTGGTTGCTTTAGGAAACCCAGAGTGCATATGCATATACTATTCTATTGTATGCATATTAACACATGCAATGATGCATGTGAAATGTGAAAATAGTTCATATTTTAAGCTGAACCAGTATGTATGTGTGTGTGTGTGTGTGTGTGTGTGTGTGTGTGTGTATACATATAGGGACCCCTGACCATTAGGTCCAGTTGTGACCGACTCTGGGGTTGTGGCGCTCATCTCGCATTATTGGCCGAGGGAGCGGGTGTACAGCTTCCAGGTCATGTGGCCAGCATGACTAAGCCGCTTCTGGCGAACCAGAACAGCGCACGGAAACGCCGTTTACCTTCCCTCTACAGCAGTACCTATTTATCTACTTGCACTTTGACGTGCTTTCGAACTGCTAGGTTGGCAGGAGCAGGGACCAAGCAATGGGAGCTCACCCCGTTGCGGGGATTCGAACCGCCAACCTTCTGATCGGCAAGCCCTAGGCTCTGTGGTTTAACCCACAGCGCCACCCGTGTGTGTGTGTGTGTGTGTGTGTGTGTGTGTGTGTATGTGTGTGTGTATATGAGAGCAAAATGGCAGTTACAAAAATCTGCTCAACACCAGGAATATCAGAATATTCCATCACTATCCAGGATGCTATATTTCATTCACTTCCTCTTTAGTTTTCCATGATTTCCCCCCTCCCACACTGAGCCAGAATTCTGTGGCTTGTGATCATAAGCCATTTGAGTGATCCCTCTTTTTTCCTGAGGATTTGGGTGCTGGTAGTACTCCAGTAAGCTTTAGGGTCCCTCCTATTAATATTGCCTTCATTTGTGGGATTGATGACGATTTTCACCACATAAGGCATAAGGATCCACACTCTGAGAATGACTTCACTATTAGCATATAGGATTCACTCTGCAGATGTGTCTTGTAGCACAGCACCTGCTAATTGCTTGTGACCCAATGTATCCTGGATTTGCTATCTTAGTGCCCCTCCAAGTGTCCTTTTTATTCTGCATTCATGATGATTTGTGCTCATGATGGTATTGGACTGTTCATACACATTCCCACTTTCAATGCTGTTTGCACCTGCAGACGTTTTGGGATGGCATACTGCTTTGCTTCCAATTGATGCAGGTACCATAACGTCCTACTGGAATCCTGCAGCGGGTTTTATGCTGCAAATGTTCTGGGTTGTTATCAGTGTTGTAAATGCACTATTATTGTGTCAGTGACATAAAAATTCATTCAGAGGGTGTGAATGGGGAGTTAAACATATGAGTCCGACTCCTTCCAATTCTAATTTGGGAACAGAGCATCTCAGAGGGTAAAAGATAAAGACTTGCTTCCATTTCCTTGCTCCGAGGAACATTCAAAACTTGGTCCAAGATCTACTGAAGTCTAGTAGTGTTGCAATAGTGCTGATGCAAGTAGTAGTAATACATTATAAATTTGTAGCCAGTACATGCAGATGCCGACTACAGCAGACTTGGTGCCCTTGCCTATATTTAAGAATGAACTTTTCAACTCATTAACATTATCAGTGCTTTATGCTACAGCCAATTCTGCTCTCAGACCTCTCCAAATACTCCGTCAACCTCCTCTCCACTTTTAATAAACTTAACAGTGGTTGCCGATGATTGCTTGAGGCCAATGTCTTGAGATGGCATGCTAATTATGACTGTCTGTGCCTATGTGCCAACCAGCTGGAGGGGGGAGGAGGAAATCACACTGACCAGGCATATAGGCATTTTTAAACAATTGCTTCACTTTATTTAAAAGTGGCATAAGCAACATAAATTAAATAAGCAAAAGGGAAGTGAATGTTTTGGATGGAGAACTTGTAGCTTTCCAACCCCAGAAAGCATGGGCAGTGGTCAGGGATGATGGGATTTGTAGTCCAGCAACATCTGGCGGGCTACAGTTTCGCCACTCCTGCGTTACTGCATGTAATCACTGAAAAAAAGTGCAGAACCTGACTTCTAGCGTGTTATACAAAGTTTGTTGGAAATGTACTGTGCTGTGGGTTGGACTAGATGACCCTTGGGGATCCCTTCCAATTCTATATTTTTATGATTCTGTGATTCTGTTAGCTACCAGGTGGAAACGCAAAACTGCATTGGTCTTCATCTCTCCCCATGAAGTGAAATCAATTAGCCAAAGGGAAGTAGTTTAAAATTGCTCATTTTGTGTAGCATTCTGCAACCTGACCTTCTTAGAAGCAGATATTGAATGCCCTTGTGTACAGGTTTGCCTACTTCTTATTAAGCACAGAGTAAGTTCTGTCCTGACTTTAACCTTTAGTGATATTTTTTTTCAGGGCAGACTGCTAAACATAACCAGTTGTTGTTGTTCTGCTTTAATTCAATCAGCAATGTGATTCCCCACAGGAATATGCTGCAGACTCAATATATTCATGGACAGGCATGTCATGCTGTGATATCAATTCCCCACAATGATTATAGCAGCATTTTCCCTTAATTTGAAGGATCTGTGTATCATATTTATAGCCCCACTTGCAACTTTGTGTAGTGGTTCCATCTCCAAGATTTTTTTTTTATTATTTTTTTTTTGTGATGCTTTGAGCTATTTTCTAAGTACAGTGCTGGCCTGGAGAGCTAGAAATAAAAGTGGCACTTTGCTTCTAAATAGATTAATTTGATAGCCTATGTGTATATATATATATATCACACACACACATGCTGGAAGGTTTTTTTTTGGCAGGGAGGCACCTTCTACTGTAAATTCTCTAGGGCAGGGATGTCCAACAGGTCGATTGTGATCTACTGGTAGATCCCCACAATGTTTTGGTAGATCGCGGTCGATCTCTGCCTCCCTTTCCTCTGTCGGTAAATCTGACTCCCTCCATTGTTGTTTGAACTGAGGAAGGGAAGACAGAGCTCTCCCTCCCTATGTTTTCATCCATAGCGATGTTTTTGCGAGTAACGTAACCCCAACTTCCCTTTCCTCCCCCCCAAAAAAGCCTGCACCTTAACCCCCTAAAAATGGGGCTTTCCTCCTCCCAAAAATAGCTCAACAATTTTGAGCTGAACCCCTTAAAAATGGGGGTAGATCACTGCCAGATTTTAACCCTGAAAGTAGATTGCAGTCTCTTGGGAGTTGGCCACCCCTGCTCTAGGGTGAAAAAAACCCCCTCTTAAAGTAGTGAAACTGAATTGGGATTATGTTTTCTTCTCTCTTTCTGCAGAAATGTCCATTGATCCCCCCCCACCCCTTAAATGGTGTGTGATGTTCGTTCCCACTGAAGGTTGTACACTCTGCTAGATAATGCCAGCAGATGGAGGGTTGTTGTGATAATCTACCCAATTTGTTTGACAACTCAAGTGTTGTGGCTGTGTTCATGGGGGCATGTACCCCAAGCCCTCTTTATGGCCTGGACATCCATTCTATAGACTGGGAGAAATGACATTGCTATTGTCTCCAGCTCATGGAAATGCAAAAACAAATGCCATTCACAGCTGGTCCTTTGAGTGTGGTTCTAGGTTGAGTGTGTGGTTCTAGGTTATGACCAAATGGGTGCTTGACAGTCCAACCACTCTGGTTCATACCTGTTTGCTTTCCTGTGTTACTAACACTCACAAAATCTAGGCCAGAAACCACCATTCAATTCCCAGCCTTTTGAAACAAGGGTGATTGATACAGGATAATAACACCTTAAAGATTAGCAAATTTATCATGACACAAGATTATGTGGGCTTCAGTGCACTTTATCATATACATAATAGGTTTATAAAAACACAGGAATCTGCCTTATGCCCAGTTTAGACCATTGGTTCATCTAGCTCAGTATTGTCCACACTGACTGGCAGCAGCTCTCCAGGGTTTCAGGAAGAATATTCTTCCAACCTTACCTGGCAATGATGGGGATTGAATCCGGGACCTTCTGCATGCAAAGCAGATGCTCTACCACTATGGCTGTTCGCCAGTGTTATATTGAGCTGCACACATTCTGTTTATTTTATTGGTGGTGTACAATAAAACCATTAACACATCATAAAACATAAATATGAGGGTTTGTTTGTGTGTAAGCAGTGAGATCAGAGGAAAATGAAACACAGAAACTACAGTGATAATGATTTAATTAAGAGCAGCAGTTCACAAAACAATTGTTGATAGCCCAGGCAACCTGGCCTTGGTCTAATCACATGTAGAGTGATTAGAAATCCTCTGTGGCAGGGCTTTTCCAGTCCAGGAACAGCTATAGCTGTTGAGCTAATCAGTTGTTTGCAAGAGGCACTTCTAGCCACTGAGGAGACCTGAGCCTCCAGTGAAAAAGTGGATCCAGAACCTGCTACTTCAGAGGGCATGCAACCCCCCCCCCCGTGACCCTTTTATAATGTGAAGTTGACTTGACAGAGTGTCAAACCAACATTCTGATTGTCTTCTGAGTTGATGGCTCCAAGATCCCTTTGCCACTTGCCTCCTAAATTTCTGCCTAATTTTAAGCTTTTAATTATATTTTAGCCAGTAATATTTCTGTTTCCTCATGATTTTTGCATGACTTTGAAGGCACTGTGTATAAACATTGTGGAAGGAGATGTGCATCCACTCTCCCCCCACCCAACACCCACACCCACACACCCACACACACCCCACTACTTCTGAACAACAGGAAAATGTAGATATGAGCCCAGGATTATAGACTGGAGCCAAGCTTGTGGTTAAATCTAACTTTATAACACCTCAGTTACATAAGAAATCACTGTTTATGAGCCGAGCAAGCAACTCTGATTCAAATTGATTGGGCAATGGAAAATAACAACAGTAGAGAGGAGAGAAGGACATACAAAATTAATTTTTATGGCCTAGAGGACATGATTTTTCTTCACCTTATGCCATCCCTGCTCAGAGCTATGTATTGCTGTTAATATCTGAAGCGGGGAGAGAAGAGCGGAGGGGGTGGGGGGGAAGAGAGAGAGAAAGCACAGACAGGCAAATGTCAGTTGCAAACGCCACCCCTGTGGCAGACGTAACAGCCTAATGGAATAACTCCACTGCAACTTGAAAGTAAATTGAATCCCCTTTACAAGGGGCCTAATGTTTCACTTAGAGGACTGCTGCCGCCACACCAACTTACTGCTTTCTGCCACCTTCAGGGGGGGGGGGGAATGGTAGAGCGATAGCTTTATTTAGCCTGAATCAAAGCTGGGATGCAGAGTGACCACAGCTCACGTCGTCACTACCTTTGGAAAATTCATCTTCACAAGCCCTCTTCTCATGTGCTGGCAGTTGGGAAGAGAGGCAGAGAGGACAATAAAGTGGTATACTGGCTCTTTAAGTAGGTCACTGATAGCCTAGGGTGGTTGTTATCAGCGTCCACCTTATGTGGAAAACAAAACCTGTCAATGCGAAGCTCCCTCTACTTGTAAACAGACCTTTATTAATGCTGACAGGACTTGTTGAAAATTATGGAGTTTGACACAAATAGGATTAGGTAACTTCTGACTTCATTATTCTAGGAGTATCAAATGCCTCCGGTTAATGTACAGTAACCTATTAATACTCCCCCCCCCAGAAAAAAAATGTTATGCGCTGTGGGAAATGGCTGTGAATATTTCCTTTCCCTCCCCACCCCCCACATATCAGGAAGAAGGAGCTGCATCCCTGAAACTGAATTAAAATGTATGCAGGAATTTCCAAGGAATCCACCTTGTTTAGAGCTGCAAACCAGAGTGGACAGATCAGCATGCTTGCTGATTACCATGTCGTACTGCAGAGAATAGCTTTGGGCAGGGCTGTAGGTCAGTGATAGAGCATGTGCTTTGTATGCAGAAGGTCCCAGGCTCAGCCCACAGCACCTGTAGGTAGTACATGAGGCTGGTGAAAGAAATCCTCTAAAAACACTGCCAGTCAGTGCAGACAATATGGAGGTCCAACTTTGTAAAAAAAAAAACAGTTTTCCTGGGTTCCTGTGTTTGCTGCGGGGACGGGATATTTTGTCTGAAGAGATTCCACCAGGTTCCATTATTGGATTGCTGGTTGAAGTGAAGGTTTCCTGAGTAGGCTCTACTTCCATCTCTTTAGCTTAGTAGTGTATTAGTAGAATGTCAGCTTTTCATGCAGAGGGTTTCAGGTTCAACGGAAGAAGGAGCAAGCTTGTTTTCTACTGTTCTAGAGGCTAGGACATGAACCAATGGGTTCAAGAAGAAATTTCTGACAGTAAAAGCTGTTTGACAGCGGGAGATTCTGGACTCTCCTTCCTTGGCGGTGTATAAGCAGAGGTTGGATGGTCATCTGTCCTGGATGTTTTAGTTGAGATTCCTGCATGGCAGAGGGGGTTGGACTAGATGACCCTTGGGGTCCCTTCCAGTTCTGTGGTTCTATGCTGTTTACTGGTATCCATGTGGATTCTCTGCATGTTTCAAAATCTGAACACATGCCTCTTTCATAGCCTTGAGTTTCCCTTAACATTCACACTTCTTGGACTCATGAGTTCAAGTTTTGACAGATCTCTTGCACTGTTTAGACATGAATTCTTAAAAGGCCATTATTGGCTATTCCCCAGCTAGCTAGCGGAGTTGTGCTGCAAGCGATTTGAGCTAGCTCCAGCAAAGGAGCTGGGAGAGTTTCTTACTAGGTCTGAAAAATGACACCTGGAAGACAAATGGGAGCTGTCATAGCTAAGCCTCTGAGGAATGGCTTCCTAGCTCAGTGGCTTTACATAGCTAAATCTCAGAGTGCCGCATCAAAAGGTTCACACCCTGAAGGTGCTTACAGGGGGTTCTTGCTGCTGTCAGGAGTCATAGCTACTGCTGATCATAAATCCATTTTAAACATCTTTCTCTTCTCAAGGCTCTGGAAAGTTACAGAGCAACTTCTATGGGCTTTATTGCCACGTGCCCTGTAAACGGCCCACCATGAATGGCTGTCAGCTGTACATAGCTGAAAATGTGGCTGGTTGTGCCATTTTTAAAATTCCTTTTGAGCACTTTTTAAGTTAATATTTTATTAAGAGGATTTCATTTTTAAAAAGATAGTGAGGGGGGGAAAGAAAGAAAAAAGTGAGTGAGAATGAAAAAAGAAAAGAAACAATACAGTTACATTAAAGGTAAAAGTAACCCTGACCGTTAGGTCCAGTCATGGACGACTCTGGGGTTGCACACTCAGCTCACTCTATTGGCCGAGGGAACCGGCGTTTGTCCACATAGTTTTTCTGGGTCATGTGGCCAGCATGACTAAGCCACTTCTGGCAAACCAGAGCAGAGCACGAAAACGCCGTTTACCTTCCCGCCGGAGCGGTACCTATTTATCTGCTTGCACTTTGACGTGCTTTCGAACTGCTAGTTACAAACTGTACACTAATATACAAGAATAAGTATATTCTTATTATCCTAACACACATATACTTTTTGTGTAAACTCATTCCAAATATCATTGTATTTATCCAAAGAAAGTATGCATCTATAAGCTGTCCGATCATATGTTGCCAATGTTGTCATGTTGTCAAGCCATTGATTAAGGGGAATCATATCTCTATTCTTCCAATTCATCTGTATCAGTCTCTTGGCCACCATTAGGGTGTGTAGAATCCATTTTTGTTTTCCTGTTGTCAAGTTCCATATATGTTCAAGAGCATATTCACCTCTGGAAATCTAATTTTTTTCCTTAGTGCCATCTTTATATAGTTGAGCACCTTCTTCCAAAGCTTAGTAAGTGTGGGGCACAGTAAAATATATGTTTCAAAGAAGCATTGTCCGTATTACATCTCCAATAATCTTTTTGAGCACTTGAAGATTATCAGATGAACACACAAAAAGCTTGAATCAACAAAATGTCATTGAAATTACTGGTACCTTTCCCACTCACCCAACATTGATGTTTATAACCCCAATTACATATGATTGTGTTTTAAGGTTTTGTCTGATCTAATTTCATCCTCTCTATCATGTTTCTTAATAAATTTCGCTATACGCGTCCAATTCAAACCTCACTATGGTCTTCACGTATGGGAAATAACTTTATATACAGACTAGAAAAGGTTTTCAGTCTTTAAAAGCTTTTAAATTTGCCATCTCTATATAGCCTCCAACATTTCTCCAATGGAAATAGGGCATCCTAAGGAAAAGTGGGAGATTCCAGGATCAAATCAGAAAATGGGACGGCTTCTCTAAATCAGGGATGTCCCTGGAAAATAGGGGCACTTGGAGGCTCTGTCTCTGGATATTCCAAGATTTTCATCAAGCATTCTTCCTTTGAGAGTGTTTTCTCCTCCTTCCATTTCTGAGTGTAGAGAATCCTTGCCACTGAAGTCACATACATAAATACAGTTGATGCTTTCTTTGGGATTTTGCTGTCTAGTCACTTTAAAAAAATTTCATTATATATCATGTCCCAAAGGTCTTTGAAGAGACACTGTTTTACATTGGGAAGCGTCCTTAGAATATAGTTTATAAAAAGGTGTGACAAAATGCTTTTAACAGTTTAAATTCACAGCATTGCCTACATCTGACCTGCCTTCCACCTTCAGACAGTTATCGGCTTGAGGAAACCTGAAAGCTTTATTAAAGAAGTCAGCACAGTGTAGGCATTACCCAGAGTACAGGATACACAATTCATTAATCTACAGCAGAGCAGGGCAATTGCAAACCAAGGACATTGAATGAGAAAAGCCCATTGGTATTCTCTGTGTTCAATATAAGAAGATATCTTATGCTGTGTCAGACCACATCTTGCTCAGTATGGTTGGCACTCAATGGCAGTGGCTCTCCACTTTCAGAAGTGGCTTTCAGACAGGGAATTTTCCCCAGAGCTACCTGGTGATGTCAGGGATTGAACAGGGGACATTCTGCATGCAAAGCAAATGATCTTCTAGCGATCTATAGCCTTTTCCCCAATTTACAACCATGCTGCATAGATGGTGCTTATAAAGTTATTGGATTAGAATCCCCTACCTGAATCTCATGGAACCTTCAGCACTTATCGAAAAGAAATGGTACGTTTGTGATTGTCCCAGCAAACAGACCTGCTGCTTCCTCTGCTGTGCTAAAGTGTCTTGACCTCTCTTGACAGTGCTGGTGGTCCCAGATCTCAAAGGCAATTACAGTATTTGAAAACCATGCTTATTGTTGGTTGGTACCATGGTCCTTTAGGCATCACAGCTGGGCAAAATAAAATAAAATTCCAAACTGTCAGGTTCTGTTATCTTAAGATCTCTTCAGGGCCCTGTCTAAGGACTGCAAGATAAAACTTCCCTTCCAGGCATAGAGAATAGAGGGGCTGGAGGCCAGGAGTTGATCAGTGTATCCCTTGACTTCCAAGGCAGTGATTTTCTCACTAACTGTCAAGGAGAAGTAGTGTCCAGCTTAAGCTTGTCTTCGTGTAGTAGGGATGATAGGCCAAAGCTGGAAGGGACAAAACTGTCGCGTGGGATCCTATGCTTCATCTGTCTTAACATGAGCACAGTCTTTTGCTGATGTCCAGGGAAATCACGTATGCTGGGTGTTACGGATACAGTAATTCTCCCCACGCGTGGTTCCTAAAGGAAAAGAGTTTGCTCATTGAACTGCCTTCTAATTGGCAGTTTTTCAAAATCTGAACTTTTCCTGCATCTTTCTTTTTTAAACCTCCTAAAATTGGATTAAAATGTACGTTTCCTCTGCAGGAAAGGTAAAACAATCAATAACGTGAGCCTTGAGGCCCACACCTATAAATCACTGTGAAAGGCTCAACAGAAAACAAATTGTATGATACGATGGCATGATAGTACCGCGTGTGCGCGTGGGCATGGGTTGTTGTGGGGGTTTGTTTGTTTTTTTGAATAACTGAAATGCAACTGTAAATGGAACATCAGTCTTGGCAGTTCCTGGAAGATCCACAGGGTAATTCAACACCCAAAGCATTTTCGTAGCCCATTTATTTCATTTGAATCTGCAACTTGCCTCTGACTCCTTGTGTGAGAGACTGAGAGACTCCTTTCAAATGCAGGGGAAGGGGGGGAGTCCATAGAAATGGTTGTGAGGGAGGGGCCCTGCTTGATCATAAAAAGGCAGAAAAAGAATTTCCAGACCCAAGAGTAAGAACATAAGAATATATGGATGGATTAGGCCCATCTATTGCCTATATAAGGGACCCAGGTGGTGCTGTGGGTTAAACCACAGAGCCTAGGGCTTGCCGATCAGAAGGTCGGCGGTTCGAATCCCTGCGACGGGGTGAGCTCCCGTTGCTCGGTCCCAGCTCCTGCCCACCTAGCAGTTCGAAAGCACGTCAAAAAGTGCAAGTAGATAAATAGGTACCACTCCGGTGGGAAGGTAAACGGCGTTTCCGTGTGCTGCTCTGGTTCACCAGAAGCGGCTTAGTCATGCTGGCCACATGGCCTGGAAGCTGTACGCCGGCTCTCGGCCAATAAAGCAAGATGAGCACCGCAACCCCAGAGTCGGACACGACTGGACCTAATGGTCAGGGGTCCCTTTACCTTTACCTTTACCTTTATTTCCTATATAAGCCAGTATCCTGTTCTCAAATGGCCAGCCAGATGCTTGTGGGAAACCTGCCTACTGGATTTAAGCACAATGACCCTCTCCACTCCTGTGGTTTCCAGCAACTCGCATTTAGAAGCATTACTGTCTTCTACTGTGGAGAAAGAACACAACCATCATGGCTCCTCCATGAATCTTTCTAATCCTCTTTTAAAGCCATCTACATTGGCGACTGTCATTGCCTCCCACAGGAATGAGTTGCATAGTTTAACTATGTGCTGAGTTTCTTTTAGGTCCTGTGTACTGAACCTTCCAATGTTCAGCTTCATTGGATGCCTGTGAGTTCTAGTGTAAAAGTGTGCTTTACTCAGAAGTACCCAATAACAATGTATTGGGGTGCAAGGGGAAGAAGATCAGGCTATATCACACCAACTGTTAAACCAGTTTCCTTTCTGGTTGTAGTTTTTTTCCTATATTCAGAAGCTGAGGTAGGCATAAAAGACCAAATCCATGATTAAATTTCATATAAGCTTGTCTGAGTACTTACTTGAGTTCATTTTAAAAGGCTTTTTTTCTGAATCCCCCGGGTTTCTGATGTAGGAAGTGTGGTGACTTGAAAGAGGGTCTTCTCCATTGTGGCCCTGAAAAATGGAATGTCATATTCAGGAAGGCTCGTAATGTGCAGAATTAGATGTTATTTTGTAGCAGGGTAAAAGTGTGTTTTATGTACCCATATTTTCCTACATGCCATATGAGCTGATTTTAATCTGTTCCCCACTGCCGGCACTCTGCTTTTTATTAACCCACTCAGGCTTCATTTGTTCTATTACTTTTATATATATTGTGTTCTAAATGATACTGTTTTTATTACTGTTTTTGAGTTACCCTGGGTGTCTTGTTAAACTGATAGGAGGATAATATATTAGGTTCAGGATTCATTGTGGACATGAGTCCTCACAATGTCTTAGTAGTTCCAGCTTCAAAGCCCCCTATGGATGCAACCTTTTAAAATAGGTATATATGCTTTAAAATAGACTGCTCGAGGTAGGGTGGGGACGTAAGTTAGAGCCGCCAACAACTTTCCCTGCAGATCTTGCTAAACTATCTGAAATAGAGCTTTTGGCAGATCTCCCGGCAAAGGAAGTTCAAGAGCTGCCGTGCAGCAGTCAGTACAACAGGTCTCTGGATTTTACTCAAGACTTAAAGTAGTTTATAAACAAAGCAAAGTAGAAGCTGGAAACCAAGCCTTTTGAGGAACGACTGAAGGAGCTGTGCATGCTTAGCCTGGAAAAGAGCAGACTGAGAGGAAATATGATAGCCATCTTCAGATATCTCAAGGGCTGTCACGTGGAAGATGGAGTGAGCTTGTTTTCTCTGGCTCTGGAGGGCAGGACGAACCAATGGCTTCAAGTTACAAGAAAGGAGATTCCGACTAAACATCGGGAAGAACTTTCTGACAGTAAAAGCTGTTGGTGGTTTTTAAGCAGAGGTTGGATGGCCATATGTCATGGATACTTTAGTTGATATTCTTGCATTGCAGGAAGTTGGACTAGATGACCATTTAGGTCCCTTCCAACTCTACAGTTCAATGATTCTCTTATTCTATCATTGGTTTATTTGGAGTAGAGATGCAGAATTTGTGGCCCTCCAGATGTTGTTGGATCCCTACTCCCATTGTCCCTAGCTAGTTTGCCACTGATCAAAGCTCCTGGGAGTTATAGTCCTGCAACACCTGGAGGACCATCCAGCTTCCCCATTCCTAACCTGGATGTTAAATAGCAATGAGCACAATTAATCATATTACCCTGGTGAAATATAGTCCTGCCCATTCAGTAGGGATTGTGAAACCTGCAGGAGACAATCACATTAGATTTGAATTTGGCAGTGGACAATATCACCTGGCTCTGCAGCCCCTAAATATAGAAACCTGTTTTATTTTATTTTTACATCGACCTCTTTTCTAGCTCTCTAAACTTTGCATTGCTTCAATGAGTTATAGGTGGTCCCTTCGTCTATAATTGTGGTGCTTTACCACAATGAGTTATTGACAGCTTTTCCAACTGGTAACAGCTTTAGTGTGTTGTGCAGCAGTGAGTTATTGAGAGATTTCCCTGATAACTGCTTAACTCCTGGCTTTCTTGCCCAGTTTATCAATGGCCGTTTCATGAATAACTGTCGGACTTTGCTTCTGCCATTGCGGTTATCAGCTGCTCCTTAAAGGGCTAACTGCCTCCAGGGTCTCTGCCCCAAGAGTATTTATGGCTGTTCCATTGATAACTTCCTGCCTTAGCTTTTCTTTCCTTTTTTTTTTTTTTTTTTTTTTACAAAAAAGAAGATCACAAACACAAGTGACAGAGGAGAGCTTCTATCACTCAGTGAGTGATGAATACTATTGTCCTGCTGCTCTGAATTTCTCTGCCTTGATAGCCTTGCACCATTTCTAACCTATTCTGTACCCACACAGCATTTTCTCTCATTCCTCTCTTGTTACTGTTTTCTTTTACATATTGAAACGGTATTCAGCTAGTGCATCCAGTCCATAGCTGTCAACCCTCCCTTTTTTTGCGGGAAACTCCCTTATTCCAATGCCGTTCCCTGCTGCTATCCCGGATTGTTGATATCCCTTAAATTTCCTGGATTTCAAAGGAAGCAGCTCCTCTCCCTCCCTGCCGGCCAGGGAGGCTCCTCAGCTGCGTTGCTCGGCTGTCAATAAGGAGTCTGAGACCGACTGGGGGCGGAGCTTGCATGCCTTGTGCATCCAGACCCTCATGCCCAACCAGACAGCCAGCCTGCCTGCCATATACGCGCTCGCTCTTTTGCTCACCCGTTCATGTGCAGCCTCTGGAGCGCAGGGTGGCGAGGCTACTTGGTGCCATTGCACCGCCCTCGCGGCATCCCTTATTTTCAAATCCGAAAGTTTGGAAAAATCCCTTATTTTCAAATCTGAAAATTGACAGCTATGATCCAATCAGTATAAAGATTTACACTTGTGCAATGAGACTTTCCTTGCATCTCCTACCCCTGCATATCCTGTGCACTCCCCAAATCTGCTACAGTGGGTGGATAATAGATTTAGCGGGTGCATGGTGGGAGGAAAGGGTGGGGGGGAGTTCTGTCATGCAGACAGAAGACCTTTTCTGGATTGAACAAATTATTTAGCACTACTACTTTAGATACAACCCATTGTCATCCCCACCGTCAAGATGTAGTTTGTAAGCCCTTTGAGGCAGAGACTTGTTTGCTATTGTTTAGGTAAAATTTCATTTTTTTAAATACATGTACTGGGACAAAGTATGCATAGAAGCAACATAACTATGAAAATAACATACAAAAATGGGGAGGAATGTTTACATACATGCCTTTATTAGTGAATTGCATCCAAACATGTGTATATGATATACAGTAACATATCTGCACCAATATATTGATGAATTTTCATGACAACTTTTTCTTTAAAAAAGGTAGAAGCTCACACTGATGATTTGTGAAGAAGTGAATTTAGAATGAGAGAGAGGGAGAGGGAGAGGGGGATAGAGAAACTGATATTGACAAGTTTGCCTACCCCTACTCAGTGTTGCTCATGCATGCAAGTTTTTCACAGAACCCACACAACAACATCCTCATGAAAATGGCACCTTACACAACTGAATTGAATCTGGATATACCATTTCTGCAGCAAATTTAATAAGAAAAAAAACCACACACAGCAGCAGCAGCAGCAATAGTAAATCTGTTCAGCAGAGGGGGTGGGAATATGGGATGGCATTTCAACGAGTGTGGTATCACTGCAAAGAAACTCATGTATGGGAGCAACCAGACTTTGCGTGTTGTTGGTCCTCATGGTGTGGCACATTACAGTTTTCTTTCTTCGAACTTTGTCTACCATCCCCCTGTGAAATAGATTGTCTAAAGTGTTCCTTGTCTGTGATGGACTCCCCAACCAGCATGGATGTGATCAGTTGCAAATATACTGCTTCCCTGATAACATCAATCAAACTCTCTTTAGACAGCCTTCATCCATAGTATCTCCACAGCATGGTGACTGCACAGTGACAAATGAGGAGGAGAAGCAGAAGTAAAATATGCACAGGAAAATGGCTTAAAACACACACAAAATCCTCCTCCACAGTAGCCTGCATCAATAGTTTTTTTTGTGAAAAATTACTAGTAATGCCTTTTGCAATTGCAACAATCTGAATTTATAAGAAATGGAGCATACTGTGCTTCTTATTTTAGGTAAATCTTTCCCAATTTTACTTTTAATGCTGTTTCATTCAAGTATATGCAATAAGCTACAGGATCCCTTGACTCAATCCTGTGATCCACTGCTTCAGTACAAAACTCTGGCTGTGATCAGGCTGTTAAAATATCTAGATCTTGTTTCTCAGGAAATTAGTTGCACCTCTTTCAGTGGGCAAAGAATGCAACTTTGAACATTGACCCAAGAGTCCAGCTGCTGTCTCAGGGATATAAAATTTCATTCTAATTCTTTTGCTTGAATGTGGCAGAATTCTTGTCACCTTGGAAAATCAGAACAATTATTTCAAGCGTTCAGTGGTAAATGGAACTTGGCTAGGCCTCCTGCCAATTTCTGAGTATTTGTTTCATTCTAGGAGATATGTGTGTCTGACTCCAGAAGACTAGTTTATATGTCAGGTGCATGATAAATTCTAGTGGGTAAAGGTTTTGATGCTACTAAATGAAATTGCTGATGTATTAATCAGGTTGAAGATAGGATTTTCTTTTAAAAACACTTTGGCTGACAATCTACATGAGGAAAATGACCATTTCCTTCCCCTCTCCTTTTATTTGAAAGATTCACACACAGCTGAATTGCTTGCTTGAGACATGGGCTGTGCTGCTTCTGTGCTGCTTCTGAGCTCAGTCAAGAGCAGATTGTGGCCTTATGGCAGGGTGAATGGTCAATTTGGCTTATGGGTCATTCCACGTCAGTTCAACGCTGTCCTGCCACCCACTGTCTCGGATTTTGATGAAACTTGGTGTACACCCTTCCCTTATGGTTGAAAGAAACCCCCTTAATTCCCCCCATCTCAAACGGTTTTAATTTTATAGCACTTCAAAGTTTCGTGAAATCTGTGTTTCTGTCCCTCTTGAGATCCTCAGCTTTGTGTGCATTTTATTTTTTTTCTCCATAACCAATGATCAGATCTCTTTGAAATTTTACACAGAGATCAATAACATGATGAGGATTTCAGGGAAAAATACACCAGCACTCAAAATATTTTATAAATGCCTTAAAAATGTATAAATGTAGCTTTTTTGGTGGAAAAACTAGGTTTAGGAAACCTTAATTTTCAGCGTTAGGGCACGATGCAATCAAAAGTTTTTGGTGAAAATTATTGCAAAGACATGTTCTTTCTCAACTAAGAAAAAAAAATTATGGGTCTCTTATGTCTTGTAACAACATTTTATGTTTTTTGGACATCGTGGGGGGGGAATGACTACTGGGTACAACTTTCCTACAATCCATAGTTGTAAAAGAAAAAAAAATAATACAACAAAGTTCATCTTAAAATCTAAAATAATATGGTTATTACAGGGTTGTTTGGCCTTACAGAATAATAATAGATTCTTACTTTTGTCAGACTTTTGTGATCCTGTAAATTCCCTCACGCAGGGACGGAGGAACGGGGATGCGGTGGGGGTGGGCTGCCCCGGATATCACGACTAAGGGGGTGACAGAATGCCGGGCAGCACTCACCGTGGGCCTGCAGCACGCCCAAGCCATGTGTTTCTCCTGGAAGCGACATGGTGGCTTAGGCACACGCAGGCTCTGTGGTGCCCAAACGGTCCGCCTGCCGCCTCCCCCTCAGCTGTAGGGCTGAGTGGGTGGAGGCAGGCAGACTCCTCGGAGGCCCTGCGGAGTGCCCTGCCCCAGCTGCACCCCCCACAGGTGGCTGGCCCTGCCCCTGGGCGCAGGGGACGCACGCCGCTCCAGGCAAGCAGTCGGCTTGCTCTGCTGCTGCCCTCATGCCCTTGTACTTCCTGATGAGTGGGGAAGGAAGTTGTGGTGATTGTGTGTGTGTGCATGTGTAAGAGAGAGAAACCTTGAAGAGAAAATGAATACATATATGCAACCATTATATAATGTAATTAAAAAATATTACCAAGCATGGGACATGAAACCAATGACAATAATAATAATAATAATAATAATAATAATAATAATAATAATAATAATATTATTTATACCCCGCCCATCTGGCTGGGTTTCCCCAGCCACCCTGGGCTCCCAACAGATTAGAAACAGAATAAAACATCAAGCATTAAAACCTAAACAGTGCTGCCATCAGATATCAATTTACGTAACCCACTGGTATATAGGAATTCTCAGATTCTCCCATCATTCGAAGCATCAAACACACACACACACACACACACACACACACACAAGTTTCATATAGTTTAATAGAGTTGGTACCAAGGGTCCATGTGTTGGGCACCAGCTCTCAAATTTGTGGATCTCTTGTGCACGATTACTCTAGTAAGGTAAATGGTAATAGGTAAAGGACCATTGGACAGTTAAGTCCAGTCAAAGGCGACTATGGGGTGTGGCTCTCATCTCACTTTTTAGGCCAAGGGAACCAGCATTTGTTCACAGACAGCTTTCCGGGTCATGTGACCAGCATGACTAAACTGCTTCTGTTGCAATGGGAGCTTGCCCCGGTGCATGGATTCGAACCGCCGACCTTCCAATCGGCAAGCCCAAGAGGCTCAGTGGTTTAGACCACAGCACCACCTGCATCCCTACATTTTATCCTAGTCATGCTGAGTGGGTAAACACCGTCCCTGCTACCCATTCAATTTCCCTGTCTTCCTCTGGGTCTACTCCACAACACTGCCCAGGAGGGGGAAGCAAAGCAAAAATAATCTTCCTTCTGTTCTTGTTACTTATCATATGTTTGGAAATGGCAGGTGAACAGGTGGTGGTATCAAGGAGGAAGAAGATCAATGCCAGAGGACAGAAGTAGGTCTCCTGCTGTGTCGTGGGCATAATCATGTGCCCAAAAGTGCCAACCTCTAATGCCAACTCTGTATTAAAATACAAATGCATCTTCTCCATCTTAGGGAATCCTCTTATTCAAGCGGAAAGGGATTACCAGTCATTGTGATTTGTTTATCATTCTAAAATTGTTTAAACCATTTCCAATCATGTTTGATTTTTGTGTGAGTACACATTTACTGGCTAGCGCAAATAGCCTAAGTTAATTTATTCAGAATTGCAATTTCCCGTTATTTGAAGTATGGTTCTCTGAGTCCAGCATTTTATGTAGAAATCCAGATCTGCAGATAGGTGTTTTTTTTAGGAAAAAGCAGACCTGAGTCCACTCTTCTTCTAGTATCTGTAGTGTCAGAGAAGTCAGCTGTGGGCGAGCTTCTACTAGTAAAACTCCAGATTTTTATTTATTTATTTAAAAATTGTTTATTAAGTGGTTCAAGATTAAAGAGTGTGAGAACTGAGAGTTACATGAAAAGAAAACGTAGACACTAAATCCTAGATAATTCTTACCTCTAGAGATTGTAAATTAAATTATAGAGGCTTGCATCAAGGAAAGACAGAATCCTTTATGGTAAGACATGGGACTCATCCTGGAATAAAATGAGCAAAGGAATACCAAGGCAAATTCTAGCCACCCAGTTGTGTGGTGGTTCCTAACCCCAACCCCCAAACGGCCTCGGTCCTGTATACCTGAAGGAGCGTCTCCACCCCCACCGTTCAGCCCGGACACTGAGATCCAGCGCCGAGGGCCTTCTGGCGGTTCCCTCACTGCGAGAAGCAAAGCTACAGAGAACCAGGCAGAGGGCCTTCTCGGTAGTGGCGCCCGCCCTGTGGAATGCCCTCCCAGCAGAGGTCAAAGGGATCAACAACTACCAGACATTCAGAAAATACCTGAAGGCAGCCCTATTTAGGGAAGTTTTTAACCTGTGATTTTAATGTATTTTTATATCTGTTGGAGGCCGCCCAGAGTGGCTGGGGAGACCCGGCCAGATGGGCGGGGTACAAATAAAAGAATTATTATTATTATTATTATTATTATTATTATTATTATTATTATTAAAAGGGATGTGATGTTTGTGTGTGGAGCATCCAATTAGATATGTACCTGGTACACCCCAAGATCCTCTCCTAGGCAGGATGATAATATTTATTATAGCTCAGCTTATGTGTGTTGCTGTTTTTCTTTAACTGGATATGCCAGGGATTGAACCAGGGCATTACGTATATACACCATATGTTCTATCACTGACCAGAGCACAGAGAAGAAATAGAGTGAGAGAAGGGGAGATAAGTGTGTTTGTTTTGTGTCCTGCCAGCCTTGTGATGTTAAATTCTTGAGAATAATCTTTTGGAGAATATTCTCGAGAATATTCTTGATTAATGAGAATATTGGAAAATTTTCATTCAAAGTAGGAGAATATTCATTTTAATGCATTGAAAATGATGTAGTTTTAATGCATTGAAAATGATATAATTAATATGCATGTTTATTCATGGGTAAACTTGTTCAGATGGCAACCAAAAACTGTACAGATACTTTTATTCAATGGGGCAATGCAGTGAATTCACATTCTTTGATTATTATTTTTTTGCACCAAACTTGAAATTAAGTGGTTAAGCTCCCAAGAATCACAACTCAGGATCTGAAGGCAGTCAAGACACACTAAACAACTGAAGATAATTGGCAGTGTGGATGGGATCATGGGAGTGGGAGGAGTCTAGAAAACTCTTTCTTATTGGTCAGCAGGACAGCACTGTTGACATATAGGGAAACTTGTTGTTTAGTAAAATAACCACAGCGAAAATATTTAAGCACAAGCCTACTTGTCACTTGCAAGTATCAAATTAAAAAGTAATACATGTTTTTTAGTTAAAGTTAAACTATACTAATGTGATGGCACCAGTAATTGTCACGTTAAGTTTTGGAATAAAGAAACTGAGTAGTTAAATCATATTTTATTCTTCCATTAGAAAATGTACATGTTATAGGAAAATTCAAAAAAATACAATTGGCATGTTAAGGTTTGATACAAGTA
Organism: Darevskia mixta; assembly: GCA_034641385.1. NCBI lineage: Eukaryota > Metazoa > Chordata > Lepidosauria > Squamata > Lacertidae > Darevskia > Darevskia mixta. The sequence continues at coordinate 12,397,060 of JAWWNH010000061.1, read as the reverse complement.
AATTCAGTTATAGGCTATCTTGTGCTTCTAATAGCTCTAACACTTAATAACTGGTTTGGTAACTAAAACACAACTTGATAAACAAAACTATATGCATACATATAAAAAAGAAGCCATTAACACTGGCCAATATCACAGCTTGACTTATTATTTACTAGATTTTTTTAATGTGGGTTGTAAAACTGGTTCTTACTTTAGAATTTAGCAGAGAATATTCTCATTCTCAAGAATACTCTCCGGAGAATATTCTCACCTCACACCACTAGTCCAGCCCCATCAGCTATAAGAATGCAGCTTTCTTTTTTTCAACAGCTTTCTTTCCATGCAACGTCAGGCTCTGCCCCTAAAAGGCTCTTCACCGTTGTCTCCCATACTAGGGATGTTGGAGAATTCTGATGAAAATGGTAGTAGAAATTACCAGGGTTCACTTGGTTGCTCCATGTACAGAATGGAAGTCCAGCAAATACAATTGGGATTCACTGTTCTTTTCAGTTGCAGATTTGCACTGCATTTTGCTTTTTTTTTTGCATTGAAATTAGTGGTGTTGAATAACATAACAATTTTATGCATTACATAATTCATGGGGGAAATAGTTGTAGCTCAGTGGTGGAACATCTGCTTTCCATGAGGAAGGTGCCAGGATCAATCCCTGACATCTCCAGGTAGGACTGAGAAGGTTTCTGAATGAAACCCTGGAGAGCCACAGTTACTGCAGACAATACTAAACTAGATAGACCAGTGCCCTGACTCAAAATAAGGCAGTTTCCTATGTAAAATTGGACTGAGAGACAAATAATGTCATTTCTGTTGGAAACCAACCTGCATCTGAACAAAAATAGTGCTGCATGTGATGCATACATGTTGGAAGAGGAAATAGGTACCTTCATGCATCCCTATCCTAGACCAACTTGCAGTAGTGAGGGCTGAATGAGGGTGGGGGGAGCAAGACTTCTGCTTGTAGAATGACTCCTTGTATACTATAATGCTTAGGTTTTCTGAAAGTACCTGAATGGTAGCACGAAGTCTCTTGGGAGGCTACATAGTCATTAGGTACTTGCTTTTGCCTAACACCCTTAAAGAGCTACTCAGCAAAAGCCGCGGACAAGGAAGATTAATCATTATAATGTGCCCAGTGCCACCTAATCCAGGAGGAAATCCAGCCCAAATTTTCTGAACTTTGGTTGGTGTTTGAGAGCAATTCATTAAGAGATTAATTTCTCTACCAGGACTGTTCTTCTGTTTCATAATTGCTATTGATTCAAGGTCTGATCTGAAGCCCACTGAAGTTGAACATAGTCTTTTGGCTTTTTACCAAGGTATTTCAAGCTGTAATTATATTTAGGTGTGATATCCCCCCCCCCCATTTTAGTTTTCTTTTGTTCTAGCTTCCCACAGATTTCAAGAGGGGTTGGGGTAGGAAGCTATACAGATAGCTTGGCCTTTTTTCATTTTAAAGAGAATTCCTTAAAAAACAAAAAGAAAGAAAGAAAGAAAGAAAGAGAAAGAAAGAAAGAAAGTCTAAATATTAATACAACTTTTCTCAAACCTTGCTGTGGCACTTAGTTGGAATCCTTTGGTGGGAGAATGCTACAATCAAGATGAAGGGATTGAGGGCTCCAGGCAATCTGTCTTGTTTGCATTCTTGCAGAACCATACAATGCCTCATTCACACTTGTTATAGCTTATGCAGGCTGTTTGGGGAATATCAGAAATAATGCCCCCTTAACCCCCCAAGCAAGCATCACAAGCTTTCTAATTTTTGTGCTGCAGCACAAGCTGCAGTTGTGAAACTGTTTTCTTAATGTAGGTTGGGGCTTGAATTGAATTAATTTCATTATTTTACCCATTCAAGAATATATACTGCAGACTACTTTGGAATGGAGGACTGCATTCCCTTCTATAGAACCTTCTGAGGGCCACAGTGGTGGACAAGGTCACAGGCAAAAGTAAGCAGAGCAACAAATGCAAATTTGTACCATTATACCCTGGGCTGGTTTCTCCCAGTGCTCTGCACACACACCCCTCTCTCTCTTCCATCCCAGCTAGCAAGAGGCACAACCATTTGTTCAAAGACACATTCCAGCCAGGCAGGAACACATTTAGGTTTAAAGCAGGGCTAATGGGGGATATCCCACCTGGAAACCTATGTCCCCACTGTGGAAGGATGTGCGGATCCAGAATTGACCTCCACAGTCACTTACAGATACACTGTTAAGACCATATTCATGGAAGACACTCTTAACTTGGCTACGAGTAATCACCAAATAAGAAGAATGGGGGATGTGATCTAAGGAGAGTTTGGAGGGCCACGTTGGGCCACTTTTTTATAATAATTTTTATTAGGTTTTACGATTTTTTAAGCACATTACATATCGGTTAAATTACATCCTACCCCCCTCTCACCGTGGGTAGACCCATTCATTCCCCCCCCTCTCACAGAGGTAACTCATATATTGTTCATTTAACCTTCTTTTACATTTTCATAACATTGCTTTGTCCTGACCCTACTTTATAGGCCAGGTATTCATTTCCTCAAATTCTTGTTAATTTTGACTTACCTGCCTCCCTTCCGTTGGTTTCATCATAAATTCCTACTTCACAGGTTCATTCATCATCATATTATACTAGGATTATTAATATAAACACAAACATCATTTGTTGGACTGTTATTTAAAAATGTAAGTCATATATCATCTTATTATGGTAACATTAGAGACATAGGTTATTTTCTTATCATACATTCCAGCCTTGGCTTTAAAATACTTCTGTACCCTATGTCCTAACCCACCTTATCCTCCCCCTTCACCCTTCGCCTCGGAAAAAACCAGGCTTTTTATCTTCTTATATTCATCATTTAAAAATCAATTATCCTTATATATCACTCAAACCAATATCCATATCCGTAATCATTGTCCTTAAAGCATTGTCCCTTTTAAATATACAATATCTCCTCACCCCTCACCCGACCTCTCCAAAGTCCATTTCCAAGCATTTTCCAACGCAACTGGGTCTTGATCTTCTTTTGCTCCCTGCGGTGACATTTCCAGCTTTTTTCCATCACTTTTTTCTTGCTCTGCTTGTCTTTTCTTCTTGTTTTTTTCCTTTTGTTTCTTCATACAGTCTTTCCTGCAGGGTGCTGCTATTTGTTTTTTCCTTCTCTCAGTCCTTCTCCTTCTCCTTTTCCTTCTCACAATCGCCGGTGTGGTACTGTTGTAGTTCTCATGCCTTTCCTGCACAGCTGGTATGAGATCATTCTCATTCTGAGAGCTGCTCCCCCTCTGGAAAAGTTTTACAATTAGGTCTTTCAATTCGTCCACTAGGGCATTAAATCTGTCCGTCATTTCCAAAGTCCGGAGACAGCCTCTTAATTCATAAAAGTCCAAATATTAGTTCCATAAATCCATTATTTCTTTTTTTGCCGAATTTTTCCAAGGTTTGGGGAAAGAGGTACTTTTAGAAACGTTGTAACAGAAGTTTCCCTTGCCACTTCTTCCCTCCTTGCCTCGGCAACACAGTATCCTCCTTCCTTTTCTCAACTGCCGGGACCGACCTCCGTTTTTAAAAATCCCAGGCTGTTTGCCAGATTAATCCAAATGCTCCGTTTACTCACGATTTCGCAGTGCCAAATCTTATTTTAGAAGAGGAATCGAGACGCTCGAAGCAGCCGGTCACGCAGCTTGGCCAGGCAGGGGTTTTCTGAGCCAAGGAGCTCCGCCTCCCCCACTCTCTCTCGGCAGCCCTTGCTCGGGTTTACCAGGGAGTAGGGAAGGCGTGGCGAGCTCTGCCGGCTCATAAGGTCCCGGGACGCCCTTCCCGGGATTTTGGGGGGCCACTGCGCTGTCGTGGTCACCCCTTTTCCCTGTCTGGTCGGGGCATGTCAGAGCGACATGTCCCCCAGACCGATCGCTCCGGTGCCTCGACCGGAAGTCCGAGGGCCACGTTGGGCCACTGGGCCTGAGGTTCTCCAATACTTCTTTAAAGTGAATCTCCACAGTACCCCTCAGACTATGAGAAGGAAAACTCCAAATGCAAGAAAAACATCTGAATGGCACTTTGAAGAGCCAGTCAGATCCAAAGCATTTCTTCAGGAGGCCTTAGCATGCAGGATGACTGTGCCTTACTGCCACTATCAGAGAAAAGCATACTTCTGAATGGCAGTTGGCCATTGTTGGAACAGGCTGCATCTGGCTTGCCACCATGAGAACAAGATGCTGAACTAGACTGGTCACTGCTCTGATCCAACAGACTTCTTACAAAAAATAGATAAATAATTGCCAATATTAAAGGGATGCGTTTCCAGGTCAAGGGTTGCTTTGACAGAGATGCCCCGGATATGAAACCTGGTGGGTGAGTGAGTGCCCAAGAGAAGGCTAAACTTTAAGCTTTCTCCATTCTCAGGGGCAGGAATCATGCATAGCTCTTTAGTGCAGAGCCCCCTGACAGCACATTTGTCTATCAGCCATTTGGATTGCAATGGGGGAGGGGAGGTCTGCCAGAAATCTCTGCAATGGCTCTGGCAGTCCTCAGTCCAGCTCTGTCAATGGCATAGACTAGAAGTATTTGTGGACGAGGCTCTACTGTGTGATTGGAATTTTAATGATGCTAACCCATTTCAGAAATAGGCCATTTGTTTCGGTTAAACAGTACCGTCTACTTCCAATTAGGCTGTGTTACTGTGATCAAAGATTTTATCTGTCTTGTGTGTGTTAAGTAACCCCCTTCAGCATTTAAAAGTTAGAAACTCTTCATCTTGCATTAATGATAGGGAGCCTCCCATTACTGCTAATCTATTTTTTAAAATCTTTTTTTCAAAAAAGAAAAAAAAAAGAGCAAGCTTGAAATAAACTGAGAAATAAACTCCAGAACTGTGTATTGCACAAACCTCCAGTAACTCCTCTTAATCATATAGTAATGGAGATCTACGGGCAAGGATTGAGTTGGTGATTATCTTAGCATAACTAAGCGTAGATCAGCATATTGTGCAGAATGAGGTAGTAGATGAAAAGGACAGAATATTGGACTTGTACCATTTCAGTCCGTTTATAGAAGAAGGGCTCGCTTTATATTTGAATGTTCTCCACTTAACAATTCCCTGCATGCAGTAAACCAAAACATCAGGAAATGTTTAGTGTGAGCCGTTCCTCTTTGAGATGCTATGAGGGGAGCAGTTTTAAAATACACAGCAGGAGCACTCATGCACATTTACACATATATGTACAGTACATGCACATCACAATCTGAAGTGTCACTGTTCCAAACCTTGACTGCTCTGTGTAATGTATAGATCAGCTTTTATTATGAGTCCTCTTTCTTTTGTGTTACTTGTCGAGAGGAGCTGCACTTTTGGGGTTTTGTTCGTTCGTTTTTTGCTCTCATGACGCATGACTCCCCGCCCCCCCCAGCCCAGCTCTGTTTATGCCCTATACATGTTTACATGGCCATGTGAAATGGCGAAGCCACCATGACTTTACAACTTTGTGTGGGGCCTACCTTGGTTCTGGAACCTTGGGAAAGCTTCTGCACAAAGAACTAAATGAGCTTTTCCTGTGTAGCACACACAGTGGTAGTGGGGGAATAGGGCCAAAAATGCAGCCCCTCTCTACTAACTTTCTGCTTTTCTGAAACCCTGGAACGCCACTGCCAGGAGATAACGCTAAGCTAGATGGGCCAACGGTCTGATCCAGTATAAGGCAGATTCCACTATTTTCTGTATTCCTAAAATGTTGTCAGCAGTCCCACACTGAGTTCTTCCTCGCCATCCCCATCACTAATCCTTACTGACTGGCCTTCTTTCTCTGGGCCCAATCTGCATGGCAGCCCAGAGCATGAAGTAGGGGGAAAGGAAAGGCTGCTTCTTGTTGCTTCTCCTCACACCTGTCATTGCTTGCTCAGGGAAGGCAGCTGCCTATGCACTAGGGATGTGGCGGAAGAGAATTCAGTTCACTTTGTATTTAAAGGTGAATGTACCTAATCTGCACTTTCCTAAACAATGCACAAACCGAAACACAGGCACCATTCAAATTCCACACTTTTCAGAATGTTGCGGTGCGCTTCTCCAGACAACTGATGTACAAGGATAAAGTGTGCATACTGTTAGAGAGAATATCATACAGAAATGCATTATATTGGGGAAAATAAGCTTGTAAAATGTATATATATGTGTATATATATATATGGCAAAATTGCATATAAATACATATAGTCTGAGAAATTCACAGTGAGATGCTGATGGGTTTTTCATGAGGGCTTTCTGAAAAAAGTGCAAGCTCGTGTGGAATAAATATAAATGGGGAGAATTCAGCATTGGCATATTCACCCATCCTTGCTATGCACAGGACAAGGGGGAGGCAGCAAGGCCAGTGTCCATTAGGTGTTGACAGTGTGTCCCCCTTCTGAGCCATGGGACCTGGCAGCTTCAATGAATATGAATCCTGATGCCAGCTCTGTGTGTGAGCCCCCCAAACCTAAACCCTCCAAGTCTCTGTCTCGTCGCCCAGATTACACACAGTGTCTTCGAGCTTTCAGTAACATGTGGGAATATTTTTTACCTGCGACCCACAGGAGAAAAAAGCAGCACCACATGCTACTCAATTTTATTTTATATCATAGTATTCCTAACTTTGTAGAAAGAAAGGGTTTATCCTGCCCCCCCCCCCCGGTTGGTATGCAATGATGTGACAGGCAGCGTGTGGGTTACAACAAAGCCGTTTGGAGATAACCTGAAATGTGCAACAGAATTCAGGCCATGAAAGAGAGCCTAGCAAGAATTTGACCCAGTTGGACTCCCAGAAAATGACAATAGGCTTGTCAATGAGATAATATCTGATTCTGTCTCTCTGCATGTTGTTTTTTGGCTTTGAAATGACACAGGAGCTTTTTAATAGCAGAAAAGGCCTTTCCCCCTTCCCCCATGGTAAATGTTGGTGTTTCTTGATGTTGAAATTCTTTGTGTTCAGGGGTAGCCATCACCCTGTGAAATATAATGTAATCAGAGCACCATAAGAACCAAGACTTGCTGCTTCTAGGCAGGGACTGCCTCCACCCTCATCCCTTTTGTGCAGTTGTCAGTAGTCAGTAGTCAGTGGGGATTCAGGAGCTGGGAGCCAAAAGGGATGACAAGGGAGTCAAAAGGAGGGATGTCAGAGAATTCCAAGAAAAATGGGAAGTGGAAATTGCCAGTGTTCACTTAATTTGTCTCATGTCATTGTCCAGAATAGCATTGCCTCATGTCACTGTCCAGAATAGCATTGCCTGTGGAGTAGCTTCATGACAATGTAGTTAATGCAATTTCCACAATTAAATATATAATTAATGTCAGGGATCTGCCCACCCCTGCCAGTCCAGCTCTGAGTGCATACAGGGACCCGCAGCCTGTGTTAACGACAGATTCATCTTCGAGTGAATCTGGCAGCCCTTCTTCGGGGGAGGAGCAGTTAGTGGCTGGGAGCCAGGGAGTGCCAGGTGTCCAGGGATTTGCTGAGGGACCTGGCACCACCCAGCAGACTCACTCGAAGGGGGAGGTGTCAGGTCCGGCGCATATCCCACGTAGGAGGAGAAGGCGGCAATTCAGGATGCCAAGGCTTTGGTGTTGGCGCCAAAACAGAAGGGAGGCACTTCCGGATTCTGCTAGTGACTGAGCAGACATGATAAACTGAACTCTGCCCTGTAAATAGCTTTTGCACAAAATAAAGAGACTTAAAGACAAGATGGCTTGGTCTTACTATTGAACAACCGATAAGAGAATCTGACAATTAAGTTATGTAATTTTGCCACTGTAGACTGTGAGGTTAATATCGCAGCTTTTGGCAGAACACGAACTGCCGTGGAGTAGAAACAGTCCTGTATGTGATGAATATGGGATGGAATGGAGAATGATGCCTTCTTGCATCCCAAGTCAAGAGTCAAGAGATGAAGCCAGGAGTCAGTAATTTCCTTTCCTTTTACATACCATCTTTCTACATTATCGTGCTCCAGGTAGTTTACAACACATGGATATGGCAAAATGTACAACCATAAAATTACCTTGCCCAGGCTATACTGATTCAAAATATGACAAAAAGCAAATTGGCAAAAAAAAAAAAAAAAGAATTCATTTCACATGCAGTGCTGCAAGACAATTCATTCATTTCGTTTATGAATTGTTTCCCATAAAACATCCCAAAGTGATTTAGCAATAAAAAAATCAACAATAAAAGCATAATTAAAAAACAATTTCAAGTCCAGTACAAATACAGACTGGGATTAAAATCTCTACTTGAGCAGAAAATGTCTCTGCTCAAGTGTTTCTAGATGATGCATATCACTTAGTTTGCAGGCTTAATCTGGCATGGGGACACACACACACTTGTCAGTGTTGTTCTTTCCCCCTTCTCTTTCCCACATCTCACTCACAGTTCCACCTTTATTTTCCCCATTCCTGCAATCATTACTTTTCACCTGGAACTTCCCGTGGACAGCTCCTCTATGTCTGCAGTCATACTTAGCACACTGCTTATATGAAGCCCATCACTTATTTAAACTAAATGTTGTCTCCTTCCAGTTTCTTCTGCTGCCCAAACAGAAATAGCCCCCATCGCTGCACCTGCAAAGCATCTATTCATCTCTGCAGTGTATGTGAAGAAGAAGTAGCATTTCTTGGATTGCAGCCCTGCTCAATAGCAGGTTGTAAAACGCTGATGATAAAAGGACGAGCAAAATCTGTTATCTTTCATTATCATCTGAAGCAGGCAATAGTGGAAACATTAAGTGCAGACATCAGAGAGAGTGTGTGCTATTAATCAGTGCAAGAACAGGTTTCCTGCTTTTAATTTCATCTTGGGAAAGACCTTTTATAACCACAGTTTGGGGATGAAGCCAATTATTGGCCACTGCTGCCCACTCCCCTTAGGAGTGTTTTACAAACTATTGCCCACTTCAGCATTATAATAAAGGAATATAGACACATGAAAAGGGGCAGTAGAGTCATTGTTACTGGCATCCATCTGTCTCAGGAGACAATGGAGGAGTGTGTCTTTGGGGGTGAGGTCAAACTGTTGGAATGTTGCAACGACCGATGTGGGAGAGACATGTCTTGTTGCAGATGGGGCAGATGAAGGCATCTGGTTGCACTGCTGCAGATGCACCATGGCATTTCTTCACTCTGTGCATACCAGTGGGCATGCCTCCTTTGGTCACTGCTGTGAATATACAACTTGACTGGCTTCAGACACTGGGATTCCAACATGACAGGTTGATGTTGCCAGCCTTCATGTCACATTTGTAGACATCGAGCATGTCCTTGGGGATCTTGCCTTCTTCCATTCTGCAGACATGACCAAGCCATGTGCTAGACATGGGGTCAAGTTATGGGAATAATCTCAGAAATACCTGAGTGCACCATAAAAAGGTAAAGGTAAAGGACCCCTGACAGTTAAGTCCAGTCGCAAACGACTCTGGGGTTGCGGCTCTCATCTCTTTACTGGCCGAGGAAGTCGGCATTTGTCCGCAGACAGTTTTTCAGGGTCATGTGGCCAGAATGACTAAGCTGCTTCTGGCGAAACCAGAGCAGCACACGGACACGCCGTTTACCTTCCCGCCGGAGCAGTACCAATGTGATGCTCTACAAATGTTGAGAAGCTCCAGTTCCCATTGTGATTGTATAAATTACCTTAAATAGTGGATAGCAGAATGAAGTTACTAATTTTACATAATTAATAATGTAATTCCACATTTCATTTCAATGCAACAGAAACACAACTTTAAAATGGGGGTGAAATGTAATCCATTATGTATCATTTTTGGACTGAAAATAACAACAGTGAATGCTGACTGGATTGATTTCTGTTCCAGACATGGGATGAATAAGCAAATTTCCACTTCTTTTACATTCTCATCAAAATTCTCTGACGTCCCTAGGGATAATGTGGGTTGGATCCCAGCATTATTGGAAGGACACTGTGTTAGCTTCTCCTGGTGAACATGCTTAGATCAATATTGGAGGTCCTTCTCCATATCCCTTCCTTGTATGAAGTTTGGCTTGTGGGGTATAAGAATCAAGGAGTTCTAATTCATGGCATCAGAAGAGCCATCTGGCCCATAGCTGTCAACCTTTCCCTTTTCTTGTGAGGAATCCTATTCGGAATAAGGGAATTTCCCACAAAAAAAAGGGAAAAGTTGACAGCTATGATCTGGCCACAGCCACAGTATACCTTCCACTCTGTGGTACAGACCTGGCCTTTTTTTTTTGGGGGGGGGGGGAGGATCTTCCTATAGGGGTCAAAGGTTTGCTGGTGAATTTGCTCCTGATTCATCTAGATTTTCCTTTTGCTATTGCTTTAATGGTGTCTCCATGTGTGTTCATATTCATTCCTACATTGATTTGTGTTGACTTTATTTTTATTCTGTTAGCTGCCTTGCTTTTCTGTTAACAACAGGAAAAGTAGGATGTAAGGCTTTTAATAAGTGTGTGGGGGCAGGGTAGACAGAGGGTGGGGAGAGATGTTTGGGGAGGGGGAAGAGATGGTTTTAAACAGTAAGCTTAGTCACAGCCAGTTCTCATGAGGATTAAGTGTCTTAATTTCCAAAAGAGCAGCTCAAAGCCATGTAACTTTTAATTTATGTAAAAGGGCCTGGTTCTGAGTCACCAAATACTTATGGATATTAGGGGAAACCATCAAAGAACACTGGTGCCACTTTTTAAAAGAAACAAAATGGGAGCAGAAAAAGGTTTCTGTATTACTTGAAAGGTTTTACCTGTTGTTGCTATTCATGCTGGTGAAATGGTTATTCCTGGTGTTACGTAGCCATGAGTAATCACCCTCTTTTTCTGCTTTAACTGGTACATTGCAAATGTGCTGCCTCTTCTTCCTTTTTTCTCCCAGTCTTTGTTTTCGTCATGACCCTGCTACTTTTCTAGATGCCAGCTATGGGGTACGATCCTGTACAATCCACTCCTGATCTTTTCTTCTCCCTTTCTAGCAGGTCAGCATTGAAGAAGTGCTGTGGAGGGCTTCTTTCCTACCTCAACTCATACCGTTTCAGCTTGAAACTGGTCTTTATTCCTAACTCAGGGTACATAGCAGGCTTTCAGATGGAAATAGGATGCGGCATGGCCAGGCCTTTTCCTGCCCCAGGGTTAGAAAATCTCTGCACATTGTCTACTCTAAGTCAATACCAAGACTTCAAAGACTTCAAACACTGAAAAACATGTTATAAAGTGCTTCTTTTTATACTTTTCTGTGGTGGTAGTGGTGGGGAATGTTTTGTTTTCAAAATCCTGAGATCTTTACAAAAACCTCCCTGGCATGGGCGTGCAATTTACAAGCACCCCTCCTCTCCATTCTTTCTATGAGGGTAATTTCACATTATCAACATGGCACGGTGAAAATGCGAGTTCAGGGCACACTTCTTGCATATTTGCAGCATGATTGCAGCTCTAGAAATTAACCACGTTGTTCTGGCACATCAACGCCAACTTTGTCTGAACCTGTGCTCATGGTTTATCTCCCCCACACAAACCACAAGTGGGAAACCGTATAGCAGACCTTAGCTACATCTTGTGGTTTGTCTAGAGCAGGATAACCATGAACCTGGATTGAGATGTACTGTTTAGCCAAATCTTCATCCTTATGAAAATCAGTCAGCATTTCTGTATGCAGTTTTGCCTAATACACACATTTTTGTAAATAAATTTCTCCTAATATAATGTGTTTTTGAAGGCTCAAGAATGAATGGGTGTGCACACCCACAGAGACTTCACCCTAGAACAGTGATGGCTAACCTTGACACCCCAGATGTTTTGGAACTACAACTCCCATCATCCCTGACCACTGATCCTGTTAGCTAGGGATGATGGGAGTTGTAGTTCCAAAACATCTGGGGTGTCAAGGTTAGCCATCACTGCCCTAGAATATGCTTTTTGTACATGTTACTTGGCTGGAGAACAGCATTTGAAATTCAGAGAACAGCAATTTCAAAAGATGACTGTTTCTGTATTATTTCAGAAAGTGTGGCTTAGGTAGGCTCACCTTTAAATGTGAATCCATTTTCTCCCCCATGCTTACTCTCAACTAGGGCTTACTCTGTTGACTCCATACTGTGGCTTATGAATCTAGCTTGCTTCAATTAACCAGAGTTAATTGAGTCAGTATAGGTCTCAGATGTAACACTAGACTGTGGTTAATTGAAAGCTTCTGGTGACTTTGTGCATCCCACTAATATAAAATATATACATGGTTGAAGCAAGCTTGTTTTTCTTATCTAGAAAAAAAAATACGAGAGAGGCAGAACGAGAATATGAATGAAAAATGTGTTTCAAACAAAACCTTATTTTATCATTGTCATACAGTTCTTGACACACTTCTGTCTGAAAGAGTCAGTCATCACTTGTCAAACAGATCTGAGGGCCTGCTAGTGCATCTTGTCAGTCCATATTCTGAAATCTGAAAGGACATGCACATGTAATCCTCTTTCTTATATATGGTAGTAAGAATTTATTGGTTGCCTTTTGTTTCTCGACAGCAGTAAGAGATGCCCCCTCCCCCTGACAATTTTAGCAAACAGTGGTTTGATATAACAAATTTAAGAAATTGTCCAGTAGCACCTTAGAGACCAACTAAGTTAGTTCTGGGTATAAGCTTTCGTGTGCATGCACACTTCTTCAGATACGCTGAAACTGAAGTCACCAGACTAGTGGGAGGGTGGGGTGGGGTTTTTCTCAGAAGGGTAGTAGGAGTGGTTTGATATTATGAAGAAGTATTCCCCCACCCACCCTAATGAACACACACCACCATCATGTGTGAGGTTAGATGTCAATAAAATGAAAATGAACCATATTCATTAAGCAAGTTCAAAGTTCCATCTAGCTCAACACCTTCATTCCCACTGTGGCCTACTGGGAAACCCAGAAGCATGGCTGGAGACAATGGATCTCTCCCACGCTACTGCAACAACTGGTATTCAGTGGCGTATTGCCTTTGAGCCCAGAGGTTCTATTTCATTACTAATGGCTGTTAATAGACCTATCCTCCTGGAGTTTGTCTAATCCCATTTAAAAGCCATCTAAGCTAATTGGCACCACCATATCTTGTGGCAGAAAATTACATAAATTAAATTTGGCTTTGTGTGAAGAAGTAGTTTCGTTTTATCTTTCCAGAATCAACTGCCCATCAGGAACTTTGTGAGTTCCATTCATTAAAAGGTGTTACTGGATCCTGTTGTACAGATGTTGCTGGGGTGGTGTGGGAGCAAGTCACAAGGGACAGAGCTCCCACACAGTGCTGTAAGTGATGTATCTGTTTCTCTTGGTTGCACAGGAATCAGGAGCCCAACAACAAGCCTGCTGTGGAGGGCACTGCTGATCTTATACTCAACAAATAACATGCTTCTGCACACCAGAAATGACTGCCAATTGCTGTAGCTGAAATAAATCAAGCAGTGGCTTGTAGCCAGGAGCGGAGGAAGGGGTGTTTGGTGGGGGCAGCCCACCCTGGGTGTCACCACTGAGGGGGGTGACAAAATGCCAGGCGGCACTCACTGCGGTGCCTGCAGCGCACCCGAGCCACATGTCTCTCCTGGCTCCGCACTACCCAAACGGTCCGCCCATCTCCTCCTCCTCAGCTATAGGGCAGCTGAGTGGAAGGAGGCAAGCAGACTCCTCGGAGGCCCCACGGAGCGTCCTGCCCCAGCTCGCCCTGAACCACAGGTGACTGGCCCCACCCCCACAGGTGGCTGCCCCTGCCCCTGAGTGCCAGGCACGCCACCACTCAAAGCGCCCGATTGGCTTGCTCCGCCGCTGCTTGCAGTACTAGACAACTCATGAGAGCGAAGAAAGCAGCACATTTTTTGGGTCTTCAAATACTGATTCGAAAACTGTTGGTATTCAGTGTAGGTTCAGAGATAGCGCAGTATCTGTAATTTTACCTGGAACTTAACAAGTAAGTCAGTGACTGCCAATGTTAACTAGTTTCAAAACTCATAAGAGCAGATGACTCTACTGTATGCTGAGCTAGACTGGTGGTTCATTTAGCACAGTTTTGTCTCTTGGGGGCTCTGGGAAGAAGGATTAATTCACACAACTGCTACCTGAGACTCTTCTTGGAGGGGGGGATGCCTGGGATAGACTCCCTGTGCAAAAACTGGGCTGTTTTGTTTTATTGTACTGTGTTTTTATGGCACCACACACCTTTTTCCTTAACAGCATCCCGGTAAGGTAGGTTAGACTGAGACAGCTGTGATGGAGCTATTCTGATCCATCTTGATGCTGGACAACTGGGATTCTTCCGATGTAATGGACAAAGAAGGACTTGCAGACTGAATTTTGGTTGTCCTTCCAGGGCTGGCCCAAGATGTTTTGGCAACTGAGGTAAACCACAAAATTGTGTCTTCCCATCAGGGAATAAGGGGGAGGGAGTGAAAAATATGTATCAAGAACAAGAGGTTGGGGTCAAATCAACCTTACCTGATGATTGAACTGGGAATCAATGGCTGCTGGGGGGGAGAGAGAAGGGGCCTGCTTTGAATCATTCTGGACAGGTGCAGAGCCCAAGGGACCCCAGAGGGTAACCCCTGCTTTTTCCTCCCTAGTGGTGGATGGAGACCAGCAGTGCCTCCTTTTCTCTGAGAGGCCACTGTGGAGCAGGCATTGAGGGGGCTGCCAAGGAGGCAGCAGATCTGGCTGCCAAGGGTTGTGCTGGAGCTGCTGCTGCCACATTGACAGCAGCCATGAACAATGTGTTCCTTGGAGGCTGGATCTGCTGCCCCCCTGAGTCCTGATGCCTGAGGCAGTGACCGCACTGTGTCCCTCCTAGAAGAGTTGGCACTTTAAAAGACAGAGTAAAAGAATGAAGATGCACCTTCTTCATAGCAGCATGGAACTCCGCCCTAGGACATCTCCTAAGCTCCTATGTAAGGCACAGTAGCCAACTAAAGATCTTTGCATTTCAACAGGACTTGATTGATATGTTTTCTGTGTGTTCTCTCTCTGTGTGTCCCCTCCCCTGATGTTCTGTAGTCTGCAGACTGTTTGATGCGCTGTGTTGTTGGTTTTTTGAGCTTTATTTTTTTTAAAAAATGGTGATTGTTTTTGTTTTCTAAGTATCACAAGGTCAAAAGGTGAGATATATTGGGTTGAATCCAATGCAACTCTAAGTTAAAATCACTTTTTCTGGTGGTGATAAGTTTTGCACCAGCAGACTATTCTTATGCAGGAGAATGCAGAAACAGGTTTCTGGTTGTGCAGTAGATTGCACAATCTGCCATGCAATGACATTTTTAACCATGATGACCCTCTCTCATGCTGGATTTGTCATGAGAGCAAGGTATGCAAAAAGGTTACAACATCTGGGGCTTTTAAGTTTGGAGAAGAGTCATGAGGAGATATGATACAGGTATATAAATCATGCCCAGTGCGGAGAAAAGGAATAGAGATAAGTTTTTATTCTTCTCTCATAATACTAGAACTCGTGAGTAGCCAATAAAGCTGAATCACAAGTGGGGAGAAGGTTGTTGCACCCATGATGCATGTGGAGCTTCCCATATGCATCTGGTTGGCCAATGTGAGAGGAGGATGCTAGACTACGTGGGTCATTGACCTGATCCAGCAGGGCTCTTCTTATGGACTTATGATAAGGGAATATGTCCTGAAACATTCTTCAACTAACCAGCAAGAGAAGATGGGCAGAGTCTGGCCCCACCAAAGGGTTTACAATGAAGAAAGAAATTGAATATTGCCCAGCTTTGCCTATAAATTTAGCAGTACTGCATCTCTCCACCTCCACAGTTTCTTCTTCACCCAAGGGAGTTCCCAACCACCCCCAATAGACACAATTATATTATTAAGAGGTGTGTGTGTGTTTGTGTGTTTGTTTGTTTGTGTGTGTGTGTATATATATATAAAAACACCTTTGAAAATCCCTCCCACTCTGTGCAGCTCCATTGCCATTCACCCAAGGGACTTCCCTCTGTCAGTGTGATGCTGCAGTATTTCTATGCCAGCTCGGGAGTTCCATTTTTCTTAAAGTATCAGACTGCTGTATAAAACCTTACACAATACTGTGCATTTTTATTTCTTTATTGAAAATCATAGCATGAGCCCCTTCAGTCATTTCTGTGCATACAGAACTAGGATTTGTTTTGTACCAGGAAAATGAACCAAGTTAGGGTGATGATGGTATGATTTGTCACCAGTAAATAGGTTTAGGACCTGTGCTCAAATCCTGACAGCTTTGCACAAGTCAAATGTGGGTGGCAAGGAGGGGCTGGAAGGTAGATCGGTAAATAAATGCATAGTGGCATGAGCTTTCTTCTGTAGTCTGCTTTGTCACAACCATGCTTTGCCTATGATAGCTGATGCCACAATCCATTTGTTAGTGTTGCAGAGGCTGCAGGTCTTTATGATTTCCCACACACCCCAAAAAATATTGGTCAGGTTTTGCTGGCCAAAGTTTGATTCAAAATCCTCTGTTATCCTATCACAGGCTTCCTCAACCTCGCCCCTCCAGATGTTTTGAGACTACAATTTCCATCATCCCTGACCACTGGTCCTGCTAGCTAGGGATGATGGGAGTTGTAGGCTAAAAACATCTGGAGGGCCGAGGTTAAGGATGCCTGTCCTATTACTTCACCTCCCGTTTTCAACGTATTAGACCAGGGGTAGGCAATGTATGTTCTTGAGACTACAACTTCATCACAATGCCATGATGCTGGTCACAGGAAATGGGTGCTGTAGTCTAAGAATATGTGGCAAGCACCATATTGGTTACTCCTCGACTAGATTCAAAGATACTTAACTTTATTTATTCAATGAATTTCTAGGCAGTCCTTTCTCATAACTAACCTCCGGGTGCTTTGCATGTATAAAAACTATTAAAACACTATAAAAACTATAACACGCTGTAAAACACAATATCACACATTTAACACCAGTACTAATTTTATGCAGGTTGTGTGTTTCACTTGCTGGTTCACATGAGAAACCTCTTAGCAGAATTATTTCCAAATATTGACATCAACACCCACAAATTACACCAAATTTACCAAATCCAGCTGGTAGATTTCTCTTTTACTCTGTAATGAATTAAAGGTTATTGTTTCTTCATTGCTTGATCTGCAGCAGGGATGGGGAGTCTTTGACTCCCCCAGTTGCTGTGGAACACAGCTCCCATAATCCCTGACCACTGGCAGTGCTGGCTGGATCTGATGGGAGTTGCAAGCCTGGAGGCCCATGCTTTTCTTATCCCTGATCTATAGCAATTCTGCAATACTTGAGGACTTGAGGACAACAGATTTGAGGCCCTTCTTCATGGGTCTCCTCCTCGAGAGGAGGGTGGCAACCAAGAATGGGCCTTTTCTGCAGTGACTTCCTGTCTGTGGAATGCTCTGCCCAGGGAAGTTCGCCTGCTGCCTTTTACACCTTTAGGCGCCAGGCAAAAACATTCCCTTTTAATCAGACTTTTGGTTGATTTTATTGACATCCTGTGCCCTCTTAAAATATTGGGGTTTTTTGGGGGGGAGGGTGTTGTTGTTTTAATTTGTGAACCGCCCTGAGACCTCGGGGTGTGGGGTAGTATATAAATTCAATCAATCAATCAATTTGAGCATTCAGTGCAATCTTTGGAAATACTATCTGGTTGTAACCATGCCCAGCTCATTCATGACTTCACAGAATTAATGCCTGCAGGTATAGGATGCTTCGCTTCAGTGTTGATGCATGTGTAACCCCATTAGGGAAAGTAGCCCAGTTAATTGCTGAGCTTCTCGGGGATAGGGAAGCTTGTTTGAGGCTTTTATCTGCCTTAATTAATATCATTTGGTGAATCTGATTGGTTGTGCATGTATTTCCCTTTAAATTACAGAAGCCATGCATCTTGTTAAGCAGATAACTTTTTTTTTTTTACTTGATCAGCAGAACAGCAAAATTATTTCCTTGGCTTCTCTTCCTAACATTTGATAAGGTGGAGGGGGAAAGCCTCTTCTAAGTGCTGGTGTGGATTAGAGATATAAGATGAAGATTTCTTTCTTTCTTTACACATTTTAAAAACTTTTCGTGGCTCTCTAAATCCAGGAGATGGAGATGTGTTGACTGGTGGTGAAATGAGTGAGGGACATAGCATTTTTATTGCCACACAGCAACCACATTAACTGGGCATTAATTGGGTTGTAGCTCAGTGGTAGAGCAGCCACTTTGCATTCAGAAGGTCCCTGGTTCAATATTTGACATTTCTAGGTAGGCTAGGAAAGATGCCACTCTGAAACCCTTGAGTTCTGCTGAGTTTATAGCAAGATGTTCTGACTCAGTAAAGGAAGCTACTCATATAGAGCTACTGCAATAACAACAAGTGCTGAATTTCTCCCACAGTCCCTATTTTGAACCGATTTTCCTTTCTAATCACCCCAGTTTAAGTACACTCACTTTGTGAGCCAAGCCAGTGTTCCTGTACACCTGTCAGCAGCTACAGAACTTATGAATGCAATGGCTGAGGGGCTTTGCTGCTGATCTGGGCACATAGCAAACTTATTAACATGTAGTTCCTGCATAATGATTGGAACCGAGCTGACAAGGTAAGCCATCAACCCAGTTTTGTGAAGAAAAATGCCTCCCCCTCTGAGATCATATGAATTCGACATCAATAGCTAACAGGTTTGGGGAAGAAAATCTGTAATTTATTCTGGTGCCTCCACTGAACTAGAGGTATATTTGCCTCCAGTTGTACGTGGCCAGCAGAGATTGTAGGACAGCCTGTTGCCAATTGACCCCATTTGCTGCATGGTAGTTCTTCCATTTCAATAAGCTGTTATTCAAGGAATAAATAAATAAATAAATAAATATGCTTTCTTAGCTACAAATACTTGATAAATTCACCAACTCTTTTCGAGTAATGGACATTCCAGGAAGAAAAGTGAAAAGGGATGTTATTACAAAATCATTGCACAGATTCTTTCCTCATGATGCACTTGCTGAAAGGCAGCTGTGTTTTGAAATAACTTGATTAATTTAGAACAAAATAAAATAAAAAAAATTCCTTCCAGTAGCACCTTAGAGACCAACTAAGTTTGTTCTTGGTATGAGCTTTCGTGTGCATGCACACTTCTTCTTTGGTATCTGAAGAAGTGTGCATGCACACGAAAGCTCATACCAAGAACAAACTTAGTTGGTCTCTAAGGTGCTACTGGAAGGAATTTTTTTTATTTTATTTTGTTTTGACTATGACAGACCAACACGGCTATCTACCTTTGATTAATTTAGAGTCACTTCTAGAAATGCTGGTGACATTCACTAGACATGGGCCTAGAAGTGTTTGAGAAACTCCCAAAAATTCTTCTCTGGATTGGATTCAAAACTGAGCCAGAGAAGACTTAATGCCTTTATCCTTTCCCACTCAGAGACTTCCACAATGGTAGTTGGGGGGGGGGTCACACAGCAGTCAAACATTAAAAGTAACTTGGGAAAACTGGGTTGCCAAAAGTAGGACCACTGTTTGTCCCTCAAGTCTTTTGCAGAAATACAGCCTCCTTAACCCCTTCCCCCTGTAGTAACTAATGAAGACATCAACATGTTGATTGACTTCAATAGGGAATTCAGACTTGCTCAGAAATAAATCTGAGCCATTGCTTTATGTGTAGATGGGTGGGATTTATCTTGGCTTATTTCCTAGCCAATCCCAATGTGAGAGATTCCCTTTATTGGAGTCAAGGACTTAGGTGTGGATATGTTCTGACCTCTGGGAGTTCCCATGAGGTGTTCCTTGCATGTCTGCTTTTGAGTTTGTAAGGAAGCAGAAGGAGAGGAAAGTACTCGTAGTGTCTCTTAGTTCATTATTTCTAAGCATGGGGAAGCCACTCTCTACCAATGAAGACACAACTCCTCTCCCAGGATTGCAACTTAAATTAACATGACACCACAGCGAAGGTTATAAACTGATGAAAAAGAAAGTGGATGAACAAGGGTGACAATAATCTCATGTATTGTCACAATAAATCACCCAGGTGCTTCTGTTAAAGGGGGTGGTGGTATTTTTTCTTTCTTGATCACATACGTTGGACTTGATTTGAGAGCACACAGCTGGGTGCTTTTTGCCCAATACAGCAAGAGCTCTCCACATGCCCAAGCAGTCTTCTACAGAAATTGCCAATACAAATTAACATCTGGATGCACGCCCCCACCTAGGTGTTCTTACAGAGTGTTCAATTGGACTTGTCTGTGTCTTTGGATATTTGTGGGGAGGAAACACATCTGAGTCAGTTCCATTAGTTGTTGTTACTCATGGCTAGTTGTCCATGATCATTACTAGATCAGGACCTTTTGTCTGCTAGTAGGGATGAACAGAACCCAAAACCTTATTATTATATTTTAATAGTTTGGAGACAGAATAGATGAGTTGTGGGAGATGCATGATCAGACCTTTTTAATTTTAGAAATGCTATTTTACAGTGGTTTGTGTTTGGATGTAACACAGGTTCATTAACCACAGTTAAACAAATAGCACAGAGGAACAAACCATGGAACATTGAGTGTTGCAACCAAAATATTGTTTTTAGTTTGTTTCTCCCAATTAAATGATAATTGGGAAGTCAAGAACAAGACAATTGTTTATTGCCACTCTTGTTTCTGAACATGGCCTCCGTTGGACTAATTGCTCCCTCCCAGCTGCTATCTAGAAAATCTAGAGAAAATACTGCAGAAAAAAAGAGTTAACTCTCGTCAGAGCCACTAGCTCAACCCAATTCTCCTTTCCCTCACAATGAGTCTTAAAATTAAAACTAAAACATCAGGAGGTGTAATCGCATATACTTTGAATTTTATCTGTTCATGTCTTCAAGTAATAATGTCTATTCCAGAGTCACCAGGGCTTAGTTGCTGAAAGAGGATTTGAACCCAGCTCTTCCTGGTCAAAGGCTGGCACTCTGTCAGCTATACCATGTTGACTTATTTGGTGGGGTGGGGTGTTCAATACCATTGAATATAATCATGCAAGGCAAACAACACTTCTGGGATATAATTCCCCTTTTGATATTCCAGATTTTAGGCTTCTTTAAGGGGGATTAATTTTTAAGGGCAATAGTTTGAATGTTTGAGACATAGAAATAACAACCAGCTGACGTTTTTATGAATCAGGTGCTAGAAGGGTTGCAGGAAGGCAAAGCTAAGCAGAGTCCAGTATGGTTTCAAATTGGATGGAAGACTGCATGTTGAGGTACCTGCATTGTAGGGGGTTAGACTAGAAGACCTTAGGGTTCCCTTCCAACTCTACAATTCTATGATTGTATAAATGAGGTTTCTCTTGTGTTCCCAGCATTCTGCAATCAGCTTGGTAAACAGCCTTTATTCAATCAGTTTTAAAATCCAATCTCACCGATACTATTTTTAGTATTTCCTGGTAACTCTGGCTTTGTCTAGGCAATTTTATCAGATTTATAACTTTTGAAGTGTTGTTATTATCTTTCAGTAGGCAGCGGAGTGGCATTTTTTTGAGGAACATGTCAAGAGTTTAGCTAGGCGCATCTGATGATTCCCTTCTAAACCAATTAAATATATGTATTTGCCAATGTTGAAATGATTCTCCAAGGACAAGGACTTTCAGCATAAACCTCTATCTCTTTTTGATTTGCAAAGCACAAATGCTTGCTATGATGTCCATGATTTTGTTTTGCAAATAGTTCTACAACTCCAAACATACATATAAGCACAAAGCAGGGAAGCGAGGCAATTACTTTGTGCAAATGAAAAAGAGGGGGGGGGGTTATATCCCTCCCTAAACATTTAGTAGTAGTAGTACAGTGCTACCTCAGGTTAAGTACTTAATACGTTCCAGAGGTCCGTTCTTAACCTGAAGCGTACTTAACCTGAAGTGTACTTAACCCGAGGTACCACTGTAGTAGTACTAATAGTAGATTATTCACAAACTGGAATGTTCCAGCATTCTGTGATGTACTTCTTTCTCTTTCACAGAGTGCAATGGGGGGTGTAGAGGGGGGAAGATTGACATTAATCTGTGTACATGAAATAATGCCATACTGGGATGAGTCTGTTCTCTTTGATGCTTCATTATGTGTAGTGATCATTTGAGTTCCATTCTTTTTTCTTTCTTTCTTTAAAGCACTGTTCATGTCACCTAAATTAAGACAAACTTGTCATCATTTTTCCTAGAAAGAAGTGTTACTTACACAACAATAAGATCTGACTTCTGATACTTTGTTTGGCTTCTGTTAGACCATATAAAAATGAACATTGGAATTGATTGCTCCTCCTCCTCCTTTCCCCTAGGGATGTTAATATATTTACATATACTGTATGCACTAGAGTCAAGATGCATTTTCCTTTTGATTCCCTCAAGATTGTGTCTATATTCAGCTGTAAAATTTTGGGAATATGGGACAAATAATATTTGAGGCCAGCCTGGTTCCTATAGGAATAACCCAAAGGTTCCATATTCAGTAAAAAATCCAGAACTCCAAAACTTCTGTTTACTGACTGCTCAAACTCCCCCATACCGTATTGGGGATCTTGGAGAATTTCAATAGAAGTAGTAATGAAAATTGCTTATGTTTTGCTTATTTATCCCATGTCCAGAACAGAAATCAGTTCTGCAATTATGATCCACATTCGATTTCAGTCTGTAAATGATATATACCGGTAATTGGTAGAATCCCTTCCCTCTTTTGCATTGTGCTTCCTTGCACTGAAATGAATAGGGTAGAATATTGCAATCGCAAAATAATTAACATAAATAATGAATTACAAAATTTCACAATAGTGTACGGTAAGATGAATAATGAATTACTAGCTTTTGGAAGAAGATGAACTGCAGTGGAACAGAGACAGCTCTGCTTGCAAAAAATGCTGGGCGGAATGGAAAACAATACCTTCTTACATCTCTACCCAAAATCCCATTCACCACTACAGGCATTAAAACATACCAGTGGATAAGTTACAGGATGGTTACTATTTAGTGAATAGGGGTGTAAGGGAGCAGCAATTTCTGTCTTGTCCTGGTGTTCGTCACAATCCACACTTTTTCTGACCGGCTATAGTTCGGCATCCACTAAGACCTATGTTATTCATTTTGTTATCCCCCAGGCTGAAATTAATGTAATTAATTACATAATTAGTTTCAGTGGATGGGAAATAGCAAAAACAATGCAAAAAACCCCAATGTAGTTATCTGCATAAGAGTTTCAGACTAAAGAAACCATCATAACGATTACCACTTGCATTTTCTTGTGTGATTTCCATTCTGGACTTCAGATGAGCATGCAATTTGTGGCACTTTCTGCTCTTGTTTCTGAAAGAATTCTCTGACATCCCTAGTGCTGAACCTCCAGTTTTATTTATTTTTCTCCCATGTGCTTATTTGTGTTGGCTTTATTATCACTCCCAGACCATGTGGCCTTGCTTGCATAGAAGCAACAATCTGACGTGTACTGAAATGTGTCAATAGTGCTTCAACCCCATGGCTGTAGGATTTGTATAATATGCCAGAGTAAATATTCTGTCACACACACACACATTTCCATCATAGCAGCATTGTACGAACTGAGGGGAAAGGGTTTGGTTTTTCTTTCTTTTCTGGGACAGTTAATGTTTCTGGAATCTTCCTTCAGGCTGTAGAGAAACTGGCGTATTTAGAGCAAAGCACAGTCATAACCGATATCCTAATCTGTCCTTCACATACAGAATCAGTCTCCTGTTCTCTGTGGTTTGTGTAAATGTCTCTCAGCAGATCTAATCATGTGCGATGGAGATAAGAATTTGCTTCCTTAATTCATCTATCTGCATTCTACTTTAAATCCTCTGTGGAGGTTTTTTGTTTCTTTTTAATTGACCAAGAAATGAGAAATCATCTTACAAAGTATAGTAAGGGTAGGAGTTACAAAGCCATGGCTCTTGATTTTGCCAGGTTTATAGGCCATCAAATTGGACTAATCTGTGCACACCAATATACTAGGTCAAAGCATTGGTTGACATAATCCAGTTTTGCCTACTCTTACTTCATTGGCTCCCCATGGTTCTGGGCAGAAGTCTTTTATATCCTCCTCCTACGTTTCTGTAAGCAGAGATGCCTGGGACATTTAGCCATGTAAAAGAGTCCTGCTGGATCAGGCCAATGGCCCATCTAGTCCAGGATCCTCTTCTCTCAATAGCCAACCAGATGCCAATGGAAAGCCCACAAGCAGGATCTGAGCGCAGCAGCTTTCTCTCCACCTGTGATTCCCAGCAATTGGTATGCAGAGGCATGCTGCCTCTGACAGTGGAGAGGCAGACGTAGCCATTGTGGCTAGCAGCCACTGATAACTTTACCCACCATTACATACATACATATCCTTTATTCGACCGATAGTCAGAAAGAAAATGTGAGGATGTGAGGGCGATCTGGCTGCGACATCTGCCACCCCATTGATCGCCAGGGTTGATTTGGCTGATCTGGCTGGCTAGGCGGGAGTCCCCTTCCTCCCTCACCGCTCCATGTGCGTCCCTACCGAAGCTGCGCGCTCGGTGGAAGAGGACGACCATCCCACCATTATTTATTTCCTAATTGTCTTTTGAAGCAGTCTAAGCTGTTGGCCATCACTGCCTCTTGAGGGAATGAAATCCATAGCTTGACTGTATACTGCATGAACTGCTTCCCCCCCCCCCGTCCTGAATCTCCCAAGACTTCACTTTCACTGTATCACCCCCAGTTCTCATATTATGAAAGATGGAGAAACACTTATCCCAATACACTTTCTCCATGTTATGCATACTTATATATAAAGCTCTGTCATGTCCTCCCTCTAAACCAAAGAAGCCCCAAATGTAATCTTTCCTTTCTCCAGTCCCTTATTCATTTTTACACGTGAACACAAGCAAAAGTGGCATAGACCGCAAATATGCTGTTTGTCCACCCCTAGCTGTGATAGTTTCTGAGAGGATGTCATAACGATATAATGGGTGTAAATTTGTACAGGAAAACAAAAGCCCTACCAAAAACGTTAACATAAATCAAGCGGCAGTTATGTATCCAGCGCATGCAGCATTTTGAATATTTGAAATGTGCACGCTAAATATTAATATTAAAACTCCTGCGCTGTACATTTATTAAGATGCCTGCCTCGATACAGTGCAAAGAGCATCATTCTGTGCTGCTTTAAGTGGGAAAGCAGTGTAATGTGGCCTCATCTTTCAGAATGCATGAAAATCTGAATTACACACTGGGTATATGACAGCAGATGGAGGACCTGCATCCTTTATTACTGCTGCAACATTCACGCTACTGTAGTTCTGAATGTGTTCACATTTATCTGTTCCAGGCAGTAGTTTGCTAGCACTATAAAAATCACACAATTTGCATTCATCCCTTTAATTTGAGGTGAGGGGCAGTAAAGGGTGTATTTCTGTTAACAAAATCGGGGGTGGGGGATAATGGTTGCAGGTTCAAGTATTCTATGAATTATGCTGGGAGTTGCTGTTTGATCTTGGATTTTGCCCTTATATGTATTCCACTGAAATACATAGCACATGGGGACAAGAATTGCTTGGATATTTATCAGAAATAACAATGACATAGGGCTCTGAGTACTTTGAGTGGATAGCTGCTCATGGGATAGGACTTTTCCAACCTCCCGTTCCTCACTGCAGCCTGAAAAGCTGTCCCTGTGAGCAAAAAGAAGAAGAAGAAGAGTTTGGATTTGATATCCTGCTTTATCACTACCCAAAGGAGTCTCAAAGCGGCTAACATTCTCCTTTCCCTTCCTCCCCCACAACAAACATTCTGTGATGTGAGTGGGGCTGAGAGACTTCAGAGAAGTGTGACTAGCCCAAGGTCACCCAGCAGCTGCATGTGGAGGAGCGGAGATGCGAACCCGGTTCACCAGATTACGAGTCTACCGCTCTTAACCACCACACCACACCGGCTCTCTCTGAAGAGCAGGGGGACTCTTCAGATCTGTATGTTATATGGAGATCTGAGGCATCCAGGAAATCCTTACTTGCAGGGGCAGCCCAAGATGTTGCACATCTACAACACTTTGCAGTGGTAGAGCACTGCAATAGGTCCCAGGTTCAATACCCAGCATCTGCAGATAGGGTTGGGAAAGACTTCCTGTCTGAATTCCTGAAAGCTTTGCCAATCAGCATAGACAATACTGAGCTACGAGGACCATTGGCCTGACTCACTATAAGACATGTTTCTATGTTCATTCAAATATGGTCTCCCAGGTATTCTGACGGCTTGTGCTGATCTCCAAAGGGTGTGCCACATATTTATGCTACAGGGAAGGTCCATAGCTCATCCCTGACATCTCCAGACAACTGTCAGTCAGTGTAGAACAATGGACTGAATCAGCTTCCTTTGTTCCAGTATGGTGCCCTCTCCCAATTATATGAAGAGTCGTATAGAGGGGACATAGCTCAGTGGAATCCAGAAGGTTCAAGACATCTCTGTGTAGGTTAGAGAATGATTCCTGGGGAGCAGCTGCCAGTCAGTGGAGACAACACAGAGGTAGTTGGACCAATTGTCTGACTTTGTCTAAGGGACATCCTTGCATTTCTCAAACCTGACCAGAATGGTAGTTGAATATTTACTGCCTTAAGGGAGGGGTGGTGGTCAGGCCATGCGGAACATATAGCTCTGTTCTCCAACATCCTGCTGCTGCTCCACACTGTCCAGCTTCTGCCTCACTCTACTCAATGATAGGGCTGACACTGCCCTTAGCCTTATCTTATCAAAGACACCTTTGACTCCAAACCCAGCTCTTTGCCCAGCCTCCTCATCCTTAGAAATGTGCAAAACCTCATTAACAGTTAAACAAATGCAGTACTTTTCATGGGAAACCTGCAGGATGAACTGAGTGGTGATGACTGAAATACGTTTCGAGCTTTGGTAGTTCTGCTGCTGTTGTTTAACACCTCCGTGGTTGAACGAAGTGAATAGGGGGTTCAGCCTGAGAGACACTAATGTAAGGGTTGAAATGCATTGACTGCAAAGTAATTCAGTTTCTTTTTTGGTGGGGTGGGGAACAGGAGAGGGAAATTCTGCCAGTTAACTTCTGGTTTACCGGTTTGTTTTTGATCCCGGTTCAAGGTGCTCACATTAGTGTTGAAAACCCTAAAAAGCTCATGACCCAAATGTCTGAAAGACCGACTGCCTACTTCTCTACAGAACAGTGTTATGATTGTAAGGGGGCACCTTCTTCGTAGTTCCATCAGCCTCAGAAGCTCAGGGTGGGGATGGCCTGTGAGAGAGCACCTGCTCTGTGACAGCCATTAAGGTGAGAGCTTCCTCTCATAGAAGTGCATCTGGCAACTTCATTATGCAGTTCTTTGTGAATGTTCTTATATCTTGATCTTTGATCTGTGAAATGTACCATATTTTTCGCTCCATGAGACACACTTTTTTCCTCCTAAAAAGTAAAGGAAATGTCTGTGCGTCTTATGGAGCGAATGTGTGGTCCCTGGAGCTGAACTGCCCAGGGGCAAAAGCAGATCGTGCTTTTTTAAAAAAGAGAGAGAGAGAAGGAGGAGTTTAAAGGAAGCCCGCTGAGCAGCTGCTCAGCAAATGATCGGGGAGAGAGATAAGGGAGAGAGATTCCAGCCCCGCCCCCTTGCAGAGGGAGGCTGTTTCCCCAGTGACATGTGACTGGCCGATTAGATTATCTGTCTGGAAACTGTAGAAATGGCTCCCTTTACTGAAGCTGCAGAACTGTGAGTTAAACCCCATAAAACAGGTTTTTTCCCCTTTGCAAAGGAAACTCAACAACTTTGAGCTGATGCTCAAAAAATGGGGCTTTTCTCCTTTGCAAAAGAAGCTACAGGAATTTGAGCTGATCCTCAAAAAAAAAAAAAATGGGGCTTTTCCACTCTAAAAACTAGGTGCGTCCTATGGTCAGGTGCGCCTTATAGAGCGAAAAATATGGTATATTTTCAAATGTATATATTTTTTCTAATTGTAATTTTTTAAGAAAAGTTTTTAATGTTGTGTTTTCAATTGCTGTTAGTGGGTAATTAATAAGAACAAATAACTATAGCAGCTACCTGCCTTACACAATGATATAAGGCAATATGAGCACAACCAGTTGCCATGAAACCTTCAAGATACAGTCATATATCACTAAATATGCATACTCTTAATATTCACTTGCAGTGCAGAATTTACGTGTGCATGTGCAACAGCTCATGTACTCACAGGTGGGGTGTTTGCTTGATGCATGTGTCTTCATCAAACCTGATCTTGTGTTTGCTTACTTGGAAGGAGAATTTGACAAAGATTAATGGGGTTTGCCCAATGGAGTGGGCAATAGTTTGCAGTCTTAATGGGGTCATTAGGTAAAGAAACTGGTCTCCATCTAGCAGAGAGTATAAAGTGCTTAAACAGATTGAAATCACTTGGCCAAAGGCCAACAAACTCCACCTGCAATGGGTTTTAGCTACCATGTGTTCAAAAAATTTAAATGTGTTTGGTGCAGTCTACTGGCTAGTTATTGACAAAAGTAGCCATCAAACTAAAAATCATCTCTATATTTTATGTTGTGTCCCAAGGTATTAATGCTTAATTCCATGAAACTCTGATAATTCTATACTTGTGGGATGCATTGCAGGATACAGATGCTGGCATTTCATATCAGTTATTCTCTTTAAGGAACATTTCTAAACATGACACATTGCTGTTGATATTTCATGTGCTTTTTTCATGCTAAATACTGAATAAGCAATTGTATATATTGAAAACTGGGCTTGTTTCAGTTATTCCACTGGGCATTCACATCCTGATAGACCCATCACAGTCTATTGATGTAACAGTTGGCAGCTTAAATCCCCAACCGGTCCTTGATGTAACCAACTTCTCCCGTGTGTTGGAAGTCTGGGAAGGGTTAACCACCAGTAAGGAGCCCCAGTGATGTACATCGACTGGAACTCCCCCTGTGATCACCGTTGGGGCATGCCTTGGCCCTAACCTCCCTAGGCTTTGGACATGGCCACGCCCCCGGATTCCTCTACCGGAAGACCCTTCATGATAAGGGGCAGGTGATGGTGCTACCTCCCCTCCTCACCTCTATGGAGACTTCTTCCAATGCCTAACTGTCAAACCAGGAGTTGTGACAGATTGCTACGAGGTAGGTGAAAAAACCCATTTGGCTAGTCCAAGTGGGAAAAAGTCCTACCAGCCCCCCTGGCCAACCAAGGCAACCAACCGAAGTCCATAGCAAGGTCAAGAGCTAGACTTAAGGGCGGGATGGTGGGTGAACCTAAACAGCTGGGGAGCAGGGCAAAGATGGAGCGTTTCCCGCCCGCCTCTTGCTTAAAGGAAGCAAGACACACCCCCAGGTCGACCTGATTGGTCGGCCTGCGAGCGATGCGGGCGGGAAATCCCCAATCGTACAGGGCTGAGCTCTCAGCCTCTGTACGCGTGATCGGGTCGTGACGCCTGCAATTCCACCTTCTGTTCAGGGGCGGAAGTGGGCTTGTGCCACTCACTCTTGGGGTAAAGCTTACTTTGACTTCACAATGTGAATTTAGAGTTGTGGCATCAGTTCTATCAAATCCTCTTCCCTTTGAAGTGAAACAAGCCCCAATATTGCTATGTTTTCAAGATTAGCTGAAAACCTTTCTTTCCTCCCAAACCTTCCCAAATTGTTTTATTTTTGCACCTTTTAATTATTGTTGCATCTTGTGGGTGTTTTATGATCTGTATTATAGTTTATATTTATGTACTCCACTTTCTATACTGGTTTATTGTTTGTTTGTTTGTTTATTATTATTTATGAATTTATGAATCATCCTCCACATATGTCTCAAGGAAATTTACAGTCATACCATTTAAAAGAAAGCACACACAATTCCAAATAAAATAAAACTAGCACTGAACTTGTACAGTGTTTTGGCATGTTTATACTTTATTGGCAGGTAGAGTTTGGTTTTTCATTGGAGGTATTATTTTCATTGGGTATTATTACTGAATGAATGCATGAAAAAAACAAATAAGGTCTGGATCTAAATTCCGCCGCCCTCCACAAAAAAAATGTTTACATTCTCTCCATTGGTGGCAAAATCTAGGAAAGCATTTCACCAGATACTCACTTGGGGAGTAATATTATCTGGCAGTTCCTTGGGGCAGAGTGATCACCATTAGCAGCTGGAATAGAATGGCTTCTTTTGTTTCTTAAGAACTACCCTCCCCAATACTGCTGTTACAGTTAGCAATGGTAGTAACAACATTTCTGTGTTGGTGGCAGCCAGGTGACCATTTTCGGTCTTCCCACAGTGCCCTGGTTTTAGTGTAGTTCTGGAACACTGTTGTGGGGATGGCAGCAACAGCAACCAATTATGAAGAGTATTTGACGAATATTCAGTTGAATGCCCATCTTTTTTGGGGGTGGTGAGAGGGAATAAATTATTGAAGTCATTCACAGAAAAAATAGAAGACAAATTTATCAGAAAGTCTGAGAAATTTCAGCCTAACTCCAGCAGTCAGAGATTTATGTGTGAGATAACTAAGAAGAAATGTGCAGACCCCAAAACAGTGATTCCATTGTACACAAGAATGGGCATCTGAATTCAACCCTGCATGTATTTCTGCTTGAGTTTCTTTCTTCTTTTTCAGGGTGTTGAGTATTGCTGTACCACCACAGGTGCAAATGCTCATTAAATTGAAGTGCTATATCCTACAGGAAGGGATTGCAAGCCCAGGCTTCTGCCTCAGCAAAGCTATATAGGAGTGATGGAAGAGTGATTTTGGTTGTCAAGGTTAAGTGTTTGACTGTGAATCTATCTGTCTATCATCATCTATCTATCATCTATCTATATCTATCTAATGCATTGAAAACCATTTAAAGAAAATTTCTCATTTTTGTGTTTACATGACAGCCTAAAACAGCTCCGAAAAGGACCTTTGGATCCATTACAAATGAACAGGTAAATATGTATAAACGCCACAGGGGATTTCTTTCTTTCTTTCTTTTTTTGCTTAAAACCCTTTTGTTGTTAATGTACCACATTGTCTCTGTGTAAGTATAATGAAGTTGCTAACCCTTTTTCAATATTTTGAATTTGAAATGGCGAATGTGGAAAACTTGATTTTAAAACAAGCCAAAATGTTTGTTTTAAATACAAAAGGTACTGATATCTCCAAGATATCAGTATGTGAATGTGGAACATCCTGTTTCAATGCTAGTTAAGCATTGAACAGTATTGTTTTGGGTTCAGCTGTACATCCAGCAGCTCATTATCAAATGCATGCATCTCACTAGATACTACTTAACTATTGCATGGCTTGCAGCTTGCCTCCGCTGGAAAGTGATGTGTGCCAAGGTTAATGTGAATATTATTGATGATAAGGAAGCTGTGACTAGGATGTGTCATCTGTGATGGTCCATCACTTGATGTAGCAGTAATTAGGGAGTGAGAAAACTGCTTCCAGTTTCAGCCTTGCTGGCACTCAATTATAGGTCTTTTCAATCCCATTTTA
The DNA here is from genome assembly GCA_034641385.1 of Darevskia mixta. NCBI lineage: Eukaryota > Metazoa > Chordata > Lepidosauria > Squamata > Lacertidae > Darevskia > Darevskia mixta. The sequence continues at coordinate 12,365,645 of JAWWNH010000061.1, read as the reverse complement.
TGCAGATATTGTAAAAGAATGCATGAAAGACCCATGTTTAAGTTATATGCATTTTAAATCCAAAATCCTGTTTTATACATGCACTTCAATGCATTTCCTTATAAAATGCACATTTTTTGTGGGCAGTATTGGCGTGCAGAAAAACTGCACACACAAATGCTCATTTAATATTGAAAAGACTTGAAATACATGTAAAAAGGCGAGTTTATTTGGCAGTGCATCACAAACTGGATAAGTGTGTAATTAGGGATTTGGGGGAAATTCAGTTCAGCCTGCATTTAAGGGCAAGCAATAATTTTCCAAAACAATATGTGAACTGAAACACAGCCTTCTTTCAAAATTTGCACGTATCCACACTTTGCACTGCAGCTCTTTTGCTCGGCAATATGTTCAGAAATGCATATGAAGGGCTAAACTGTTCATACCAATGCATATATAATGAAAACCAGATAAAAATGCATTAAATCAGGGGAAATTGCTTGGCAAAAAAAATGTGTATAGTAGGCAAAAATGCATGCAAAAAATGTATCTGCAATAGGAGACATTAGCACTACAATCCTGATGAATTTTCCTGAGGGTTTCTTCTTCTTCTTTAAATCACAACCTGATGTAGATGCATAGTCACTCATCCATATGTGCAATGTGACTGGGAGTTGCATTTCAATCCACAGATATGGTTGGGAGCATCTGGTTGGTCTTCTCCAGAAAGTGGACCAAACATATTTCTCCACCCTCTCTAACATGCATGCTGTGGCATGGCTGAAGCAGAATTGCCTTGGATACAGCAGAGAGTTTTCTCTAGGGCACACCTAAACTCCACTCCTTAGGTGTTCCAGTTGGCCTTCACTCTGTCTGAATTCTGATGGCTCATCATTCCGTCTTTCCAGTATTTCCTTACTTGTTGATTGGTGTGTTTCATGTGATCTCTCACATGGTGCAAAAACTCCTTCTGGAAATCCAGTGGAATCTAACAGCAGTTTAACTCTCAATTCCTGTTAAATGTTTTCAGGGGGGAAACCACACATTTTAACCCCATTAACTTGGAAATTTTCGTGATGTTTCAGCTTGCTATATGTCAGGAAAATTCCTGACGTGTCCTGGTTTTCTGGTGTAAAAGTGGTGTGTGTGGGGAGGGGAATTGACAAAATGTCACGGAAAACCCAGATGTATGGCAACGCAATGGGAAACCTTAAAAAACACTAGGGGGGGAGTAATTTGGGTCCCCCCCTGCAAAAGGTCAACAGATATGCAGATGTCAGGAATTTTACTTTTTGAAATATAGCAACCCTAGGGATGTTTATCTTGTAGTTTTCCTGTGGTTTCTCTAACCACCCATGTATCAAAATTTTCGTTGGTAACCTGGCACCCAGTCCTTTCCCCAACCACACGCACAGTTTAGTGTGACATAGCAGTTCATCGATTGAAAAGCCATGGTTCCATAACACAATAGGCACTGCAGAGCAAAAAGAAATCAAGACAGAAGCTCTTGCATTGTAACAGGTAAAACTAATGCAATAAACGTCACATTTGAATGCAGCCTCTGTCTTCTACCACTCAGTTTTAAAATGTCCAGTTTATTTATTTATATGCTGCTTGTCCACAGCAAACTGTGTCAAAACCATCTCACAATAAACATTTAACCTATTATCAAAATACATATCATATCTTTTTTTTGGGGGGATGACAACAATTACTTACAAAACAATTTGGTGAACATAGTATAAATTATGGGTGTCCCAGCCTTCCTATAGTTAAGGATTGAACCTGAGACTTTCTGCATGCTGTGCCTCTGAGCTGTCACTGTTTCCCAGAGGAACGTTTAAACTTGTTTTCACATCATTTGAACTTGTGTGATTTTTCACCGGTATCAGGTAAGCCATCGTGAACCAAACCTGTTGCATCTTTTCATGCCTTCTGCTTAATATCTCATTTCCCCCTTCTTGATTGTTTGCTAAATTATGAAGAAAGGTTATTAGTGTGGATATTTGCTCTTTAGTGTTCCTCTGCCCTGCCCACTGATGCTTACTTCCTGATGCATATTTCTACAGAGAGTGAACTGAAATTATCCTTTCTCTGAAATCAGATGTTATGCATTGTAATTGGGGGAGGGGGAGAATGTCTCTCCCCCCCCCAATCATATGTGGTTGCTGAAGAAAAGCTAAACTGAGTATGTATTTGCATGAATTAAAAATCTGTGTGTTGTTGTTTCAGGAGCTAATGACAGAATAATCAATGCACATCTGTCAACTTGTGTGCAAATAAAGAAGTGAAGGGATGCTCTTCTCACCATTTCTGTTGCTTTTTTCTGCCAATCGTTGCAAAATAAAAGGAGGAAAAGAAACGCAGCATATATAATTTCAGCTATTTTGCAACCAAAGAAAGAGAGAGAGAGAGAGAGAGAGAGAGAGAGAGAGAGAGAGAGAGAAGAGTTGGCTGCTGCCCTCAAGCCATTTACTGTTTCTTTTGAAATGACTGTGATTACTTCAGGGTAAAGAACCTAAAAAGATGCCGCTTTAAATTCAATGCAGGAAATACCCAGTAAAAGTACACAGCAAATCAGAGCTTGGTTAAGCGTTTGTCTAAGACTAGTGTAGCATCAATATTGCCTATATAGTGCCATTAGTGTACTTGGCACTCAAGTAAAAGTTAAGTCCCTGCCCTAAAGACTTTGCAAACTAAATTTCAGTTGCAGGGAAGATGACAAAGGAATAGGAAGCATTGATTGATCTGATCAAATGCAGTTACACATGCCTAGGTTTACATTTCCAGAGGGGTAGTCTTGTTAGTTTCTTGCATAAAAAAAGAAAAGAAAGTAGAAGAAGCTTAGTTAAGCGTTAATAAGGCTATCATCATTCTTTGTACTTTTCATTCTGAAAGCTCCCCTGCAAATCATGTAGGGCTGTGGCTCTTTGGTACAACATCTGCTTTCCAGACAGACAGACCCAGCCTCCGTCCCTGGTGTCTCTTGGCAGGACTGGAGGACAAAAACTGTTGCCAGTTAGTATACTGAGTTAGATTGACCTATGGTCTGGCACAGTATAAAGGCAGATCCCAGTATTCACAAACACACACACACACACACACACACACACACACACACACACACACACACACCTGCCAGTCAGGATGTTATTTCATGCATCCAACAAAGTGGACTATAGTTTATACAATAACCATGTTATTCTCTAAGGTGTCCCAAGACTCTTCAACACATTGAAGTTTAGCTTCTCTTGGGGGTGAAGACTAAGAGTTTAAATCTATATGATGAATGCAGGGACATAATAGGGTCTCTTTATAGGGATCTGCTCATATATGGAAGCTTGTCTGGTGGATTGATTGATCATTACCACAACCTCCTTGTGGAAGAAGAGTCTGTTTCTGTGTGGTGACAGAGAGTTTCAGCATTGATATGCACTCCACACACACTGGAGCAGTTATTGGGTTTAAGGCATGCACCTTTAAAAAAAAAATGCTTTAAGATTTAGGGCTGTCTCTAGTGCATGGGAAGGTTTCTGGGTCTCCAGGGATGGGAGAATGACTGCATCTGTTTTTAATGGAGTCCCTGAGGTCAGAGGCAGCATAAGAATTTTTTTTGTTTGGCAAGCCCTGCCTTTTCTAAGTAAATATGACTCTCCCCACCATACCCATCGGGTGCTTGAGAGGCTCCTGAAGTCCAGCATTCTTGGGGCCCGTGATAGTAGAAAAATTAGGGGTTTGGAAGGATCAATGCATTATTCAGTACTGATTGCTCCCAGTGTTTCCATACGCACTGTTCACATGCTGCAATGTGCAAAATAGTTGGTAGGAGCCTCTGTGGAATGGACACAATCTGTGCCAAATCTGCACCGCCCAAGACATGGGTTTTAAGCCCAGGGCTTTTTATTGTTTAGCCTTGGGACCTGTTTTCTGAATGTCAGTTAGTTATTCCATGCAAAAGCCAAATGATGGTAAAGTAAGAGACACTAAGCATGTGCAGAGTGATCTTGCCTTACCAAAAAACAGGGACAATAAGCCAGTGGTTACCTGCATAATGCAACCCTTTCATCTGTAAAGTCTCATGCTGGGATCTGTTACTTAGCCAAAACCAGGGGTCGCCCACCCCCGTTTTGCCACCTGAAGCTAAATGGGAAGCTGCAACCTCCAAATGCCGCCCTGTTCTGCCCTGCAGGATTCTGCTCCCCAAGCCCACCTCATGGATGGACTGTGGACATGGCCTTGGTAGATGCCTAATTACTTTGCTACATTTCAATGCTTGAGGCAGAATGGGAAATGCTGTCATGCCCTGCTGCTGCCACCGCAGCCACTTATGCTGACTGCCCTACTGCCTCTGCCACCAGCATCAGTGCCAATTTCCAGGGAGTTCTTGCAGATTTCCATGCTCTTTTGGTGAGATCTCACCAGAAATTGGTGCTGGCACCTCTGCTGCCAGTGAGGTGGGCCTAAGGTGGTGGCTTCACCCCTCCTAATGACTAGTCCATCCCCACCAATAAACGTTGAGCCTAGAGCTAAGGACTTCCAGGAGAAAATACAACATTATTTTTTAACCATGAGGCATAAGCTTGCAACAGAACAAAATTGCCACAGAACAGAGGCATTTACTGTTTACATTTGCATTGCTTTGCAAACTGCTTTAAGCAAGCGAAAGTGCCCTGTGAGTTTTCAGGCTGGGATAAAGCCTGGCCAGCACCTCTGAAGAGAGGGCCATTGCCAGGTAGGGCCAGGAAAAGACTCCTGCCTGAAAACCTGGGCAGGTGCTGACAGCCAGTGTAGGCAGTACTGAGCTAGATGGTTCAGTGGTCTGACTCAGTACAAGGCAGCTTCCCGTGTTCATAAGTGCTGGACTTCTCTGACTGAAGGCATCCATCCCAACAAGTGCTGATAATTTTGAAAAGCTAATGGGAAATTGGACGTCCCTTGTTTTCTGGTGCCTATTTTCACCTCCACCCTCAGTGCTTCTGCATTATCACTCCTTTCCTTGCTTCTGGTGAAGTAGAGTTGGCGCCGTTCCCTTTGGAGCCTGTCAGCACCATTTTCCATCACTCAGAGAGATTGCTATTGATGAATGCTAATCACTTCTTCCTCCTCAGGGGATGTGCTGGCTGTTTCTTTCTCTTCTCTTTCCTCCCCACACTTTCCTTTAAAGGAAAAAAAAATAAATCCAGGCTTGGGTGCCCAGAGAGACACCATCTAGTACAAATCAAATTCTATTCTCCCACCAGCAGTATCGAAACATCGTTCCTGCATGCCCTATGCAGTGTGAGATATGTTTGTAGAGTCTGTCTCCATGCCCATGCATCTGTTTTGCTGTAACAAGGGCATGCCGTGTTCAACAAAACCTATTTCAGGATCCTTATTATTCAGTGTGTAAATGTAATGGTTGCATTATTTTTAACACTTGGAATCTAATTTTCACTGCAGCCATGGAATGCATTATGATAAAAAGAGAAATACTGAATTACCTTGATCTCGATTTGTTTCTCATAATCTGGTGTGATTCAGTTGGAACTTGGCTATTTCTGATTCATACAATAAATTACAGAGCTGGTACTTAAGTTTTGCATGGGATGAATCTCAGCCATTGCATTATTTCTCTTTCTACTTGACAAAGGGTAGCACAGATCAGATTTGTTGTGGTCTGTTCATTCTTATTGTGACAGGTCACAAAGGAGGCAGGTACTTGATGGGAAGAATAAGAAAAATCCATGTTAGGGAACTGTGCAAAGTGCAAAACTAGCGGTTGCATGATACATGCAGTTAACCGTGTGCAAAGCAACTGTGATGCTGTCATAGCTGCATTGCAACAGTAGCACTTTGTGACTTAGGTCAGCTGACCCAACAGGACCCTCACATTCACCTATCCATAAGGTCTGTTGACTTACAGAATATCATGTGGGTAGACTCTGAATGTGGTCAAGCGAAGAACAAGTTAAGGTATATAAAAAATGGGAACAAAATTCCTATGAAACATGTCTTGTGCCAGGGAGAAATTCAAATGTTGGTTGCTGATCTCTTGTCTCTGTAATGGTGTGGAAAAAACACTCTTTTAAGACACTTTGCAGGTGGTAGTTGCACCCCAGATATGGGGGGTGGAGAAGTGTTTTAATGGATAATATTCTATTCTATTCTTGGGGTGTCCTTTGGTTGAAATGCATTGGGATGACATAATAGCTGGAATCAACCTGATAATTTAATATCCAGTTGTGAAAGGTCTACAACTCTGTCTTCTTTCACTGTTTTGGGGAGAAAATGGGATTGCTTACTAACCACCTAACGCAATACATGCTGGTGGCAGCACACCTTGTAATTCCCCAGCACTGGAAAGAAGCGGCTGGTTTAACCATTACTTTAATTATTATTATTTATTAAATTTCTATACCGCCGAACTCTGGAAGGAAAAAAGATATATTGAGCCTTGCTGTTATGGAGAATTTAACCTGTTGAGAACTTCAAGAAACCATAAAGCCATGTGTTTATTTGATAAAACTTGGCAAGAATTTATTTCCTTTATTAACAAAAATGATGCAGAGCCGGAATAATACGCCTGCTTTTGGACCTAACAAATATCCACTGGAGAAACCCGTCATCTGCAATTTAACCAGGACAAACAAGAATTACCTTTACCTGCAATTAAATAAGACAGGGCGGTATTATTTTTAGTTTAATTATTAAGCTACTTCCTTGTACTCCACAATGTACCTGTTTAACTATGTATCCCTTTGCCATTATATGCAGATGGTTTTATTGCATTCTCCGCCTTACTGTTTTGTTTCATATTTCTGTTGTTGATATTTTTTTAAAAAAAAAAAAAAAATCTGGATACTGAGTTTATGCAGACCAGCGAGCTTGCTGGGAGCCAGATGTCAATGCAGTAATTATGGGGTTCCCATTCTGAAGGCAGGGGTTTGTTTTGTTGTTGTTTCGTTTTTTTGCTGCACAGCTGTCAAATGAAAGGGTGATGCTTTTAGGTAGGAAGCCTTCATGAGCAAACATCACTGGTATCTGTAGTTAGCACATTAACTGACCTGGTAAATCAACCTTAAATTAGGGGATAATGTGTTTTCTAACCTAGCACAGCTTTTCTTCCACAATGCCCTGTCCAGCAAGGAAAGAAAATAAATTCCTCTTTTATAATTTCTGTTCACCTGCTACAATACTTAGATCCGTGCTACACTCTATGCTGGAATTTACTGCAGAAAACATTTAAGCTGTGAACAGAAGACACACTTCTCCAAATACTAAGGGGCAAGTGGTAGAAATGCACAAGGAAGGTATATTGTTCTGTATTTAACTAAACATTCTTATAGACAAAAGATATCACCCCCAAATAGAGCCAGGTTTCCTTCTTAACTTTGATTGATGCAGCCCCGTTGGCCAATTGCAACTTAAAAGAGTGAATGTGACACAATTTAGGATTTTCCAGATCAGGTATCTTCAACCTTTTTGGACCCATGACCTAGTTTTAACCCAAGCATGCATTTGCGGATTCATTTCTTAATCTTTCGCTCTATATTTGCATGGTGGTAGTGCTCCTGTTGAGAACCACCTTAGTCTGTGACCCGCCAGATGAAGACCACTGGTCTAGATCAGCTCTCCCCAACCTGGCAGGATACAATCATCCCTGACTGTTGGCCATACCAACATGGGCTGATGGGAATTGTAGTCCAAAATATCTGCAGGGCACCAGGTCGGGTGAGGCTGGTCTAGATTATGTGCACAATCTCTTATTGCATAAATATTTCTTAGCCCATGCATTCTGTCAGCTGTTTATCATTAACTATGATACTGATGTTGCTGTTGTTAATGATGATGATGTTCCTCAGTCACTGTCAACAAACCAGATTGCCAGTCTGCAAACTTTCAACATCAGAAATGCCACGATGAATGTCAGGCTATTAAGAATGTTGGAGGGTGGAGATTCTTTTGAACTTTCTTCTCTGTTGAATCACCATGCCAGTTCAAAGCAGGGTGATCACACAACCTCAGGCCCACTTGTGACTCATGACTGAATACACATTCATCATGTAAGCAGTTTGTCTGATGTGATAATCATGGATACATAAACCCAATAGTCAGTCACTGGTTTAACTCAACATGGCATAAAAGTGTTGTTGTACTTTATAGCAAACCCTAACCAGATTTTCTTGATAGGATTTCAGTGATTTTTTTACTCCGAAGTCAATATATTGAGTTGGTAAGGCTCATTTGACATCAAGACAAAACTGAGCCTTCATTGTTATTGGCCCTCTCTTGGAGAATGCTCTTACAACTGAGATTCAGCAAGCACCTTCTATTCTAAACATTTGCTGAAAACTTTTCTATGCTGCGGAGTTATGCAAATGATTAAGAGAAGCATTTTTGCAATACTCAGCTGGTAATCTATTTTATTTCTTGTGTGATTCTGATTGTATTATAATTGATGTCAACAACTCTGATTTTTTAAAAATGAAATTGTGGTATACACATATTTTATAAATAAATATATATATGTTTAGAATTGCACTGTTTGTTTGTTGACATAGCAAAGCATCAAAGTATTTCACATTAATTCCAACTTAAAGGACTAAAAGAGCCATAAACTGATGGATGCACATTAATATTGTTCAGGTATGTCCAACTATTAGCAGATCTATGTAATAATGTACCCCTCTGTATCTTTTTTTCCTGGCTTCTAGGGTCAAAATGTATTTGGACTTGATATAATTGAGACGCCGGAGGGGGACAAGTGGCCCCAGTTGATAGTACAGCAGGTCCTTGACAGGGAGCAGAAGGATACCTATGTGATGAAAATTAAAGTGGAAGATGGCGGCAACCCTCCACGATCCAGCACTGCTATTCTCCAAGTAACAGTCACTGATGTGAATGACAACCGCCCAGTGTTCAAGGAGAATGATATTGAAGTCAGTGTTCCTGAAAGTGCCCCTGTGGGCACCTCTGTCTCTCAGCTTCATGCTACTGATGCCGATTTGGGCTCAAATGCCCAGATCCACTTCTATTTTAGCAGCCAGATCACCACCTTGGCCAAAAGGCTGTTTGCCATTGATAACACCACAGGTCTCATCACCATCAAGGAACCACTGGACCGGGAAGAATCTCCAGTACACAAGTTAACAGTCTTAGCAAGCGATGGCAGTTCAACACCTTCAAGAGCAACAGTGACAGTGAATGTCACAGACATTAATGATAACATCCCATCAATAGACACGAGGTACATTATCAACCCGGTGAATGGGACTGTGCTTTTGTCAGAGAAAGCACCACTCAATACTAAAATTGCCCTGATTACTGTAATGGATAAGGATTCTGAGCTTAACGGCAAAGTTACCTGCTACACTGACCATGATGTGCCATTCAGGTTAAAGCCTGTGTTTGATAATCAGTTTCTGCTGGAGACAGCCACATTCCTCGACTACGAGGCCACCCGGGAATATGCCATTAAAATAGTAGCTTCTGATTCGGGAAAACCACCTTTGAACCAGTCTGCAATGTTGCTCATCAAAATCAAGGATGAGAATGACAATGCACCAGTGTTCACGCAGCCCGTCATTGGATTGTCTATCCCTGAGAATAATGCTCCTGGCACCCAGCTGACCAAGATTAGTGCTACAGATGCAGATAGTGGGCGCAATGCTGAAATCAGCTACATGCTGGGCTTGGACGCACCACCCATCTTCAACCTGGACCGCCGTACAGGCATTCTGACAGCAGTGAGAAAGCTGGACAGGGAAAAACAGGACAGATACTCATTCACTGTGCTGGCGAAAGATAATGGGATGCCACCCTTACAGACCAATGCTACTGTGACAGTTTCAGTCTTGGACCAGAACGACAACAGCCCTGCCTTCACCCATAATGAGTATAATTTCTACGTACCAGAAAACCTACCCATGTATGGCACTGTTGGGCTGATCACTGTGACAGACGCAGATTCCGGAGAGAACGCAGCCGTGACCTTGTCTATATTGAATGGCAAAGATAATTTCATTATTGATCCCCTCACTGGAGTCATACGGCCTAATATTACCTTTGACAGGGAGCAGCAAGGTTCTTATACCTTTCAGGTGAAGGCTGTGGATGGAGGGAGGCTGCAACGCTCATCAACTGCCAAGGTGACCATCAATGTGGTTGATGTGAATGACAACAGGCCTGTTTTTGTCATGCCTTCATCTAACTACTCGTATGACTTGGTTCCAATAACCACCAGCCCGGGCTCTGTAGTCACAAAGGTGTTTGCCATTGACAATGATACAGGGATGAATGCGGAGCTTCGCTATAGCATTATTGGTGGGAATTCACGGGGATTGTTTATGATTGACCAGTTAACAGGCAATGTTACTTTGAAAGAGAAGGTGATATCGGCAGATCATGGGTTACACAGGCTGGTTATCAAAGTCAATGATTTAGGACAGCCTGAGTCACTATATACTATAGCACTGGTGCATTTATTTGTGAATGAAACTGTCACCAATGGATCGTATGTCCAAGAGTTAGTGCGCCGAAACATGGAAACTCCAGTTGGCCAAAATGTTGGGGATGGTGAGATAACCCCACAGACGAACGACTATGTCAAGATCATAATTGCTATCATTGCAGGTACCATGACAGTAATACTGGTCATCTTTGTGACTGCCCTGGTGCGATGCCGTCAAACACCCAGGCACAAGGTTGTCCAAAAAAGCAAGCAGAGTGGTGAGTGGGTTTCTCCAAACCAAGAAAACCGTCAGATCAAGAAGAAGAAGAAGAAGAAGAAGCGCTCTCCCAAAAGCCTTCTTCTCAACTTTGTGACCATCGAAGAATCTAAGCCTGATGATCCTGGCCATGAACATATCAATGGCACTCTGGACATTCCCGTGGAGCTGGAAGAACAGACTATGGGAAAATATAACTGGGCCACCACACCAACAACCTTTAAGCCTGACAGCCCAGATTTAGCAAAGCACTACAAGTCTGCCTCACCACAGCCCACTTTCCAAATAAAACCCGAGACTCCAGTGCCACCGAAGAAGCACCATGCCATTCAGGAACTGCCTCTGGATAACACCTTCGTGGTGGGCTGCGATTCACTCTCCAAGTGTTCCTCCAGCAGTTCAGACCCTTACAGTGTCTCTGAATGCAGCTGTCAAGGAGGGTTCAAGACTCCAGGCTCCATCCACACCAGACAGGTAATGCCAAGTTGCTGATTTGCACCTTTCTCTCTGCTTCTCTCCTTTCCTTTTGCTTTATCTTTTTCTTCCTTTTTATTTCGCGGTGCCTTTTAAATCTATATATATAAATATATAAACCTTAAGCATTCATGCTTGGCTGAAGCGCTGAGAAGTAAACAGTTTGTGATCCATCAATACTAAATGGAAGAAAATGAGAATGAAGTGACTCTTGGCTATCAGGAAATTTTGATTGCTGAATGAGCATATTTAGAAGGTAATTCCCGTCTGCAGATGGCAGTGTGGCACTTCTCGCTTTGCATAGCGGATAGCAGTAGCTTAGATCTGCAGAACAAAAGAGAGGTTACAGGCCTGTCCTCCCTAGCCTCGTTTGCTTGGGAATCTAAGCAATCTAGGCCAGGTGGAAAGCAATAAAGCTTTGCAGGATCTGATAAGTGGTTCTTAATGTTAATGGAGTCTGGAATTGCAGACTTCTTTGGTTGGAGCCGTACCTCAAGGTCTCTCAGCAAAAAAAGAAGAAGAAAGCAGGCTGCCCCCCTCAACTCCCCTTAATGGACTGAGTGCCTTTTTCCAGGCTAGGAATATACACTGCTGTCTTGGTTCCTAAAAGCTGGGCACCTGACACAACTGACAGCATAAAACAGCCCTGAAGCTAAAGGGGGAGGAAAAGATAATATCAGAGGCATTACAAATGCTGCCTAGCTTTTACGGACACTACACTGTAAATGTAGTCTCCCATGTCAATGGCTAAAGCGCAGTCCAGGCTTATGTGTTAGAAGGGGTTGCAGCTACACCGTGTTTTGCTTTTGATAAAGAGAATGCACACCTCTAAATGGTGATTCTAAAAAAAATGCATTGCTTCCATTAAAAGTAATAATAACTTAAAACTTCAGTATTAGCAGTAATACTAGCAGCATACGCTGGGGTGGACTTTGGTCTTTGGGATTTCAGCACGCTCCCCCGCCTCTCACCTTCTGTTCTGCTCAATCTACTACATCGTACTTGCAGTGCCCTGGCCCAGTACAACGTTGCCCTAAATCTACCTCTGGATATGCTTGTTGCTTTCAAGGAGCTGGTCAAACAAAATGACTCTTAAAAAAGAAGTGTTGCAGCAGCAAAGGTGTGCTTCCCATTTCCCTCCATTGACCATTACTTCGGTTGTGTTGTAATGACTTGTCTCAGTTGAGAATGGGGTCTTTGGATTTCATTTGCTTCTTCTTGGGCAATTGTCAATGTAGTTAAGGGGGAAGGAACTTAAAACACCCGCCTGCCTAAAACTTTTCTACACCTTTTTATGGGTGTTGATTGAAGGAAAGCTTCATCTTTTTCTCATGCCTAAAACACAGCTTCAGCAGTAGTTATAATTTCTGTGATATAAGACACAGAGAGATGCTTAGTGAACTGTTATTTTAAGTCGAATTTCTTAAAAAAAAATGCTCAGCATCTCTGAATGGAAATATTTTTGAGTGCTGTCCTGCTGACTCAGGTTGGTTATATTTAATCACTAAAGGAAACTTTGGGCTTATTCAAATCAGAGTGAGATTCAATCACGGCTCAGAAAACATATGAAGGGAATGTGAATATTGGACGGTTTCCAAACAGAACAAGTGGCACATGCAGTGAAATGATGTGGAATGCAGGAAGCTGCCTTATGCAGAACCAGACCAGTGGTCCATCTAGGTCAGTATAATCCACAGGATTTCAGGCAGGGAAGATTTCAGCCCTACCTGGACATACTGGGGATTAGACCTGGGTCTATCTGCATACAAAGCAGATGCTCTACCACCTAGCTATGGACCTTCTGCAAACTTCTCCTGATCCGAAGAGGAGTTATGTTGTTCTAGGCACTAGGCATTCTGGAACAAGAGCCCAGTAGTGATGTTCAGACCTCACCTGGGTTTGTGCAGGGTTCAGGAAGGAGAAAGGAATGACTCCTCACACCATCTGTCCTGAGGCTTCTCCAAGCTATGAATGATCAGAGAGTTAATCATAGGAAAGTCTATTGCCTGTGACCATGGAGAGTTGCTGCTTCCATAACTGGGTGCCCTATGAGTGCTATTGCTCCAGCACCCATAATTCCTAGTGCTTGGCCATGCTGGCTGGGGCTGGTGGAAGCTGGAGCACAAAATGTCTGGATGTAACCAGGTTGGGAAAAGGTGATTTAAATGATTGAACCTAGAGATTATTTCCTCTTCCTCTATCCCTTCCACTCCCTAAGCCAGGCATCCCCAAACTTCGGCCCTCCAGATGTTTTGGACTACAATTCCCATCATCCCTGACCACTGGTCCTGTTAACTAGGGATCACGGGAGTTGTAGGCCAAAACACCTGGCAGGCCGCATTTTGGGGATGCCTGCCCTAAGCTATTAAAAGTAAACTTGACATTCTACTTTTAAGACATTAGTAACAATTGCAACTATTGTATGACAGATGTGGGAAACAGAAACAAAGGTTATATTCAGCCCTGGAATCCTTTCCCTTAATCCAGATATACAGATTAAAGGCCTGGGTGCAGCAAGATTGCTGTTGGGTGGGGGCTAATCAGGGAGGAGGGAAGAAGAAGAAGAAGAAGCCATCACTTTGGAATAAAATAGCCTACAACTTTATTGATTACAGATGTAAGCAGATTTTGGAATAGGCATTGGTGTGTATCTGGAATCACCCAGCATAACTGCTGTTTGATTATCAGAGTTAATCTCAGTTTAAGGATCACCCTTAAAGCAGGGTGTCTTCTAAGATCACCATTTGGGGAGAGTATCCTGGGAAATCAACCACTGTCTGGGCATCAGGAACAAAGCACCTCCCTTTGGGCCCTTTAATGAAGTATCCCCATCCCATGGAGCATGAGGTGAGAGTCCTGCTCACCTCCCAGCCCCACCCACCTTGACTAGGGATACAACCAAGTGCCTTACCCACCCATGTTGTGACAGTTGCTACGAAGAAGGCAAAACCTCCTAACTGGTCCAATTTGCCTGGAGGACAAATTTCTCCCTGGCCCCAAATATGGTGACCCTGTGCTTCCATAGCAAGGTCCTAATTGCTTTCTGCTCACTAACGCTCAAACAGAACCATGGCAAGACATGAAGGGAGGGAGGGTGGGGAAGTTAACCACCAACTAGACCCAGGGCAGGAGGGGCATTCTGGCTTTACTCAGGTTCACTCTGAACCCTTGCCCCTCCTGCGCCTCCTGTGATTGCCTGGGACCATGAATGGAAGACCGGAAGCCTGTGTGACCATTGGGGAAGTAATGATGTCCCCCACTCAACTGCACAGGAAACCAGCACTCACCCCCCCCGCCCCTAGTGCACCTGTGGTCCATGGGAGGCTGCAATCACTGGGGTCCTTATTCAGATAAGGGGTCCTTATTCGGATCCAACTCAACCATTCAGACTGAACATAGTAGCAGTATAGAAAAGGGATTCATGGCATTTTGAACTGCAATGAATACAGGGCAGAAGAAAAAACTATACTTTCTTACTTCCCTGCCTACCTATCCAAATGTGTGTTAACCTTCACTGGTAATCAGTTTTAGTATTATTTTATTATGAGGACCTGCTCCCTGCTTAGAGGGTGTTTTTCATCTGACCTGGGAGGGCAGGACCCAGACTCCAGCTACAAAAAGCTGGAACTGCCTCCTAGTTGCGGCAGTGTCTAAGGGAGTCCTGTTGGGGACTTTGTTGTTGGCTTTACTACCCCAACTGTTTAAAATGTTGTAAATTGTTTCTAAATGACTTTTGATCTGTGGGTTTTAAATTTTGGGTTTGTTTTTGTTTTAAATAAAAGAGGAGCAGGAGAAAGCTGGGGGGGGGGTCACAGTGGTCCAGAGCAGGGGGAGATACTGGTGGAAGGTGGGGAAAGCTGTGTAAGGAACACATGGCACAGGCAGTTGGTGCCTGCTGTGTGCCAGCCCCTCCTCCAACTTGTGGTTGTGCTATCAGCCAGTCCTCCCTTCTATAGCTGCTGTTGCTGAATGTCAGGGCTGAGGAATACTGTCAGGGCTGAGGAAAATTAGGGATTCTGCTGATTTGTCACTCCTCTCCTCAGCAGTCTCCCTGCCTGAGCTGACAGAGATGGTCTCAGAGGCAGCACCTTGGTTGTTGAACACCCTGGAACTAGTACGTTTTGGCTCATGAACGCCGCAAACCCGGAGCTGATTGTTCCGGTTTGCAAATGTTCTTTTGGAACCTGAACATCTGAGGGGGCTTCTGTGGCTTCCGATTGGCTGTAGGAGCTTCCTGCAGCCAATCAGAAGCCACGCTTTGGTTTTTGAATGTTTTGGAAGTCGAACGGACTTTCAGAATGGATTCCGTTCAACTTCCAATGTATGACTGTATTGAGGACTCAAAGACTGCTGGTTCTGGGGGACTTCAGCATCCATGCCAACGTGACTGGTGTTGGGGTGGCTCAGGTCTTTGGGCTACCATGATGACTATGGGCTGTCCCAACATGTCAGTGGCCCAATGCATATGGCAGGCCACACTATGGAGCTTGTTTTCTCAGTTGTGCAGGAAGTATGTGATTTGCAAATGTTGACACCAGTCCCTTGTCATGGTCAGATCACTTCCTGTTGAGATTTAGGTTTTCAGCACCTTTTCCTCTCTGCAAGGGCAGGGGACATATGAGGACAGTCTGACCTTAGAGACTGATGGATCCAATGGGTTTCCAGATGTCTCTGGGGGATTTCCCTCCTGATATGACTAGCGATCCTACCAAAGCCCTGGCTGACCTCTAGAGCAGTGTTTCTCAACCAGTGTGCCTCCAGATGTTTTGGGACTACAACTCCCATCATCCCTCGCTAGCAATACCAGTGGTCAGGGATGATGGGAATTGTAGTCCCAAAACATCTGGAGGCACACTGGTTGGGAAACACTGCTCTAGAGCATCTGAATGGCCCAGGTCATTGACACAAACACCCCTGATCACCCTGTCCCACTTGGGGGGGGGGGCTTGTGTTATACCCCAGAGCTTAGAATGAGGAAATGAGCTGGGAGATGGCTTGAATGTGAGTGGAATGCAAATGAACAATTATGAGGGGTCTTCATGGAGCCTACCTAACGGCAGTGAAGGCAGCATGGAAGGCATACTTTGCTGCCTCCATTGCATCCTCACTCTACCACATGGCAGAGCTGTTCTGGGTAGTGCAGGGTATTTTACATTCTGGCCTGAAGGAGGTGGTGGGATCGATGGTAGCTCCTCACTGTGTTTGCAAAGCATTTTGAAGACAAAATTGCTTGCATCCACTAGGATCTTAATTCTGCTGCTACAGCAGATTACAGCAGATCAAGGGGTGTCCAGAGCACTGTCTACTCCTGTTGTGTTGGATGAGTTTCAGTTAGTAAGACTTGAGGATATGGACAAGGTGCTTGGATCAGTGCAACCACGTGCTCTGGACCCTTGTCCCTCTTGAATGATAGAAAATAGTGGGGGGGGGCTGGCTGGGGCAGGGAGATGATTAATGCATCCTTGTGAGGGGGGGAGGTTGTCCCTGCCTACTTAAAGATAAAACCACTCCCCAAGAAATTCTCCCTTGATTAAGAAAGTCTAAGTAACTACCAACAAGTTGCTAATCTCCCCTTCATGGGCAAGTTTCTTGAACAGGTGATTGCGAACCAGATTCAGGCATGTAACCTCATCAAGAACAGAAATCTCCCAGCCATCCATGCTAGGTAACCACCCACCAGCAGTGTCTCAGTCTTAACTAGATTAAGCTTTAGTTCTTTAGCTCTCATTCAGTCCATTACTGAGGCAGGGCAACCAATAGCTGCTGCAGGTACTCAGAGATATACCAGTACACTTCTTCCATCCTCCCTCAACCTGAGGAGTTTGTGGTAGCTTAATGATGAGTAAATCTACCTTATCCAGAGACTGATGTGGCATACCCTCCAAATGTCCTGATTTTCCAGGGACAGTGCCAGAATTATGAAAGCCATACCGGCACGTGTGCTGTGTCCCACTGGTGTGGTGGTGATGGTGCTTACCCTTCTTCTGATAGAAAATGCTTTGTGGGGGGGATGTTGGGGGTCAAGGAGGTTCAGTTGGAGGGGGAGTGAGAAGTGTCCCCATTTTCTTCTGAGGAATGTTAGAGGGTCTGATGTGGTCCCAGCACTATCTAGGATAGATGTCTGCATCTAAGCTGAATGCAGTTCTGAGCCTAGTCCTCCTCTGAAGTCACCACTTGCTTTTTCTTGCATTAAAATCCAAGCAAATTAGTAAAAAGAGGAAGAAAAATATTTAAGGTTTATTTAAGAGTGTTTATGCCACACCCTTTCTACATAACTACAGTACTCAGGGTGACTCAGTGCAAGTTGAAAAATGTTTTAAAGTTGAGAGTTCACTAGCTTTTCCTGTTCTGCACCTCTTAACATATGTGATCACTAAGTGCATGTCAAGTTTATGCCTTTGGTATCAATTCATTTACCATTTCAGGTAAAGCTGAATTTGCACATGCAGAAGTGCTGCTTGAGTTCCCCAGTTTGGTTTGTTGGCATTCCAGCAGGCAGTATCCCTTCTTATATGGCATGGGTTGCTCTGAAAATCAAGCCAGCCAATTTTACATATGCAAACTGGGTCCAAAAGTTAGCATTTTTGCACTACTGCACTTTGGAAAACTTAATTATGCTTGCTATAGGAACAGGACCTTTTGTGTGTTTGACTCCTTTGCCATTACTCTGCATTGATTTTCTCCAGCCCTGCTTTCATGCATACTTTTGACCATTCTTTACTATTGCACTTTACAGTGAGATCATGACGATTTAGTCAGGATATTTTATATTAATTGCTCTGCTTTGTTTCAGTCTTCTTTCCTCCCACATTCCATCTCTCCCAATATTATTTTCTCACAATATTTTGAACATACGCTATCTTGATATCAGCAATCTAAACAAGTTCTTAAACACGATGACAATACATGGTTGGCGGGTAGGAGGGAGGTGGATGTGGCCTGTTTTTATTTATACAGACCTTCCTCAATTTCAGAGAATTCTAACAAAATGGGGGGTTAAAATATGTTGCAGTGAGTCCCTTGAATGCATGACATTTTATAATTATATACATTTACAAGGCCTGAAGCCTGCTGTACCACATATTTTGGCATAAGAGTTGCATTGTATTAAGTAATGTATTTCCACTAAGGGCATGTTTTGTACTATGATCTTATGTTGATTTAAAGCCATTTGCTAGTCATATCTTTCCCCAAAGAATCATGGGAATTGTAGTTTGATGAATGTGTCAGGAGTCCTTTATTGCAATGCTTAGTTAGCACCCCTTCCCCACCCCCTCCACCTTCACAGAATATATTACTAGAGTCTCCAGGGAATGAGCCCTTGCAGGCATTGGCTAATTTGTTGCTCCCTTGATATTGAAATGCATCTTCCACCATTCCTGACAGCTGCCCACACTGACTGGGGCTGAGGTCTGGAATTCAGCAACATCTGGAGAGCACCATGCTGGCTACCTAGCAAATCTATCCTTTATATAGATCCTCATATGCCTCTTAGTAGGGCAGCTTGGAGGGATAGCTGTTATATCCAATTAAACCTGAACAGCAAGCATCCTGTAAATCAGGGATGGGAAATCGGTTGTCATCCTGATATTATAGGAACACAACTCCCATAATTCCTTACTATTGACCATGCTGGGTGGGACTGATAGGAATTCGTGCCCAACCACATCTGAGTAGGGGGCACAGGTTCCCCAAGCCTGCATCTCCCATATGAATGCTTTGAATCTGAATTGCCTATCTAAATCTAAAAATAGTAAAATCTCCCCAAGCCCCTCCCCATCCCCATGACAGTATTAAGCTAGTTGATAGCCGCCAAGCCAACTTTTAAGGTAGGGTTGGAGATGTGATGATGAAGGCAGGGGCTTTTCTCATGCTGTTTCTCTGTTTGCCAGCTCTGAACGTCTTCGCATCAGCTGTTAAGTACTGAAGTCGTATACACAATGATGTTAAGCCAGCAAACATGGAAATATGGGAATAGCACGAGAAAGCCCTTTGTCCTCTCTCCCTGATTGCTGAAGAATTTTATCGTCTGATCTCCAGAGGGGTTTTCGAAGTGGCGGTGAACTGTTCAAGCTGCCCTACTGAAAGGTATTCAGGGCAAGAACGCTAAGACAGAAAAGGAAAGAAAAGAAAGACAAAGAGAGACTTGAGAACATTGTGCTTTAAGTGTTCGATGATGTAGGGTTTTTCCCTAAGGAAAAATAAGTGATATTAAACATCACTGGGTGTGAATGGTGGTAACTATATAAGATAAATCTTTTTATTCTCTTATGTTGCTGATAGCCACTTTGTCCTTAATGGACTAACGCCCTTAACTTATTTATGTTGAGGATATAGATATGTCCCTGCTCCCTTCCCTTATAGGAGGGATGGGGAACTTGTTCCTTTCCAGGTGTTGCTGGACTGCAACTCCCATCAGCCCCACCCAGCATGCCCAGTGGTTAGGGATGGTGGGTTGCATAGTCCAGCAACAGTGAAGGTCCACAGGTTCCCCAATCCCACCTTCTGCCTTCTATCCCATATACATGATGATAAAGGAGCAATAACTTTTAGGCATATACATAAAAAAAGACAAAGTAAAGTTATCTATACTCCCTGCATTTCTTGGTAAAATGCTTTGTCTCATATGCTCCAGAATGAGAAATTATTGTTGGTTTATTTTTTATTTTCTTGGGGGGGGAGGGGGGTTGTTGTAAGAAATACTTTTTTTCCGCTATGCAGGATAGCCAGATATGAGCATTTTACAGTGCTTTGTTGATCTTAAAATGCCAAATGGCTCGTTCCACTGGCTTAACAGGCCATCAGTCCTCAGCATGGTGGAAAGTCAGCTGCTAATGCATTTTCTCCATTACACTCATCATGGAGAATGTGAAGGACAGTTCCATGTGCAGCAGGGGTAGGAAACATGGGGACCTCCAAATGTTGTTGGACTCCAATTCCCATCAGCTCCAGCCAGTAGCGTCAATGGTCAAGGATGATGGGAGTTATAGTCCATCACAATGGGTACCCTTGCTCTACATGGAACACCCATCTCCACATGTTGCATCCATGGAGTGGGGGAGAGTTGTATATCTGCTCCTCTATCATAGGTCCACTAGGCCTCCAAGCCTAAACATGTGGAATGGGAAGTAAGTCCCGTTGATTTCAATGGGACTTACATCTGAGTAAACATGCATAGGATTATGCTGCATGTTGTATGAACTGGGCCCAAGAGAGGGTGTACCTCGTACTTGCAATTCCGTATAGATATATGTATAGTATACACCTGTAGCCAGCCTCTCTCATTCTTTTTTTATTATTATTCTAACTGTTAAGCTTTTCAATGAAAGCTTATTTTATATTATGCTGGCTAGCATTTTTAAGAATACCTACTTAGGCACAATTTAGATGGCACGCCCTTCCCCAATATTTAAGCAAAAGGTCTTGCATTTAGTGTGATTTAAAAAAAAAAAAATCAAAACCTTAACTACCACTAGTACAAATAAATAATAATACTGCTGCCTAGCATTAAAATGGCTGCCTTTTTTTTAGGCAATTTGGCAAGATCACTGAATTTATCTTTGGTTAGCATAAGATGTAACATTTTCATTTTTTGGTTGTTGCTTATTACATGTTTAAAATGTGTACTATGCCTATCACAGTTTGCATTAATGTGTTGCATTAATGTGTTGCATTGTATCATCCTTGGGCAATAATGTAAAAGAATGTACACTTCATGTAACAGTGTTTGGATTGGTGCAGGATTCATTGAGCACAGTCCACCTAGAACTTTGACTGTGGATATCCCACTGAAAAGTAGGATTCTACAAGAGCACAGAAATGGTTCTATTATCTTCAAATGTTTTGAACAATATTCCTACTGGATTGCACTCAGTGCTTTTTAAAAAGGGGGAAGGAGTAAAAAGAAAAAAGAAAAACCTGGAATTTTTTTTGGTCGTTGTACGAATGCTAATATAAAATTGGATAGCTAGATGGCAGGGGAAGGGGGAAGAGGTATCTGTCCCAATCACATATTAATTGTGCGCCTAGATCAACAAGAAATTGCTCCATGGGAAGCACTTTTGCACAAGAAAAGCAGATGTAGAAGTGCCACGTGCTTCCACATTTTAAAAATGTGTCTCCTGAAAAAAAAAGAAATGCATAAGCTCCATAATCATTTAAACCTTTTATATTTGCCTGGAGCCCACATTGATTTTTCGGACAAGTCAATGCACAGCAAAAGCTGAGTGCTACTCTCAGTCACATTTCTTTCTACAACATGTTGAGTGCAGCAGTCCTGCCAAAGTTAAGCACTCTTAACTCACATTGATTTTAAAAAAGTAAATGTTAAGCATGTCCTCTTCCTTTCATATATTCAGAGTTGATTTTTTAAAAAACTTTTAAAATTAAATAATAATAATATAAATTTGTATATGGCCCAACATACAAAGATCCCTGGAAGGTTCGCAGCATAAAAATACAAAATAAGATCATAAAATGCATAAAGTTATGTAATGAAGGTGCCTGGCAGATGTTGCTGTGGAGTGCATTCAGCAAATGAGGAGCCACTACAGAAAAGGCCCATTCTCATGTTTCTGCTCTCCAGGCCTCTTGTGGAGGGGGCACCCAAGAGGCTTCAAATGATGATCACAGGTTTGTTCATATGGGGAAAGGCAGTCCTTGAGGTATTGTGGTCCTGAGCCATTTGTAAGTCTTTTATAGGTCAAAACCAGCACTTCGAATCAGGCCCAGAAATCAGTTGGCTGTCAGTACAGTCAAGCTGGGCTACCAGCTAAAGCTGATGGAAGGCATTCTGTGCCATCAAGGGCACCTGAGCCTCAAGCTGACAGCAAAGGACCCAGAAGCCCCCCCGCCCAAGATAGATACCTGCTCTTTCAGAGGGAATGTAGCCCCATCAAGAGCAGGGCAAATCCCATTGATCCAGTCTAGGAAACCACCCACTAACAGTGCCTCACACTTATCTGGGTTGAGCTCCATTTGTTGGTTCTCATTCAGTCCATTACAGAGACAAGACAATGTCCACTGCCACACCTGCAGATGTAAAGGAGAAGAAGAGCTGTGTTTCATCAGCATATTGCTGACAATGTACACCAAACCTCCGGCTGACCGCATTCAGCGATTTCATGTAGATGTTAAACAGCATAAGAGATAAAATCCCACATTGAAAGCTCTATGGGGCTGAAGAACACTCCCCAAGCATCACCCTCTGGAAACAACCATCTGAGTAGGACCAGAACCACCGCAAAGTGGTGCCACCCACCTCTAACTCAGGACAGCCACTCCAGAGGGGTACTATGGTTTATGGTATCAAAAACCTCTGAGAGGTTGAGGTCAATTAACATTTCCCTTGTCTCTCTCCCTACAGAGGTCATCAGACAGGGCAACCAACACAGTTGCTGTGCCAAAACCAGGCATAAACCCCAATTGAAATGGAACTATAAAATCAATTTCCTCCAAGAGTATGTGGACCTAGTCCCCACAAACACTTTTCATTTCAGAATTTACACACCAGTAGACCTGTTTATAGTCTTTCTTGGGTCCTGTTATCTGCACAGTAGTAAACAATGTGAACCACCCTGAGACCTCCAGGTATAGGGCGGTATATAAATTTCATTAATAATAATGTTTCACTTAGCATTTACAAAGTTCCATGTGACTTTCAAGCAAAGAAGGACAAAAAACAACAACAACCCACATACAAATGAGTATATTTATAATGAAACAGTCTGCATGGGGTTTTTTTTAAGATAATTTGCCACCCTAAGACATATTTAGTATGTGTTGTTTTTCGTTTTCTTGGATAATTCTCTTCTAGCAAAATCAATGAGTATTGAAAGTCTCCATCTTTGGCAGGATTGAACCCATGTAAAGGTGTTTCCCCTGGTTCTGCTTCTCCAGAGCAAAGGTGAGAAAGTTTTGGCTCTCCTGATATTGCTGAACTGCAATTTCCATCATACCTGTCACTGATGGGAGTTGTAGTTTGGCAGCATCTGGAGATCCAAAGGTTCTCACTAGCTGCTCCAGGGAAATAAACTGGCAATCCATGGTGGATATTTGAACATGAATATAGCACTGGATGCGGGTGATGGACTTTATGTATGCTTGCATAAAACAACAACACAACACAGTATGCTTAACATTTAATTGAAATTTTAAAAGCTATTGAGGATCCATTAAGTAGGCTGCAAAACTGAAAATCTCACATGCTACTTTATATCTGATGTAACTGTACTTTAAACAGGCTTGCAATGTGATCCTACTTTCTCACCTGTCAAACTGTAGATTGTCAACAAGGACATTTACCTCAAGTTCCCTTCACATGTTTGCTATCTGGCTCTTTTGAAAGGAAATGTTCATTTGGCTCTCTGATCTGTAAAGTATAATAAATCCTATTTATAATGGTATATTGAAATTTATCATTGCATGGTTGGCATCTGTCTGTCTCAAGAGACAATGGTGTGCGCCTCCAGGGGTGAAGTCAAACCAATGGAGAGTCACAGCGCCTGCTGTGGCTGCAGAAACTGGTAACTTGCAACTGCTGCCTCCCATGTTGTGCTGTGTTTGCAGCACCAAAGTGACCTTCCACGGTGTGCAAGCCTGGGCAGTGTTTATTGAGGTCCTGGGCTGCCCAGATGACATGAGGCACCCCCCCCCGGAGTTGCCAAAAGGAGGTGTCCAAGATGTCATCCAACCGTCTTAAGGACTTCACTCTGGATTTGCATAGGGTTTACTCCTTAGTATTTTCTTCTCCCAAAGATGTCCCACAAGGCAGCAGGGAAGCAGTTTAGCATATTGTGCTAAAGATTTGCAGCTGTGGCTGTTGGGCCCCCACTGTTGAGAGACACTATTTAATAATTTGGGGAATAGATTTTCTTCTTTCCACTGGAAATATTTCTGTTTCCCCTTTTACATTTCTCCATTTTGTGGTATTGATCATCAAACTCAGACTTCAATAATTCTTGGTGGTAGTCAGAACACACAACACAAATTTCCTTAAAAGCAAAACACTGCATTCAACAACAACAAAGGTTTCCTTAACCCCGTGGTTTATGGCAGCTGTTTGTTTCAGGGCCTGCACTTCCACTGTGTGCGTTGATGACCAGTTTAGACTGCTGGAGGGGTTGGGTTCCATGGACTGATAGGACTGCAGGTGACTTAGAGGCTGAGGTAATGAACCAGGCCAGAGACTATAGTCCAAGTTGAAAACTAGAGCCAGAGCTGCAATTGCTATGGTTTCAGGGTATGGCTGGTAATCAGCAGACTGGGCAAACCAAAGAATCAACTAGGGGACAGGTGCAAAAGACAACAAGCAGGAGAAAATAACAAAACAGAGGCATATTAGGAAGCCAGTCAGTCAGAAAGGACAAATCTGGAACTGTTTTAAAGGAAAGGGGGGGATCATCCCATGTCCAATGACTTTCAGGCACTCATTGCAAAAACGATGTCACTCCTAAGTGGTTTCACTTGTCCTTGGTAGCATCATTGGACAGTGATGTTGAAGCTTGAACTTCCTCCTCTCCCCTCCACTGACTCATGGGTCTGGTGGCACATGGAGGACAGAATTGTTCCTGATACTCAGGTTTTCATGGGCAATGGCTCCCTCTTGATGTGGAAGAGAATGGGGTGGATGCAGCAGTCCTTTAAGCTGTCAATGTTGCATTCATTGTTGGAGAACAGTCACATCACTTCAAGTATGGCTTGCTTCAATAACATGACCACCATTAGACTAATAATCTAGAATGTGTGTGCATTAGTCAAAAGTTCATTAAAAAATGTATATAATAATTTTGTGCTAAAATGCTGGTGGATTTCTACAAGGACTTAAAAAATAATTTGCAAACAGATATGGAAATATGAATAACTGAATTGAAGAGTTATCTCTCGCTTGGATTACTGCAATGCGCTCTACGTGGGGCTACCTTTGAAGGTGACCCGGAAACTACAACTAATCCAGAATGCGGCAGCTAGACTGGTGACTGGGAGCGGCCGCCGAGACCACATAACACCGGTCTTGAAAGACCTACATTGGCTCCCAGTACGTTTCCGAGCACAATTCAAAGTGTTGGTGCTGACCTTTAAAGCCCTAAATGGCTTCGGTCCAGTATACCTAAAGGAGCGTCTCCACCCCCATCGTTCAGCCCGGACACTGAGGTCCAGTGCCGAGGGCCTTCTGGCGGTTCCCTCACCACGAGAAGCCAAGTTACAGGGAACCAGGCAGAGGGCCTTCTCGGTAGTGGCGCCCGCCCTGTGGAACGCCCTCCCTTCAGATGTCAAAGAGAACAACAACTACCAGACCTTTAGAAGACATCTGAAGGCAGCCCTGTTTAGGGAGGCTTTTAATGTTTAATAGATTACTGTATTTTAATGTTCTTTTGGAAGCCGCCCAGAGTGGCTGGGGAGACCCAGCCAGATGGGCGGGGTATAAATAATAAATTATTATTATTATTATAAGATGGGGAAATTAAGAAAGGGAGAAAACTGAAACTGACACATTCTTCTATCCCTTGTTGACCCCTGTGTAGCAAGGTTGGTACATGGGAGGATTGCTTAACACACACACACATCAATTTTTTTTTGCATATTCACCCCACCCAACCCTCTAGTTGTCCTTACTTCGTAGGTGGGGAAAAGGATAAGCATCTTTTTCACCCACTGATTCTCCCAATATAGGAATTATGAAGAAAGCATGTGTTTTAAATCCATTTGCGTCCTTTGTAACATGTAATTCCACCCAGCATATGCATGCTTTTGGAAAAAAATACTGATGATAGGAGTTCAGCGCGATAACAAATATTATTTTTACACCAAAAACACTCTCTTACATCACTCTGATTCTCCCTTTGCTGGAGTTATTTGTGAATGCATGTCTCCCAGAGCTCAGTTCTTCCAAATATAATCTCAAAAACAGATTTATTGCTCACCTGGATTTGAAGTGAGCTAATAGTGCAGGTCAAAAAACAGCACCTAATCTGCAGCTAGTTGAGAGAGCCTGTTGTGTGTCCTCCTGTCAGGACTGAGTGTGTTATTAAATTCTGGAGGAATTATCTCCAAACTACCAACGCATTCCATGGGGTCCCCCCCCAAAAAAAAGGAGTAGTGTAATGTGATGCATATCTACTCAGAAGTAGGTAAATACACATAGGATTTGGGCCTATATAGATTTATTTATGTGTAATATAAGCTATAGTTTAGGGGGGCACACACACACACACACACACACACATTTTCTGTCAAATTGTGACACATAATTTTTTAAGGTAACCTACCAAATACACACACTCAATTAATAAGCACAATGGTATTTATTTATTTATTTCATCTAAATAAAATAAAGGTTGGACTTTGTAAAGCTAGTGATATATTGCACTTATTTTTATTTGCTTTTTGAAAGAAAAGAAAGAAAGAAAGATATCCAGAAGACCACTTATTACCAAACAGGGTTGGGGGAGAAGGAAGCCTCAGGCTATGTTTCCAGTCCTGGTATCTGGCATGTGCCCTTTGCGTGTTTAGACCTTTTTACCTCACCCAAAATAAATTCAGACAAGACTCAAATTTTAGTTTGGTTTTTGGCAGAATTTAGGCCACAACTTTATTGATTACAGAAAGTGAGTGGTTGCATAGGCTCTGGTTCGACTAGCTCCCTGCCATGCAGGTAGCGCTGACCCAGGGTTCAGACTCGGGAACGGGCACAACCCCCTCTCAGGGGTTGACCAAACCATCGAGTCCCTGGATTCCTTTAACGGAATACCCTTCACATAGGGATGGCGAGAGCGTTCTCTCATCCCTATCACCTGAACCAGAGCCTATCTGCAACCTTACAAGTTGTGACGATTTGCTAAGCAGCAGGCGAAACCCAAATGGCAACAGCCAATCAGCCAAGTGGGAAAATTCCTGCAGTGCCCCTGTCCCAACGACAGACAACATACAACGGCATAGCAAGGTCAAGCGCACAAGCCCTAAAAGTAGGGAGGGGTGGGTGGGTGTTCTGATGCACGTGCCAAAAAGAGGAAGCTCAGGGTCCCTTGGGTGCATGGGTACTTATAGGTCCCTTGATTCCTTTAGCTTGCATCCCATTGGCCGGATTGCCCCCTGCATCGAGGGACCTACCGATTGGGTGTTGCGGCTGTCAATCACTCCCACCCACAACATGGGGTTTTGGTAGCCAGGTCTCACTGCAATACTCCTCTTTAAGGGAGGACCTGATTTGTCACTTCTGCTCCTGCTGCTCGGGGGGGGGGGGTTGGACAGGGGGGGGTGTTAAAATGGTTTGCATTTAAAATAAACTTGAATCAAAGCACAGCCATTTTTAAAAACGCACTTCTCTGAAATTTACAGTGCAGTTCACCAGCCAAATAAGGTACTAAAACACACACTAGGGTATGCTAGGGTAAATTTTGTGTTGTAATGCATATATCAGTGAACATAACATATAAAAGTGTTATATTAAGGGAAATGGCTGTGCAAATATATATATATAGAGAGAGAGAGAGAGAGAGAGTGAGTGAGAGAGAGAGAGAGAGCAAAATTGACTGCAGACACCAGTACATTAGGGTAAATTTGGACTAAAATGCTGAGGTATTTTCATCAGGATTTATTTATTTTTAATTGTGAATTGATGTGGAAATATAGAAAATTGAACTTAAGGCTGGAAGTGAGGGGAGTGAAACTAAAAGAAGCGGAAATTGACAGATTTACTTATCCCTGTGGCGCTGTGGTCTAAACCACAGAGCCTAGGGCTTGCCAATCAGAAGGTCAGCGGTTTGAATCCCTGCAACAGGGTGAGCTCCTGTTGTTCGGTTCCAGCTCATGCCCACCTAGCAGTTCGAAAGCACGTCAAAGTGCAACTATATAAATAGGTACCGCTCTGGCAGGAAGGTAAACGGCGTTTCCGTGCACTGCTCTGGTTCACCAGAAGCGGCTTAGTCATGCTGGCCACATGACCCGGAAGCTGTTTGCGGACAAACGCCGGCTACCTCGGCCTTTAAAGCGAGATGAGCACCACAACCCCAGAGTCGTCCGCGACTGGACTTAACTGTCAGGGGTCCCTTTACCTTTACCTTAGGGTGATGGCTGAGAGTGTAAAGTTATGATGGAATCCGTGGGGGAAATTTGGGTTTCTCAGCGTCATAAAGCCCCTACAGCAGTGTGTCCCTCAGTGCTGATAATGCTCCATGGTATATTCTAGTGGACAACAGTAAGTTCTCGTTTCTCCTTTTCGGAGAAGGTTTCAGCAGGCTTCTGGGACATCCATGGGTGTGGCCTAACAAAATGGTCTTGGCGCATTGGTGATTTCACCCTGTCATATGTCCCTCCCACCTCCTAAAATTGGCTCAGGGGGTTTGAGAGTGCCCCCACAGCAGCATATGAGGAGGAGGGGGGGGCGATAATTCCATCTGCAAAGCTGAAATGCTTGTGTGAAAGGAACAACCGTAACAGTGCAATGTTGAATTCCACCAGCATCTCCAAAGGCTTGATATTTGAAAGGGAAACTGAACTGAAACCAGTGTTAAATAAATTATTTAAGTTTAATATCCTGTTTTGATCATAGCTTACTGTAGACAGACAGATAGAAAGAAAGATAGAGGGGATCAGTGACTTTTTTTGTCATAGGTGAGGAAGATATTGAATGTAAATTTAATTTGGGATGAATAGAGGTCAATTATATATGCAATTGACTAGACATTAGTCATCATTTTTTCCCCTTCAGTAAGAGATAGTACTGGCGGTATCACAACCTTTTAAGCTGTGTCTCACCTATCTCTGTTTCAAATGCATGTCAATTTTTGAAGGAAGGAAGATAAATGGGGCAGCCCTTTCTATTGTCATTGCAAGTGGTAGGAGAACATCAGATAAATTAAGGTTCACTTTCTACACAAAGCTTCTGCCAAGCTCAACCAGTGGGTGCATTATCAACTGAATCCCAGCATTCAGCCTCTCTGGATATTTCCTTTTTCTTTTTGTAATGATGGAGGATGTCCTTGACTTGTCATCTACTTTTGACTTCGTTCTATGCCTGATCTGACATCCCTCAGACCACCTCTCTCCCCCCACCCCATTAGGATTTTCTGCCCCTGATTATTGAGTCTGAATTTTCAGGACTGAGCCAAAACTACTTCCAAGTTTCTCACAATATTTTCACCTGTTTTGAAAACACACATTTTTTTAAACAACAACAATTTTTGGTACTACTTGCAGGAACCCCACCAACCCAAACAACCCACCAAAACATGTATGCTCATATATCTTGCACCAAAGGGCTTTCCCTGAAACTCAGTTTCACTCTTACCGTACTATTACTGCTGCATGTTGAGAAACTCTCAATGGAATCCTCCAAACCTTTGATAAATACCACTTTAAAGGCTGGAACTTTCTTGCCCGCTCCCTGAGGCAGAAAAGGCTTTGCATATTAGAAAGGAAAGGGATAATCACATTGCAGAGGGTTCAGTGGAGATGGGAGATGCCCACTCTGGACCATCATTTCCTGCTGGAGGAGAGGTCTGCTGGGGTCTTCCTTTTTTGCTTGAAGCCCCATGCTCCCTATCTAATCTTTTCCTTTCAGAAGCTACTTTTCTCTTGGAGAAAGGGATAGCAGATGGTGGAATACAAGCAGAACAGACAGTGGAAATGGCCTGCCTTGAGTCTTCTCTCTGAGTTGAGCAAGAGTCTGCATAGTCAAGCAGTTTTGCTTCAAATTCAGGCAGCTTGCTCCATTGCCACATCATTTGCTCCTATCAATGCCATGACGCAAC
Source organism: Darevskia mixta (assembly GCA_034641385.1). NCBI lineage: Eukaryota > Metazoa > Chordata > Lepidosauria > Squamata > Lacertidae > Darevskia > Darevskia mixta. Next base: position 12,335,737 of record JAWWNH010000061.1, on the reverse strand, counting down.
TAAACTTGATTGGTTATGTAGCACCATCATATTAATTGTGAGATTGCAGATTGGATTAAATGGCCTGTGTGAGAAATCCAAGAAGACTGCCCCCCCCCCTTAAAAAAAAGGAAAAGGAAAACGCAGCAAACATGAAAACGCAGTAGCAAGAAATTCTATGCATGTCTTCTTGGAAGTAAGCCCCCTTGAGTGCAATTGGATTTTCTCTCAGGTAAGAGTGTATAAGATTGCTCTTTCAGTGTTTTAAATTGAAAATGGAGAATATTCTGTGAACTAGCACCACCTCTTCCCATTGAATTGAAATGAAGACTATTGCAGAAAAGATTGAAGCAAGTAGAAAAATTGGCAATAGCAGTGTTCTTGTACACCGTCCATTCATTTCAATGGGGTTTGCCTAGTATTACTGCTCAGGAGATTGTGCCCAATATTTTTTGCCCTGTATTTCCTTATATAACATCCATCACAATGTCAGTGGTTAGGCAAACAAGCACACTGAAAAACGGTGTTATCCCTCTCTCTCTCTCTCTCTCTCTCTCTCTCTCTCTCTCTCTCTCTCTCTCACTCTCTGTTATATTCACTGACTTCTTTCTAATAAGTTTGCCTCCCCGAGAGCATACATCAAACTGAACAGCAACATGTACTGAATCAAATTAAGGCACAACATTATTGAGGCAGTGAACAGACACAAAGGTTAAAGGGGAATATAGATTACTTATTTTTAGATTGTGTATGTATGAGCTCAAGTATGTGACATTGCAACATTCTGCAAAATGTTAACTTCCTAGAGTTTAAACCAGCTTGTGTAAATACATACAGAGAGATGGCCTCTGATACAGCAAAGCCATGTGAGAAAGAAGGTTATAAAGCTCTGGGCATGAACAAATAAGCCATTTTGAACATTGGGTTAAATATGCACAGAGGTAGCATTGATTAATTGCTTTTGTAGCTTGGGGAGGTGAGGTTGGAAGCTAAGGTCTAAATAGTTTGACATCTGTGGTTTCTTTTCATATAAATTCTTCACCATTAAATATTCCATTTGCACAGAAAGATTTCCACCAGCATAGCTAGGTTCGGTATGTCTCCTTGTTGGTCCAGCAAAGGCTGAGCTATAGCCCAGGTGTTAGATATGCCTTTTTAGATATGTCAGGGCTTCACTCAGGTTACACTTGACTGGTTCGTTGTGTGTCACCCTACATCAGCAGCTGTAATTGTCTCACCCAAGCCCAGTCATTATGTGTATGGAAGAATGGTGTCCCTTGAACACACACTCTTACTTTTCCTTCAAGCTTTCCAGGTCCACACTTTAAAGCTCTATGTCCAAGCACCTTTCTTTGTTTATAACCTCTGGAACTTTCCCTGCAACAACCCACAGAAGCAGGGCAAACAGCAATCTGTGAAAACCCTGAATTGCTGTTTGTTGCACCTCAGCTTTAAAAAGCTGGTTTCCAGGGCAAAGAAGAAGAAGAAGAAAAAGAATGCTCTGATACAGAGCCTTAAAGCCCAGACATGCGGCTGGAAAGCATGAAACAAAAGGTAAGTGTGAATAAGCCCTCCCAAGGGACCATGAACAATGTTCTTTTTGTACAGAAAGCCCACAACTTACATTTAACTTGTGCACATTCAACTTTAAGTGCTTGGCAAATAAATAGATGATAGATAGATAGATAGATAGATAGATAGATAGATAGATAGATAGGGTGGAAAGGGGGAAGACGTTGAGGAAAAAAGATTTTTTTGCCAATCCCACCCCGCTGTTGCACCCAATGTGTTTTGACTATACACAATTTTGTCTTTAGGCATGATTCCCAGAACGTAACCCTGATGTAAGCTGCAGGTTTACTATACGTAAGGGAAAGTGTTGGCAGCAAAGAGGCACTTTAAGCATCACTTGAGAAACCAGCCATGGCTAACAACAGCAAACTTTGGCAAATTGAAACATGAGTAACCCTTTCTGCTTTTAAAGAATCATTGCTCTCTAGTACAGCTAGAGCAACTGGTGTGCATGTCGAATGTCCCAGGTTCAATCTCTGTTGGCATTTCCAGGTGGGAAACTGCAGAGAGCCCCTGCCATTCACAGAGCAGGATGGGTCCATGGTCTGGCAGCTTCCTATGTTCCTAACAGCAAAAAGATACAAAAATCTATAAGTATGGATGGGTGATAGATTAGGCTGAGTTCACATTCAAAAGCGAAATTGCCTAATTCTCTTTCCAAACTAAAAAAAACAAAAAAAAACAAACACAGACGTTGTCCATCTAGGCAGTGTGTACAAAATACACACACTAGGGCAAAGTGTTCATACATCTAAAATGCAAATAATTTTCATTTTAAAAAGCAAACTTACTTTGAAATGTGTAAAATTTAACATAGGATTGGGAAAAGGAGAAGGGAAAAAGTAACAACCCCTGTAAGATAGCAAAATGGAGAGTTTCTCGCTACACTTGCTGGGATCCATGTGTCTGGATCTGTGGGGTTTTTTAAAAGGAAAAACTGGCTATGGTTTGTGAACTCCACTCTCCCTGCATTGTTTCTAAATGAGAAGAACTCTATTGTATTTCTCTTGTGGAGAAGAGGCATGTCTTTTTACCATTTCTGTACAGCAAACTCGCTTCAAAGCCCTGGCCTTGCATCTCTATAAAGTGATTTCTATAAAAAGGGCATCTAATGATTTCATTCCATTCCCACTTTCTGCTGGTATGTAGCTAGTGATTTGAGAAAGCAAACATTTCCGAAAAGAGTGAGGAAAAATAAATGTATCTTGCAATTCAAGAAGGATGTCGACCAATTAAAAGGCTTACAGAAACATTGTCCTGAGAATAATAGAAATTACCTGCAAACCAAACGGTCCCACTTTTGGTGTCCTTCACCCTCACTGTGGCAGTAGGTGGCTTTTACAGCTGTTTAGGAGAAGGAGGCCTGGCACTTTCCTCAAGCATGCTAATGTTTCTGGTCCAGCTTCCATGATGCTATGAAAGTATACACCTTGCCATGGACAAATCGTTGCAGTATCTTCAGTAATTCAATAATATTGTATCCTGCTCTTCATTCCTTCCGGCTTTCAAGCAGACCCCAAGCAGGCATCGACCAGGGTCCCAGCTGCACCATACCACAGAGCTACAGTATTCACAGTGCTTTAATATTTAGTCCCTTTTCCCACAGAACTCTGGGAAATATAGCTCTGGAAGGGGAATGGGAGCTTGTAGGATGGGACTTACCTTCTAGAGTCTAGACGTATATAAAAACTGTCTAAAACCAAATCACAACACCATCCCATCAAGCTTGGAACTGTTTATCAGATTGCATCTTGACTGGAAGTGGCTCTCTAAACTTTCAGCCAGGAGGTTTTTTTCTCAGGCTCCCCCCAGAGATGCTAGGATTTGAACCCAGGAGCATTCCATGCCAGACATGTGCTCTGTTGTTGAGCTAGAGATTTTCTATGTATATTTTTCATTGAACCATAAATCCTGAATATCAGCAAGCTGGTCCAGGCCCAATAGTTTTCCAGTGACCTTTTAAGCTCAATAGTGTACTTTAGAGTGGAATTTTTGTATCCTCTGATAGAAGAAGACAACTCTGTAAAGCAAAGCTTATCTACGTGTATGTCCTGAGTTCAGAGTTCTATAGCTGAAGCAGCTCTGATTGCAGTTCCATAGGTTCTAACTCTAGTTCTTAAATCTTAGGGACAGTGAAATGAAAACTAAAGGTACAAAACTGGTTTCCTCAATCCCACAACAGGCAGAATTAATGGAATAAACAAACAAACAGTTTCACGAAGTGAAGGATGCATATATATTTACAGTCACCCCCACCCTTGGAGGTCTGATTTAGACAGCATATGTTCCAGGAAACAGCTAAGAAGTTAGACTCCCCTTCCCTACTCCAAGAAAACTCTAGGAAACTCACCTCACATGTCAATAATCACACTGGTATATGCATCTTATGTGACTAACCATGTGAATAATGCCAATTAACAGCAAGTCAGTTTTCAATGGATCAAAGCAAAACCTGCGCTGGTCATCCAAAACTGCATTCTGTCAGCTGTGGAAGAATAAGGAAGCTGTCATGTGAGTTTCTGACATAAATGACAAAAACACATGCTGGCATGTCAAAGAAATGCCTGGGTTTTTGATGGGTGTCAGATTGCAAAGGCTTAGAATGTGCGAGTCCAAATCGGACAGGGCGGAGAATGCAATCTCTTGCCGTAAAAAACAAAGAACTGCAAATTTAGCCCCTTATTGCCTGCTACATTTTAGTGCCTGTGAAAAACCGGGGGATCTTATCTTGATAAGCAAATGAACTGATGTTCTCTGATTTTATTTTATTTTTTAAGATTTTGTCAATGAAAGTTAGGTTCATTTTGGGAGGTTTGATCCACTTTGATGTTCAACTATGTGTGATTTCTTAATTTAAAAAGACATTTGAAGGGCTAACTCTGAACCAAAATCAGCTCTGAGTGAGGTGTTTTTCTTCAAAAGTGAGAGTGGAGGGAGGCTTAACTCTCTGCCTCCCCCCCATTCCTCCATAACTTTACCCTCTCACCAAGCTATCTCAACCACCAACCTTACCCGCAGATTCCACTTGAACCTTTACACAGGGCTGGCATCAGTGGCTGACAGTGTTGGACACCTGCCAATGCCCTCACCACAGCAAGGAACCTACCTCCAGCCCTCTAGCATTGCTCTTCCTCCTCCCTGATATCTCCACCTGTTCACCTGTCATTTTCAAACATATGATGAAAAGTAACAGCAAGAAGTGGAAGGAACACCAAGCTCCTCTTTACTTGTCTTCTACTTCTGGACAGTGGTGCAAATTGGGCTCAAAGGGAGGAAGAGCAACTGCATGGATAGTGGTAAAAGTGCCAAGGAGGAGGAGACCTACTTAGAGAGGAGCCCAGTTTGGTTATCTTGCCCAGCAGTGTATGCCAACATTGCCCAACAGTGTAAGCTAGCACTGTCTTTATCCTTAAAAGCCACCAGTTCTCCATGCAAATAGTACACCCTCTCAGTGTGGCTATTGCTGGAAAAAGCTAGTCATCAGAGCTTCTCGTCATACATTTTCCATGAGGCATTGGAAGTTCCTCTGCACAGACCTTTCCTATGCTCACCAAAATGTGAAATCCCCCCCCAGGGGGGCAGCAATACAAATATTCCAGAGCAATATTAAGAATGTAGCCTTACAATGGCCTGCTACACTATGGCTTGGGCAACAAAGTCAGATGGGTGGGGTGCAATCATCATCATCATCATCATCATCTGATTTGGTGCAAGAGCATAAGGCATGGGATTTGGAGTTTCCCCTATTGAAGGATCCCTTGTCAGTGGGCTCTGGCACTGACAACAGATCTTTCTATAGATGGATCAATAAACAGATAGGTAGAGCTGCAAACATATATAACTCATGTTTTGATTCAATGGAACTCCAAAGTGACTTTATAGAAATCAAAATCACACAAGATTATACAAAAATTAGCTCTTGTAGCATAGTGGTGAAGAGAATGGGCTACAAATTGGGAACTGTTAAACATTGTTTGCTTGGACTTTCATAAAGCTTTTGACAGCAACGTCAAAAGATGGCCAGGATAACTTGGCAGTCATAGAATAAGAAGACAGCATCACAACTGGGGATGAGTGTTTTATGCATTCATGTCCTGCTTGAAGGCATCCTGTAGGCATCTTGTTGGCCACTGTTAGAACTATGCTTAACTAGATGGTTGTTTGACATGATCCAGCAGAGTTCTTCCTTTGTTCTCAACAAAAGGATGTTGATCTTGGTAAAGAAACATTAATTTTATTCTATGTGCAGACAGGAACATTTCATACTTGATTTGAGACCCTGGGCATTTTGCATTCAGGCAGACGATCACAAGTACAAAATTGAAGAATCATGTCTAAGGAGCCTAAATGTAGTGAGATTAAGTTTACTAACCGGTAAGATTGACTTTGGAAAGAATAGAGAGAAATGGATAACACCACTGATGATGACAATGTGTAATAGAGCTTTCTTGAGTGTGTGGAGGGAACACTTACAACCCTTTGAAATATTCTGCATACAAGCTATAAGGCAGCACCATTATTGTCTTGTTTTAAGCCACTGAGAATGATTGATTAGCTACAGTTCTTTGGCTTTGAAACACTAAATATGGCTAAGATGAGTGTGTGCTTAGTTGTTTAAGGTTCCCAGCATCTGTTCTAACAATCCCCTCTTCTTCTTCATTTTGGAATTAGCAAATGGTAGCATGGATTTTGAAATGGATATGAAATAAAGCAGTTTATGCACTAGGGGAATATTTTTTTCTCTCCACTAACTTATTCTAACGCTTTTTTCAAATTCAAGACTCTTTGTGTCTCAGTGTCTCAAAGGGCATTGTGGACCACAGCAGTGAAAATTGAATGGACTATGTGGAGGGCTTCAAGAACAGCCACAGCTGCTTTCACTGAACTCACAAGAGTGCATTGAGTAACTGTGTGCAACTCATACGATATACTGAACTAATTTTGCAAATGAGGCTATGTGCACTGCTCCTTTTAGGGAATGAAGTTATCATTCTGCTCTGTCACTGAAATATGAGACCTCCCCATACCAAATTAACATGGTCGTTATGTTACATTCCTGCTAGGGTAGGAAGTTGCAGTCATCCATTTAACTGGTAGAATAATCACCTCAAGTCTCGGTCATTGTTATTTCGATTCACCAGTTTTACCCCTGGTGAATTCTGCAAGTTTATACCATTGGCCCTGTAAATGTTCGAACCTTTGCAAGTTGAGGGCTTGCAAGGGCTCTTGCAAAGCACCTACTACAGCAGGGGTGAGAAATCTTTTTGGCTCTGGGGGTCAGATCCAACTTTTAAAGGTCAATGGGGAGACCCTCTTGTCAATCACATGATGTAATAACTGACAGTTAGGTTGACCAACCCACCTGTTAAAATCTTTTGTGTGGGGTCCCTAAGCTTGTCAACCACATTGTAAGTGGTGGTGCTAGTTCTGTGCTTTGGAAACTTCCCAATGTATCTCATTTTCACCTCTGATGTCAGAGGTGGAATGGTGCTACACAGTGATGCTCACAAAACCCATGCTTCTCCTTCCATCCCTGACATGGGAATTTTTGCCTCCTTGAGCAAGGTACAGTATGATCCTACTTCCCATCAGCTGTTGCCCAGCTGGGAGTGTGCCATGCCCCAGCCAAGGAACAATTGAGAGTCCATTCTGGATTGCTCATTGGAAGCCTCACCCTTACCCACAACTTTGGGGCATGTGGATGTGGCTTCTCCTAAACAGCACCATGGGCTGGAGTTTTGCCCCATAAACTGGAGTTTCCACACTCCTGTGCTACAGCCTTCCAACTCCACTTGATCCAAGGCCCAGGTGGAGAAAAGTACTGGTATATGCTGTGAGCTGCCCTGGATCTTAACAGAGTACTTCCTGCCACTGGGGGCCTTCTCAGCAGAAACTACATGTCTATCAACAATTTCCCCACCAAGGATTCTGGGACCTGCAGGCCAATAGGAAAAACATGTTGTTTTGAAGCCCAGGAGGGTGTGCTGTCACTTTTGTTGCCATTTTCCCCATTCTAGTTCTTGGGGGAAGAAAGGGGAGGCAGTGAGAGTGACTCGTGGAAGCACAACCCTACTTGCAGTAGTTTCACACACAGTTGCATTCAGAGTGTGTGCTCTACCACAGGGAGCTACACTTGGATAACCTCTGGTCCCTTTCTGCTCTGTGATCCTGTGTGCCATGCAAAGCTACCCATTTCAACGGTTTGCTGCAATAAACGCATATCTGGCAGAATGCATCTGCACTTCCATGCATGCAAATATTAGTAAAACCATCCATTGCTTCCGTATAGACAGAACCCAAGCATAATTACAATGCATCAATAAAGAAAAATGGTTTTGACTTGAGTGCCTTTATAGTCTCTGAATTGCAGTTCACACCTCTCTAGCAGTGCAAGCAATTTTTCCATTTCTTCTAATGCCTCAAAAATTATAGTCTTTTTCTCAACAATAAATCTAAATTACCATCTTCCTCCTGCCTCTGTCTTGTGCCTCCTTCCCACACATGCCTCGTAAAAATCACTTCTGGAAATTTCCAGGCTCATTCAGCAATGACCGGTATAAGAGCTACAACAAATTTTGTGTCCCAGAAGTAGGGCTGCTGCATGCTAATATACTTTGTACTACACGAGGTTACAGTTTTTTTGTTTTCTTTTTTTCTTTTTCTTTTTTAAAAAATAGAGATAGATGGAAATTGCAGCCTATTGAAGAAACAGGTGTTTTGGTCAAAATCTCTGCAAGCTCTTCTTTGAAAGAGATTGGACAACATCCAGAAAGGAGAATGACACTGGGTTTGATTAGAGTTGCAGGTGTGCCACCCAGGGAGTCTTATTGCATTCCATTTCAATATTGCCTATGTTAAAACTGAAATGGTTTATTAAATGTCTGCATTTTAAATATATATATATATATTAGAAGGAGAAGAAGTGGTATTTGGTAAAACAGCTGACCCAGGATACTTTGTAGTACATTCTTTGGCTGTTAACTGGAAGGTTGGTCTTTCATGCCCACCCAGGACAGGAATCCTGTGGGCAGGATTCCTGCATTGCAAGCAAAATCAGAATTGCCATTGGAATTTTGCCTATAGGAAAATGCAGAGTAATTTTTGAGTGTTACTACCTTCTGGTGCCTGAGGAATTCAGTGGAATAAGTTTTGCTAAAATCGTCCAAGGAGAGGAAGGCAGATACAGTGGTACCTCGGGTTACAGACGCTTCAGGTTACAGTTGCAGACAGTTGTTAGCAGACCCTACATAGGGCTAAAATTCCCTGCACTCTTAACAAACTATGGTTCCTGGGATTCTTTGGAGGAAAACATAACAGGTAATGTAGTGTAAGAGTGCATTAAATGTATGGTGTAGATGTGTCCCAATTGTCACAGGATTTGTGTGTGTGTGTGTGTGGTATGGGTTTCTGGATGTCCCAAATGGTTGCATTAAATAACAACAACAACATTCAGCCCTAGTTTTGTTTGTGTGGGTTGGTGGGAGGGAGAGAGCATGAGGGAGAGGAATGCTTTCAGGAATACTCACCTATTTAGTAATTTACTTACTATTATTTATTCATTCATTCATTAGCTGTTTATTTCAAATGCACACCCCAATAGTATAACATACCCCTTTCCTTTCTAATCTCAAACATTCCCGCCTTTATGCTCCCAACCTCGCTCATCTATGTCTACCCCCATTTCATGAGGAAGGCATAAGTTACAGAGCAGCTTCACTTCTAAACTGTGTGGAAACATCGATAATGGATCTATGGGACACATTAGCATACCAACATAGCTATGAAGGCAATAATAGTACAAATAAATAAGGGAACAGATGACACACATGGACAAAAATCAAGAGATAGAGCATGATAGAGTGACAGAGGGAGAAAAGGAAGAAAAGGAAATTGTTCTGTTCTTGGCTCTGTGATGAGCTCCTTTCTTGTACTCCTCTTCAATCTGTTCTAAAAATGCAGCAAAGGATTAGATAGATCCATATCTGCCCTACTCAAAGTAGATCAATTGAAAGTAATGGGCATTCCTTACTTAGATAATGGACTTAGGTCTATTAACTTCAGTGGGGGCTTATTCACACTTACCTTTCCTCCATTCCTTCCAGGCAAATTCTGATTTAAATCTCCATGTCTGAGCATCTCCCCCGCCCTCCAAGCTTTCCCTGTGAAAACCTGTTCTTTAAAGCTCAATTGGTGCAAATATCAATTTGCAGAAAACATTTGGACATGGAGCGTTAAAGCATAGACCTCTGCCTGGAAAAAGCAGGGCAGAATGTCAGTGTGGATAAGCCCTGGGTCTACGCTGTATAGAACTTTGCTAAATACAATCCAATATTGGAGATCAAATATAGGGGTGCAGTACAGGTCTGCCAGACTTTTTAAAAAACAACACCCTGCATTTCTCTGTTTTGTGTGCCATTTTTTTATGCAATTCATCACTTATTTTTATCTTAACTTTCAAGAGGTACAGTTGCAGCCCTTGGCATGGTTTTGAAAAAAAGAAGAACAAATCCTGACATAGCAGTAACCCACTTTGTAGTGGATACAGCTCATTAAAATTTGTCATTTTGTGTAACAGGACAAATGTCTTGTCAATGACACAGGGCAAACTTTAATAGAAACTGATGGATGATTTCCTCTGAAAGGTTAGTTATAATTAGAATAGACATCACTAGGAACTGCAAGTGAAAGGCTACAAGTAAGATAATATTATTATTATGTATTATTGGCAGGTTGGAATTTTTGCATTATCCCCCCCCTTTGGTATCTTCTCCTTGTAGCTTGATTGGCCATAATGTCAAATATAAGGTTATTTTCTTTAAACACATTTATTGGCTGGGTTCCCCGTTGCTCCCCAATATGCCTTTTTAAAAAAATGCATGGGAAAGCAGAAATTAAATTCCAGGTAATCTGAAAGTATCAGTCAATCCTGTATTAAATATTGGTAAATGAGTGATTGTATCAATTGAAATTCGTCCTCTGCAAATCCTGTTGCAATGAATGGGAGTCTAACAAGAGTGGATGGATATTGCATAGCAGTGAAATGTTGGTTTCATCTGAGTTGCTGTTCTTGTGTTGTTGTTACTTGTTGCTGTTTTTTCCTTCCATGTCACATCTTATAGAATTTGAAGCACATTTGGTCAAACTATAGCCATGGCTACTGTTTCCCCATCCTGATAATCTTAGGCCAGGGTTACACATGCAGCAAAATGGGACAGTAGATTTCTGAAATGGACGAAAGGTCTAGTAAGGTGACTAACTACCTATGTATCTGTTGGGGCAGCAGGTGACAGGAAATGCATAATATGCCTTTTCTGTACAAGCAAGCCCCTATTTACATGTGTTCAATAAGTGTGTGGCTGTGTACACACGCATTGCGCCAAAACCTGGAAGTGACCCAAAAATGTTACTAAAAGGGGCAAGGCAGGGGAAGAATGAGGTGCTTACAGGCTTTTCCAATGGCGTTTCAAATATATGCAATTTCATAGATACTCACTGTGCCTCAGAACGTAACCCCCATGTAAATGGGGGATTGCCTGTACCCACTGGCATCGGAAGGGGAGGCGGGGGGCGGTACACCCCTGGTTCCACGGGAGGAGGGGGTGATACTTGGGCTGGCCCCCCCACGCGGGGCCTGCCTGCCAGCGCCGCTACTGCTCCCGTGGCACCCTTGAGAGCCGCCGCACCAAAAGCAGCAGTGGCGGGGCACCCCCACGAGCCACCGCATGGGATCCGCGGCTCATCGGGGTGCCCCTCCGCTGCTGCTTTTGGCGCGGCACCTTGCAAGGGTGCCGCAGGAACAGCAGCGGCCTGGCAATGGAGTGCGCATGCGTGGCATTTCGCGCATGCACACTCCGTCGTGACGTTGCCTCGTGACATTACAACACAACATCACAACGCCCCACCCCCAGGGGGAAGCCTCCGTTCGCCGCCCTGGGTGGCGAGGAGGCTTCCTCCGCCCCTGCCTGTACCATAGTTCTTTTATCACAGACAGAGATGCCTTTTGCTATTGCAAGTCGGCAGGTCCCCCTCCTGTTCAATGGGCATTCCGCATTTGATAGAGAATCCAAGTTCTTACGACGGGGAAAGCTAACTTTTGCACCCTCTCACACTGGTGTAGGTGTGCTGTGCCATAGGCTTAAGATACAAGCAAGTAGTGTAGGAAACATAACCTTCCAAAGCCTTCATTTCAACTTGACCCTGAAACCTCCATGGCTTTGCTCAATTTTTCAGTCATTTCAGATCTCAGAGGTGCTTGTAAGGGAACACAGGGCCAGGACTTGAACTATAAATCATGGCAAGAGCTGCGGTCTGAAGACCCGTGATGCAGCAACCTGCAGTTTTTTGGATCTGACCAAGGTCTGTCTAGCAATGGGTATGGATGAATCTGTTTGTTTCAGCTCTGCTTTTATAAAACAAACCTAGAGAATATATTCCCTTATCTCTTGCTAAATGCAAAGAAAATTGAAGTCAAGGTACACAATAGACACAATATATTATATAGTGTGTGTTTGTGTGTGTATAATAAATGTAAAGAAATGTAAAGAATAATGTTACTGAACAATGGTGTGTTGCTTTCAATAGGATTCAAGAAATGTATATAATTAGACTAAACAATATTTTTTAAAGATACTGACTGCAGTAAACAGTTCAAGAGATAATAACTGTACTACACCAAGAAAATGCAACATAGATATATAACATTGCACAAAACATTTGGATTTTGAAGATAGTAACTGTGGCAACCAGATGTGTTCCTGCAACAAGCTTTCTTCACCTTATAAAGTTTTCTTCAGTGGCATACAGGTAAAGAGGGGCCTCTCTTTGTACATGAACTATACAAGGTGTAGGAACATAAGGAGAGCTTGTTGGATCAAGCCAATGACCCATCTAGTTCAGCATGCTGCTCTCAACGTGGCCAACCAGGTGCCTGTGGGAAACCTGCAAACTGGACATGATTGCAGTAGCACTCTCCCACCAGCAGCTGATATTCAGAGGGGTACTGCTCTGGCAGCAAAGGGAGGGCTTGAATTCTCCATGAATTTCTCCAATCCTCTCTTAAAACCATCCAAGTTGGTAGCCATCACTACCCAGGGGACATAAGCATATTTATGATGCACTATAACAAGGGTCTTATGTGGATTGAAAACAACAACTATAGTTCTTCTAAAATACACCTGTGTCTGGACCTCAACAGTAATTTGTCCTGAAAGTGTATTTATCATAATATCATACATCCATTCTATTCCCTTTCCACATTAAAACAAAAGAAAAGTCTGTATGGAAAATCACTTTTGAAAGCACATTTCGAACATGTGTCCTCACAAAAGACATTATTTCTAATTATATTTTATTTCCGGATACATATTTGAAACACATTTTGATGACATTTCATTTTGAGCTATGAACAACATCATAAGTGCAAAATCTGCAAGATAACTCTGTTTTGAACTGCACATTCATGCAGTGGCTGCTGGTTAGGTCACCATGTTGAATTATTGAAGTCATTCAGTTTCCCTGCCTCAGAAACATGTGCCTGCTGCCTTGAGTGCCACAACTGAAGGGCTTGAAGAATTATTATTATTATTATTATTATTATTATTATTATTATACATTTATATCAAACCTTTCCTCCAAGGAACTCAAGGTTCTCCTCCTCATTCAATCATCACAAGAACAATCTGAGGTAGCTTAGGCTGACAGGCTGTTGCTGGCCCAAGATCACCCAGTAAGCTTCATGGCTTGGTGGGAATTTGAACTCTGGTCTCCCAGGTCTTAGTCCAGCATTCTAACCTTTACATCACACTTGCCCACACATGTATGGCTCACACTTACGCGCGCGCGCACACACACACACACACACAGTTTCTTATTGTGGTTTTTTTACCAGTGAGGGATATCTGATCCTGTTATACAATGTGCAAGTGAACCAGGTCAAATAGACTTTCCATGAGGGTGGAGGGACCCAAGCCGAGAATAGATATTTTCAGATAAGATCAATACCTCCTTTTTTTTTTACCCCCTGGCCAGTGTCAATCAAGTTTCTCCTGTTGACGATCTGAACAAAGTAAGGGCAAACACGCAGCATCCCTGTTTTTGTCTCATTAAGATGAAGAGATTCTGTCAGAGTTTGATAAGGTTCAAGATGGAGAGATTGTTACAAGAACAAAATGCATATCAAATGCTGCTGTGAAATAAAGGGAGGGAGGGAGGGAGAAGCACTTTATCAAGATGAAATCCTGATGAAAAATGCCATTTAGGTTTGATTTTCGTGCAGGCCAGGTCTGAGAGCACCCACATCAAGAACATAAATTATATTTAATGGAGTTCATTTGTATAGAGTGAACTCTGCAGCCAGTCGCCCAGCTTTTTAATACAAGGAAAGTAGATTGGCTGACCTTGGTGACTGAATAATAGGAAAAGTCACTAGCCTATAGGTAGTTCTACATCTCATTCCAAATATTCAGGTGTCTTTGTGTGCAGGGTGCTTTATTTAGCACATCAGACTGTCAACTGAAGGTCCATGATTCAAGGTAAGGCTGAACTGAGTGTTCTGTGTTAAACTTTTAGCAAAAATACGTAGCACTTGAGATGTAAACTTCTCCCCAACTGCTCTTACCTTTTTTTCACCTTTGTCATCTGTTCCATGGCACCAGTGTAGTGCAGTGGTTAGTTAGATGGTTCTTCACTTCACACTGGGTAAACAATGCAGAAGGGCATTTAGCAGGTGATAATATCCTAAAAGTCCATTGTTCCAGCTGAGTTTTTTTGAGAATGGAAGCCTTTCTCAGACCAAGTGTGGTGCAATGATTACTGTAGAATGTTGGACTGCAACCTGGGGAACAAGGGCTCATATCTCCATGGGGCCATGAGGTTTCCTGAGTCAATCTCTCTCACTCAGTCTTCCCCACTGTCTCTCCCCTAACCTACCTCGCAGGGGTTTTTTGTGAGAATAAAATGAGAAGGTAAAGAACCGTGTGTGCCACCTTGAGCAATTTGGAGGAAAAGTGGTCTATGGATAAATAAATAAATAATGCTTCACAGATATTCCACAGGGAATGACACCACTTGGCAATATAGCATGCTTTGCAGTGGGGTGGGGGAGACGAGGGGAGTGCTATCAGTTTTTCTGCCCCTCTCCCACTGAAGAAAAAAAGTTTACGTTGTCACAGAGGGAGTAAGGGTGGCAGTAGGGATATTACTACAAAATCACGCAGTGGTAGAGATAGGCAGGTAATGTTCTATGCAGAACTCAGATGGGGTGGGTGAATAAAGTCAAAATGGTAAAAGATCCAGTCAGCTGCAGGCATGACACACTCCCAACATCTCTTTGCATAATGAGCAAACCAATCTCACTCCCTATGCAGCCCAAGTCTGAGTGAGTGAGATATGCAAAGGAATACCAACTTGTACCTTCAGTGTGCTTTCCCTATGGGAATTTTGCTTTGTTTTGTTTAAGTGATGATGGTCAGGAATGATAGGAGTTAGAACATCTGGAGGGCCAAGGGTTCTGCTTCCCTAGTCAAAGGAAACAGAGCAAAGCAAATTAAGCATGCACTTTGTTTCCATCCCATTAGGCCAGTAAAGAGGCTATATAAGTAATAACTGCAAAAGTTGAATCTAAAGCAATTTGGCAAAAGCAATTTCACATTCAGGCATCAACATCTACAAAATGTTGAAATAGAACGAAAGATGCTCTGGCAAGTCAAAGGATTCATTCACACCCCATTATAAGAATGGGGCCCCATTATCAAACTGCTCGATTTCTGCAGCATTCCCCTTGGCAAATGCAATGTGCACACCAGCTAACAAATTTGGAATGACGGAGTGGCTAGTGGAGCAGGGCGGGTGGGCTGGGGTGAGAAACAGTACTTTCCCCCATCCCTGTGACTAAGCTTGTCAGTCTCATTAGGGCTCGGCATATTAACAGGCTGGTCTTTTGACAGCGAACACCAAGAAAGACCTCTCTTCCTCAGCTGTGTCGGAATAGAAAGGGCCATCAGTCACCCTCAAAAGCTTTCTTACATTCTCCACCATATAGTATCTGTCACCTTTTCATAATTAAGATGAAGCTGAAGAGCTCCAATTTAATGGAGAGGTATTCTCTCCGTTCAGGTTTCATCTCTGGGCTTTTAAAATTTGGATGATGGATAGATCCAATGCATGCATCTGTAATAGCTGCACTATGACAGCTAAATAGATGTGCCTTGGTCTTTGTTTTCCTTTGTGAAGCGGAGGCACTCCTCGCATATGTAATATGACACCAAATAGAATCCTCTCTACGGCTTCCCAATCTAAAGGAGCCTCAGACATGCATGGAATTGGCAACTGGCATTTATGAGTGTGGCCTGCAAAAGGACTTAGTACATTTCTGGCCATGGAGACATGAGATTCAGGAAGAAGCTGAGGGGAGAGATGATGAAGAGCTCACAGTCTTGAGCTCAGGTTTAGAGCATCATCTCACATCTAGATCTCACACCCGAAAAGATCATATTGAAAGGAGTGCCTTTGAGGCTATGCAGATTGCCTCTCTCACCAATCTCCATAAGTTATCCATCAGCACTAGAGGCGCTGATATCAGTTTTGGGGGTTTGGAGATTCCAGTGAGAAACTATCTAATCTGCACTTCTCAAATACATGAAACACAACTATCCTTTGAAATTTGGCGGTCCAGTTCTTCTAATTCAGTTCTCCAATCCAACAGTGTTTACAAAAAAGTATAAATTGGGGAAAGGTGTGCATAGAAACAAAGTGAGAAAACTGAAATGGGCAGGTCATCCATCCCTAATTCCAGGCTAACTTTAAGGGGGGAGTTTTTATCTGTCCCTTTCGCCAATCTGTTCCCCCCTTTCCTTCCATTTCCCCTATCTGACTGAATATTCAGTCACTCTCATTGATTGCCTTTTTAGTCACTCATTCAGTTGCAAGCCTGCAGACAAGGCCTAGTGTTCTATTTCAGTGCATTACCAAGCACATATTAAGTGCTTTAGAAATAAGAAATTATGATGATGCCATTTTATCTCATTGAGCCCCAACAACTGTTGTTTCTCAACAATTAACTGCAATTTAGAACCATGTAGTACTTAACATTATTATTTACTAGAAGAACAGTCACAGAGCTGAGAAGAAAGTGTATGGTTATTCCTGTACTTTGTGCATGTTCAAGGGCACGTGTTCTCATTTACTGATCTTATACCATTTTTCTGCTAAGTATGTGGTATGAAAGCTGGCTTAAACATAAAACACAATAACAGCTCCCTCCCTAAGGCAAATAATATGGGGTCATGTAACATTAAAAACTCACCTATGGAGGGGGAGTATTCACCATTTTCATGAAGGCTAAGAAGGAAGTGTCTCCAAGGGGAGAAGGGAGTTCTAGAGCCTACTAGTGCCACTACTGAGAAGGCCCTGTCACATGAACCCACCAACGTAACCACAGGTGGAAGCAGGATGTGGAACAAAGCATTTGTTCGGGAGTCAGAAACAGACCAGGGGGCAAGGAGTTGGGATAATATTGGAATAAGATCTATTATAACATCTTGGCAGCATCCTGACTGTAGTTTCCAAATATTAATCAAAGGCATCACTCAGAATTTCCTGTATAAAGGAACAATTTTTCTGCCGAAAGATGGTATGGTAGCTTACATATATCACAGACCCTCCAATTCTCCCTATTTTTCAGGGACGTCCCTGATTTAGAGAAGCCTTCCCAGTTTCTGATTTGATCCTGGAATGTCCTGCTTTTCCCTAGGATGTCCCAATTTTCATTGCAGAAATGTTGGAGGGTATAGAGTTATCTAACCCTCGAGCTGTCTGAGGTTTGTTTTTGTTTTTTTAAATTTTAAAAATATTTTTATATATGTTGGAAGCTGCCCAAAGTGACTGGGACAACCTAATAAGTGTGTGGGATATAAATAGTAAAATTATCAGTATGGAATGGGACGTACGTACTTTCATTGGAGAAAAGTTGGAGGGTATGATATTGGACATTGGATTACAGGTTGATATACCAGTACTTTGTTCCCAACAGTGGCTGGCCAGACACTTCGGGGCAGTTTTTAATGATGGTGTCATCTTCTGTAATCACTATCTATCACTACACAGAATGAAGTCCTATTGCTTTAAATGGAACTTATTCCCAAGTATAAAATTTGAAGCCTGAGTATACTCCCTGTATGGCTTGTGAACATTTAATTCCAAACTGTATATTCCTTTAGTTTACCCTATAGAAGACCCCCTTTTTTAACATTGAAACACCTACCACAAATATGAAAAAGGAGCATGCATGTGTGTGTTGAGCATGTGTTGAACACCTGACTTCCCAATATTGTTTTTGTTTTGCATGCAATATTTGCAAAGGAAATTGGTATACCCTATCAATGTCAAGCTAAATTAAATACATATGTTTAATTATATGATTGAGGTTTCGGAGTACAGATCATTTGGAGGCGGGAAAGGGGGAAGGAAGATACGACTTTCACAGGCTTTCAAATAATTGTATTTTGAAAGTTAACGGCTTCCTTCAAATCTTATTAAAGAGAGAAAACAAGTGCTGATTTGACCCCAGTTGCTGTCACTTTGGTTCATTTAACCGAGATGCCGTTGCAATGACCCATCAGGCAGAAACCTGGCCACAGGAGAACTTAATGAATGGAATAAAGGTTTTCTTCATTTGCAGATAGTATTTCATTATGCCCTCTTTTTAGCTTTGTTCCTTAAAAAAAAAAAAGAATAAAAAGATTTGTCTTACTTGATTGCATTTTCTCCCTAAGAATCTCCCCTGCATGGCAGTAGTAGTTACAGAAAATCTTTGCTATCCACTTGAAATTGACAAGGAGGATAGGGATAATTAAAGAATAAAGGAAGAAATTTTGTTGCTGTTTGCTTGTTGCCATAAATCAATATGCTCTGGAAATGTGGGCGTGTGCAAATGTGTATCTGCTCTGTCTGATTTCCTATCCCCAGGCAATTTCCATGGCATAATCCCCACACCCCCAGAAAAGAAAGCTGCTGGGTTATCATCATGAAGAACATGATGTTTATTCCACTGTGGCAGTGATTTTACCACTGTGCTTCTCGGAATCAGATTTGTTTCTAGTCCTTAGGCCATTACAAAACAAAGTTTAACAATATAAAAATAAGACAAGGTGAACACAAATAAACTGTAACATGGGCAAACTTAGAATGCTGGACTTTCTGGGCAAATCAAGTCTTGCCCGTTAAGATGCGAAAAACTGTTGCTCTTAATAAATAGGAAACTGAGTAAAATGAAATATACAAGTAATGCAAATCAGAATAAAACTATGTAAAAGAGTACACTAAAAATTGTGGATCTCCTTGGTAAAACACTGTCATTAATTGCTGCTGTCAGAAAACGGGCAGATTCCATAGCAGTATGTTTATCTTGCTCCATTTTCTTACCACAGATTTAGTTGTTCTGAACTAGGAATGGAGGGGAAATTGATTTAGTTCACATTCATAGGTAAACCTATCTAATTCACACATTGAGAAAGGTTACATGCACTGAAACACAACCATTCTTTGAAATCCACTTCTCCAAATTATGCAGTGCAGTTCTCCCTGCAAGTACTATGTAAGTAAAAGGGAAAAGTTGCCTAAAAATGCAAATATTTGTGAAAACAACATATAAAAATGCATTATGTGCTTATTAGGCACATCAGAAATATTAGGAGGAAGCCTTCTTTACAGGGTCCTCTCCTCTCTGGAATGTCTTACCATCTGGGGCCTAGAGGACTTCATCACTGCAAGTGCTCTGAATAAACATCCCATTGGGTAAATAGACATCCTGGGGTGTGCTTATTGGACTAACAGTTTTAGTCATATCCTGTTAGATGTTAACATGTTTTGGCCGAATTGTTGCTTTACTACCAGTTTTATTTCTTGTGTTTTATATCATATGTTACCTTGATGGTACTTTTGGCCTTTCAAATGCAACGTTAGAATAGGGAAAGGGAAAGGTACCCCTGAATGTTAGGTCCAGTTGCGGACGACTCTGGGGTTGTACGCTCATCTCGCTCTATAGGCCGAGGGAGCCGGCGTTTGTCTGCAGACAGCTTCTGGGTCATGTAGCACACAGAAATGCCATTTACCTTCCCGCCGGAGCGGTACCTATTTATCTACTTGCACTTTGACGTGCTTTCGAACTGCTAGGTGGGCAGGAGCAGGGACTGAACAACAGGAGCTCACCCCGTCATGGGGATTTGAACCCCCGACCTTCTGATCGGCAAGCCCTAGGCTCTGTGGTTTAGACAGAATAACTTAAAACAATTAATAATAACTCATTAGAAGTCTTTAAATGCATGAAAAGGGGTAATATCATCACCTGTAGCAGCATCCCTCTTTACTGCTGACATTTTACATGGATTTCTCCCCTGGACAGGGGCATTTGGGCTGCTCTAATCTATATACTGGAAACATCCATTCGAAAATGACTAAATCATTCAGTTCCTTATGAAAACACCTCTCCAAAGTTTGACCTCAATGGTAATTGTGAGTTAAAGCCAGTTTCATTGTGATTTGACCAGAGGTTTGGAAACCTTTGGAAATGATAAATTGCTGTCTTGAAATGTTACTCCTTTATCATGTATTTAAAGAATTCCAATGAGTTTTGTGGGTTTCCTGTAAGATGAGATATCATAATACTGAACATATCTTCTAAGGACTCTTGCTGAATGCACTTTCCTCTCTAATTTCAGCCATTATACTGCAAATATATATATATGAAAAAATGAAAGGGGGTAGGAAGCATTAAAACTAAATGAAACTTTTGTTGTTGTTACTTTTTTTTCTTGACAGTGTGGCACAGTTGGAAGCAAGGCTTCCAGGAATTCATAGGAAATGCAGAGGTTAAAAGATTAAACATCTCACAATCTTAAAGGGTTATATGGGGCATTCAGATACTCTGAATTATTTAATGTACCCTTTTTATCTTCTGATTGGCATTGATCTTTGTGTTACCTGTTGAGTCAAAATAGTTGTTGTTTTCTAATACCGTAGAACCACCACCTTCTGCAGGAGTAACTGACAATAGCCCTCCATATACTGTTGATCCCACCATCCCTGGTCATGCTGGCTGGGGCTGATGGGAGTTGGACATCTGGAGGGCATTATGTTGGCTACCATGATCTCTTTGTTCATAGTACTAGCACAGAATGCAAGGAACAAGTATATATACTGGCACTACCATAGGCAGGGCTGTCTTGTGACATTTTGCTGCCTGAAGAAAAGGACAAGATGGCATCTCCTTTCTAATCCATGTACAGAAGCTGCCTGAACTAGTGGTTAAATCTTGCTTCAATTTGGTGATGGAATAGCATCTTCACTGCCCCTGAACACAGCAGGCTAGTTTAGGGAGTGCTAGATCTGTTCAGCCCTCCAGCAGAGGAGAATGACCTCTGTGGATTAGAAGGAGCAGCCAGAGGGCCAAACATGACTTTAGGTGTGTGAAGGAACCACCACCACCCAGTCAAATGATCAATGAACACATCAATAAGGGGAAGAGTTAATGATCTGATTAAAGTCCGTCCTCTATTGCTCCCAAAAAAGAGAGATGGTTGGCAATGATCTGGTCAGGAGCACAACCCTAGAACTCTGGACTGTGTTGTGTATCACATGCATCACACTTCTTTGCACACATGATTCTCCATCTATTCAAGAGGTGCATGCATGGAAATTCTGGTTCTGTGCCCTCGGATTTGGCAAGAGCTTGTTAAATATAGTCACATTCAAACTCTGTGCTAAATATAGCTTAAAAATTCACTAAGGAAACTCAGTTGGTATGGGAGAGTATATTGCTGATGCAAATATTTCAACAAGAACATTTTCAGTGAAATCAATGATTTGAGGGTTTGCAAATGGCAGTGGTGTGTGTGTGTGGGGGGGAGTTCTTTGTCTTTGGTGTGGGGCAGAAATACATGGTGAACAATTTCAGGGTTGCAGGACCTACTGGTGAAAGTGAGAGCAGTAGCATCTTCCCATCCTCCTTTTCTTAAAACAAAAAGTTTCCTACCATTTCAGGTGCCAATCTGTAGCCAGGCTGACTCTCATGTTCTTCCACAATGTTTCTGGAATGACACTATGTCATGATGTAGCATCACTCCAACTGAAGCAATGGTGGTGGGGAAAGATTGTGGGCCCCACTAAAAGTGGTGGCTGCCATCTTATTTACTGCCAGTGTTTCCCCTGAAAAGTCATTATTTTAATGCCCTGAGAAAACTTCTCAAAATGCAGTGCACAGGTGTGTGTGCACACAAGTATATATATAATTTGTGTGTGTTTGTAAGGCATGCACGCTTAAGCTTAGGGTGGTTTCTGAAACCAAGGAAGGGTAGGTGAAAGCAGAAAGAGAGATGGATAAGTGCAGAGCATATAGGTAAACAACAGAAAACTGCAGCTCTTAAAGCAGAGGTCATTCCCACCAGTGCTTCTCAAGTTCCTTCTACCGTACTTTTCCATCTATAAGATGCCCCCATGTATAAGACCCCCCTATTTTGGGGGGCTCAATTTTAAGAAAATGAGGGGAGATGACCCAAAGTTGTTGAGCTTCTCCCCCCACGTAGCTGCAGGCAGGAAACACTCCCTAGATCGTTTCCTGTGCGCAGTGGCATCGGGGGGAGTTGCGCTCCCGCCAACTGGTGGGCGGGCAGGCTGCCTGCTTCTCCCCTCCCCATGCCACTATCCTTGTATTGGATGATTCCAGTTTTTTGACATGATTTTTGAGTCCAAAAACCTCATCTAATACACAGAAAAATACGATAATTGGAGGTGGCAGGGATCGAATAACCTGGGATCATCTGTATGCCATGCATGAGCTTTAACTTCTGGCTGCTTGTCTTTCACATGGCTCATGGCTTCCTCTCTCTGGGATGTAATGAATGACACAGCAACAATGTTTAGGTTGCATTCATACAACAAATTATTCAGTTTCCCTGACATTTTTCTTTCTGCGTTATATTTGACCTTTCACCAGACATAAAAAACACTTCCGGATATCTAGCAGGATAGAGTAGAATTTTAGCGCTCATTTCCATGCTAATTGCTTCTAGAGAAAGATGTATTTGCACCTCCCTTAATTTGGAAAACTGTGAGAGTAAAATGATGACATTTGGGGCAGTAGACCAGCATACAGCTATTTCCTGCCACTCCCATGGCTGAATAACATGGGGATATTGCTCCCATGGACTGCAAGATCAAACCTATCCATTCTGAAGGAAATCAGCCCTGAGTGCTCACTGGAAGGACAGATCCTGAAGCTGAGGCTCCAATACTTTGGCCACCTCATGAGAGGAAAAGACTCCCTGGAAAAGACTCTGATGTTGGGAAAGATTGAGGGCACAAGGAGAAGGGGACAACAGAGGACGAGATGGTTGGACAGTGTTCTCGAAGCTACCAACATGAGTCTGACCAAACTGCGGGAGGCAGTGGATGACAGGAGTGCCTGGCATGCTCTGGTCCATGGGGTCACGAAGAGTCGAACATGACTAAATGACTAAACAACAACAACATCTAGAAGTCTTCCATTTCATGTTTTATTGAAACTAAGAAACTTTGGTTAACACTTTTCAGAACAATCTGATAGCAAACCAACTCCAAGCCATGCTGTTATGTGGGCCTGGGTGCATGGGCAGAACATTTGTTGGTGTCTTGGATTATTCAACTGAGATTCTTCCAGCCTAAATTCTTCCAGTGAGTAGCACTATTTGAGTATTCCATCAGTGCAAAATTTCTGCTTTGTGCAACAGAATGTTGCCCCCTCTCTTCCCCCCATCTGCCCCCTAAATATGTTTTGAGCCTCCTTGAACCCCCTGCAGCAGATTTGGGAAGGGTGTGAGGGGTAAGCGGGAAGAAGATAAAGTGTAAATCCTGCAAACAGAGCAAGTGATTTGGACTTCCAGTTTCTTAGCTTAATCGCTTAAGGGCTCCCAAAGGCCTTCTCATCTCTAAGCAATCTTTGCTGGATAACTTCTCACTGTGACAATGACTCACTTCAGGGAGTCCTGTACTGGTTGTAACCTGCTGACTGGGACACAAAGAAGCCCCGGGAAGAAGCTGGTGGAAGATGAGAAGCATACAATTAGAGAATCTAAAGGAAGGAGACAGGACTTTGAAATGCAACAGGGGGTCCATGGCTGTCTGCCATTCAGAGGCTGATGGGGGAGAAAATCCTAGGTCTCCCAACTCCCACACAGCACTATAAATAATGAGGCCATTCCTGTTGAATCTGTCAGCTCACAACTGACTGTTTAAATGTCAGAACTGTCAAGGACAGTCAGCACTCAGTTGATGACAATACTGGCTTCCTATCACTTAGACATAATCTTCAAATTAAGTTTGAAGACTCCCCAAAAGATTATCTCCTCACCACCATCAGCACCACCCTCTCTTGCTACATTTTTTTTAATGGACCCTATTACAAATGATACTATTTTGGATGTCTTTACAATGGAACAATGTGGGTTCATTTGAGTTTACAAGCTGTAGACAGTTGTCCATTAAAGCAATTACATTAACACATTAACACATCAGGCTGCTTAGAAATCAATAGCAATGCATAGTCAAGAAATGTGTGTTTCCCTCCCCCCTTATCTTTTTTTATACCCTGCAAAATGCTCTTAAGGCAGTGCCAATTTAAATGTTCTTAAAGATTTCACACTGTCTCCTTTGAACATAGTCGTCCCCCCCCCCGGTTTCTTTCTCTCCCCCTCCATTTAACAAAAAGAACCACATGGCAATAAAAAAGTTTAGGTTGCAGAAAGAAAAGAATGCTAGATACTGATTAAAATAGCTTGTGGGAAAAGTCAGGGAAGGAATTTGTACTTTCCATGACAGGAACTTGATTGTATCCTAAGGTAGCTTGAGTTACAGGTAGAGATTCCAGGAATGCTTTGTTGAGAGTATATTTGCCTGGTCCCATGTATCCCCCTGCCCCAACAACGACAATAGACAGTTTGGATTCCTTTCATCCTTTGCAAAGTAAGTGTAAAAGTAACACTAATTAAAAGTGTTTCCTACTGAATAATCCATGTGCATCACCATCCAAAGTTTAGCTTAAGGGGGCCTGCATTGACAAAAAACACATTATATTCCTTTCGCTTAATTTCATTAGTGGGACTTCTCTTTGACTTTGTGGGGATGTTCTGATTTTCCTCCAGAGCATGTTAGAGCACAGAACGATTAACAGAGCATTAGAAGTAACCACAGCTTGGGAATAATGCGAGGGAGCCTTAGGGCAATGCATGAGTTCCAGGGCAATTTGGAGATGTTCTGTGCAATGGTGTATAAAATAGGGATGCAGTGCATTGTACTGGAGGCACTTTCTCGGGAGTTCCAGCCAAGTCCCTGATATGCTAAATAATTCAAGCATATATTCTCTCCCTCTCTTTGTGTGTGAGTGTGTGTGTGCATTGTTGTTGTTCTACAGTCTTTCCTTCCTTCCTTCCCTTATGTTCAGATGAAAACAAAAACGATATCAATAAGTGTTTTTGTCATTCTCCTTACTTCCTTAATAATAAAGCTAGTATAAAAAACACATCAAGTTTCAAGATATCTCCCTCCCCTCCTTTTTTTTGTGCAGATTAGATCAAAACCTACAATTATGTAGATTCTACAAAAGCAGGGGCTGATGGATCTCATCATAAACTTAGGTGCAATTGCTGCTCCTTCATCTTCTTCCCCTGCCAACCTATTTCTTATCAGTCATTCTTTTTACATAGCACATTTGCATTCAGAATGCCCTTTTTAAAAAAATCCTGACCACTGAGATATGCCCACCACTTTCACCACCCAGAACCACTTTTTAAAAACAATGAGATAAACTCAGAGGTGAAAAACTACAAAAATAAGATAATAAAAATAGACTGAGCCAAGGCACCTCAGTCAATATTGGGTTGCCTTACCTACCTACCTTAAATGTTACCTGAGCTTCAAAAATACCTTAGTCTGGGGTCAGCCTCTGGGCACCTCATTATGTTTTGGCCAGATTTTGCTCATTTTCTTGGCTATTAAGGTTATTAGTTCTAAAAGAGGCTGAGGAAGCTAAACTTTGAGACCAATATGCTGTGGGTCTGACTCTCCTTATAGGTCTGGTTCACGTGGCTCTGGGGCCAGGCTTGTGCCTTCATGTCTTTCTTGGGGGTTGCACAATTCCCAGCCTAGAAAACCAAAACAAATGAAAAGCCTCAAAAGTGTTCATACCACATCCTTTCTCATAACGTGCTACCAATTCAGTGAAAGTTTTAGTGTGAAGATCAAACCCAGGAAAGTTTGCCTTTGTCCTTTAGCACATTGTTGGGGGGGGGGTGATACCTACGAAAGAAGGGCTGCTGTTTGTGCAAAGTGATAAAAAAAAAACCCAAAGAAGACAAGGGAGGGAAGAAAATGCAGGGTGAGGAAATAAAGGAAAAGGTTGTCAGACACCAATTAAAATAGCTAGTGTATATCCGGATAAAATAACGCACCTTGAGTGAAAAGAACTCGATTCAGTGTATCATGTGCTAAGGTAGCTAGCAGATGGATTTAACACTGTTCAGAAAAGGTATTCAAGCTGCATAGGTATCTATCATCTATCTATCATCTATCTATCTATTATCTATCTATCTATCTATCTATCTATCTATCTATCTATCTATCTAATATTGCATGTACAGTGGTACCTCAGTTTACGAACTTAATCCGTTCCGGAAGTCCGTTCTCAAACCGAAACCATTCTTAAACCTAGGCGTGCTTTCCCTAATGAGGCCTCCCATCGCCGGTGCCCTTCCACCGTTCAGATTCTGTTCTTAGACAGAGGTAAAGTTCGCAAACCTGGACACTATTAATCGTTCTTAAACCAGACTGTTTTTAAACTGAGGTACCACTGTATATATATTCTCATGCACCATGAACGGGGAACCTGTAGCCCTTCAGATGTCAGTCAACCATTGGCCGTATTAGCTAGGACTGATGGAAGTTGGGAATCTAACAATATCTGGAGGACTATGAGTTTCACCCATGCTTATGGGTGGGCGCTGTGCTATTTTCTTTTCTTTCTTTCCATATATGGCACTCACTGGCGGAGGAAGAGGGGAGCGGGGGAGCGCACCGCCCCCGGCACTGTGATCCCGGTGGGGTTCCATCGCAGCTGCCCCCCTGCCCACGCTGGGTGCCCCGCCCCCTTAGACGGCGACCCCCACCTGCAGAACGCGCCCCCTACCTGCAGGATGCTCATCACGCCCCTTTGGACAGCACCGCCACTGATAGCACTGTAGAGCTGAGCCAGAGTTCTTCAAATAACATTTTCTTATGGCTTAAATTTGGAAGCTTGTTTCATGAAACTGTACCACCTCACTCACCTTTTTGATTGCAGCTGCTTCCTTGTTTGATCATACTCTCCCAATGCCTCCTTTGTGGTGCCTTTTTTTCCCTGTGAAGTTCCTTTTGCTTCTAGCCAGATTCCTGCTTTTAACACTACTTTGAGTTGGCTTTATCCTGAATTCTGGTGTCCTGTGAGCAGGAATGAAATTAACATTTTTTGGGAGGGGGGGTAATGCGCCCAGCAGCAAATTACTACCCTCAGAATTGCTGAGATGGACTCCAGCTTTGCAAACAGTGCTGAATTTGGGAGAGGCATTTCATCTCAGCTCTAATATTCTGCTCTTCGTCTATTCCTGTTGCATGTCATTTTTCTCTTGCCAAATTCTCTTGCTTTTTCTTAGTCCAACCACTACCTCCAAAATTATGGCCATGTACATCTTTAAATGTTTGTTTCAAGCAGAAAAATTGAAGAAACTTCTGAGCATTCTTGATATGTATTCAGGCACTGTGGGAAGGAGAAACAACCTAATCATCATTGACCTATTCCATGGGTAGGCAAACTAAGGCCCGGGGGCCAGATCCGGCCCAATCGCCTTCTAAATCTGGCACGTGAACGGTCCAGGAATCAGCGTGTTTTTACATGAGTAGAATGTGTGCTTTTATTTAAAATGCATCTCTGGGTTATTTGTGGGGCATAGGAATTCGTTCATATATCTTTTCCAAAATATAGTCTGGCCCCCCACAAGGTCTGAGGGACAGTGGCTGAAAAAGTTTGCTGACCCCTGACCTGTTCCTTTTCAGACACTATGAGGTTCCACCTGATGTCATCTCATATTAATAAGACAATTTTGACACACAGGAAACCTACCCAGTGATGGTTCCATCCTTTCTTTTGAGATCATGTTGAGTTCATTGCATCCCTCTGTTTCTCCCTTCCAGGCATTATCGTTGCTGAGATAATAACCTTCCTCTATCAAAATAAATGCAAGTCCTGAACTTGAGATTGGGGAATGACTGGTGTTGAAATGGCCCTTGGTGGATTTCCTGGTGTGTACTAGATCAAGTATAATTAGGAGGAAGGGTACATATTTCATTGTTAAGGGAAACATCTAGGTAGATGTTCTTAGCCAGGGCTTTTTTTCAGCTGGAACTCACCAGAACTCAGTTCCGGCACTTCTCAGGTGGGCACCATTGCCATTATGAGAGAACTAGGGAGGTGTTCGTGATGAGTTCTGATGCCTCCTTTTCTAGAAAAACAGCACTGTTCTTAGCTCTTTGAATCTCAGGGACACCTCAGGGCACTTCTTTAATTTATTTATTCATTTAAAAAGTCATCATCCCATTCACTTGTGAACGTGTGTGATTACAAGCAGGATTCTGCCTGGTTGCTAACTAGATGGTAAATGTGTTCCTGCTGTCAAGTGTTCTAGCCAATAAGTACAAATACATTAATAGTTAATACAATCAAGTTAAACTGTATGTATGATCTGGTCACTTTGCAATGATTCCCTTCCTTCTTAACCCTACCTCATCCACACACACCCCAAAAAAGGTATTGTTATCGGCCTGTGGCAGTTTTTAAAACATCACATTAACAGGAAAACCATTATACAATAACAATAAAATTACAATAAAGAATAGTTAAATGAAAAGAAAGACAGCAGAAGAAAAAACCCTACCACTTCAGTCAAAAATTGCTGTCCTCCTCACCCTTCTAGGGAATCTGTGTTCAAGTGGGTTCAAGATAAAGGAGAAGTTTCAACTGGAAGGCTCTGTGAGCCATGGGCACACATGTTCTTGAATCTTCCTGAATCCACAGTTACCCATCCACTCTGTGCTCATGGAAGGTTATCAGACTTCGTAACAAAACATCCAATTGAACCATCATATGACATTGACTTAAACTAACTGGAAGGGATGAGCAGAGCTGTCAATTTCAGTTTCTCAATTTTCTGATCCTAACTGCAGTTCTCCATGCCACTTTCTGATTATTATTATTTTATTTTTATTTTTTGCATTTTGGAGTAAATTATCTTAATATTCACATTTTGTATGAGATTCTGCCTAATATACACATACACATATATATACACATATATATAAATTTGGAGAAGTGCGAATGTCAATGGGTAATTGTGTTTCGATTTGCATATAGTTTTGTAAAGTGCAGTGAATTCAGCCCTCTTCCATACCAGCCACACATATTGCCATTTACACTCCAAATCAAAGTCCTCATACCACATGTTAAATTAGGGTTGCCATACATCTGGGAAAACCCAGACATGTCCTCTTTTGGGGGGCCAACATGCCCATCCAGGCAGTTTTTTATATTTTAAAAGACATGTCTGGGTTTTTCGGGCTTGATCTTGGGCTGCTCTGCATGTTGCAGCTGCTGCCAGCCCAAGCCAAGGAAAGAGGAGGGCGGGGAGCCATGCCCCCATGGCTCTTTCCCTGACTCGGGCTAGCAGCAGCTTGGGCTGTCCTCTTTTTTTGCTCTTCAAGATATGGCAACCCTAGATTTGAACTTGCTGAGAAACTCTATTCCTACAGCTAACAGAAGGCCCCCACTGCTGATACTGAGATATCATCTGCATTCTGATATGCAGCTGTTTTCCTTCCTTTTTTTAGTTGTAACCTTCTGATTTAAAATTACTTTTTACAATCCACCCCCCTCCCGTATCACTGATAAGATTTGCCTTTCTGAACTCACTACCTGCCACTGAAATATTCACAAAGGGGGGAAAAACAACACGGAAACTGAAATGCTAACATCTCCAAATAGTTTCAACTCTGTTGGAAAATGAACAGCATTTAATTACTCTGGCATCACTGTTACTGATTACATGCTAGTCAAAAGGATACATCCACCCTTCATTCCTTCTGTCTCTAAAGAATTTATTTCCCTGACCAAATCTGCTGACCTTCTCTTTGTCCCCTAAAATCTATACCTGTTTAGAAATGCATAAGCTCTTTAGCCAACATCTTAATCGCTATAATCCCATCTGAAATTCTTAATTTACTTGCCAAACAAGAGATTGAAAAAGATAACGGATTGTCGTCTGCGGTTGCACCTTGTGGGATCTAGAAAGTACGGGGGGCATAAGTGAAATTGCTTCCTTTTCCATGCAAAGGCATCTCTGTCCTACTTTTCCTATGAAAGGAAGAAAGAACAAAACACAAGCCAAGCAAAAAAAAAAAAAACAGATGGCAGAAAGATGGTGGCATTAAAGTCTGGGTTTGTTTTTTGTTTTGTTTTTGCTTATCTCATGAGAATAAAAAAAAGAACAGTTGATTATAATCAACATTGTTTATTTCACTGCTTGACTTCATAAATACTAGCGGCTGGATTATGAGCTTGTCTGGAGATAATCAGCAAGGGACGAGAATTGCGCTTGTTCTGAAAATCCGCTCTAACCAGTCGGGGCAGGAATCTGCAGCTCACAAAGCTGATGCTAGCTTTTAATTCCTGATTAGTGCTATTTGAAAAGCTGGAGAAATTAACTGGGCAGACAGTAATCAGAAAGCACAAAGAGAAGCAGAGCAGGGGAAGAGTGGTTGGGAGATAGTCTTTGCCAGTATTAGCCTGATAAGGAGAGGTTGACTGCATCCCTCTTTGATATCAAGGTGACATAGATTTCAAGTGTGTGTGTGTGTGTGTGTGTGTGTGTGTGTGTGTGTGTTGGGGTAGGGTGGGGGACATCTCCAAGGTAATATATGTATCTGCTATTGAAAATTCATCTTTTAAAGCATGTACATGAAGCATGAAGGGTGGCAAGGTGTATGTACATAAAGTACATACAAGGGAGGCAAGGGAGATAACAGTAGCATGGGTGAGATTTGATAACTTTAGGACTCTGGTAAAGATGAGAGTGCATTCACACTTATCCTCTCTACCCCCTTGGAAATAGCATCTAGCAAGTAAGCTGTAAGAAGTTCCTCAAAACTGCAATTGTAACCGTGTCTACTCAGAAATAAATCCCATTGAATTCAATTGGGTTTAATCCCAGTTACATGGGGTTAGGATTGAAGCCTTAATTGGCAGCACAGTGGGTTGCATCTGACCAAGAGTTGGACCCTTCGGAACCAATGGACTTAATCATGACTTACTTGTCTATTGGTTTCAATGGCCCTGTTCTATGACTTACGGTAGTCATGTACTACTCAATGGTTTGAATCTGCAGTGGTGGTGGTGGTGGGGCATTAAGAGTACAAAACTCAAAGCAAAAGTTCCCAAGAAGGAGCATAAAAACTGATGATGCACTTAGAATGCCACCATCCTATTGTGAATCTCCATGCACTCGATATCCTGGTAGCGGCTAGGAATGTTGCAGAAAAGCATCGAAATTCACAACAGCCTGGCATCACTGGTTAATATTATCTCCTGGCTGACTTAACAAGCTTAAAATGGCTGGAGCTCAGTGGTAGCACATCTGCTTTGCCCACGTTCAGTCCCCAAGGGTTTGGAATGCCCCAGTCTTAAACCCTGGAGAATCATTGCCAGCCAATGTAGACCATATTAAGCTATATTGACCAATGGTCTGAATTGGTATAAAGCAACTTCCTGCCGCTACTGCTTTTCACGCGGCAGCTCCCAAGGCCGCCACGGATGCAGTGGTGCCAGTGAAGACGGAGTGTGCATGCGCAAAATGCCGCATGTGTGCACTCTGTCACCGGGCTGTCGCTGCTCCCACTGCGACTTTGCGAGCCGCCATGCAAAAAGCAGCAGCAGTGGGGCACCCCCACGAGCCGCCGATTGCACAGGCAAACAGGCAAAGTCCAGGCACAGGCAAACTTGGCCCTCCAGATGTTTGGGGACTACAACTCCCATCATCCCTGACCACTGGTCCTGTTAGCTAGGGATGATGGGAGTTGTAGTCCCCAAACATCTGGAGGGCTGAGTTTGCCTATGCTTGCCCTGGCCCATGAGATTTTACCCAAATATTACTAATTCCTGTTTTTTATAATACTGGTGTGGGGTGTGTGTATATAATCTATGTGTTTATGATACTATTTTATTGTTGTTTTTTATTAGGGGGTTGTATACTTCTTGGATATTTTTAAATATTAAGTGGTTTAGAAATGCTTTTAATAAATGAATATTTAAAAGGCAGGTCAAATGAGGAGAGGTTGTTAAAAGCCTAGATAACCTAGAGGAAATGGTAGGGTGTTGTTGAGTGAGAGAATGGAAGATTTCTCATTAATTGCCAAACTGAGTAGGTGTCTATGAATGTACATTTCCTGAGGGAGTACGGATCAGCAACTGTGAATCTCATGTTTGATAGAGCTTCAGTTTTAGTTAATTCAAAGGTGAATTTGGGGGTGAAGAGAATCTCTGTGACCTACTAACTGCAGGAGCAGTTGAACTAGGAAAGAAGAAAGAGAGGGGTGAAAGATAGCAGCTATAAAGGTGTATACAACCCATGCTTTCCGGTAAAGAGTTTCTAAAGTCCTTTTGTGCAGTGATGGAGGGGAGAGGGGGAGAGAGAAAGAGGCTGGTTCATTATGATTTAGGCCATATCTCTCTGTCAAAAAGAAGACTTTCCTGGTGTGTTAATTAAGACAACAATAGAATTCATTTAGCCTGGCTCCCCATTCTTTCTTAAAGGACACTTAAATGTTACCCATCTGAATAGGGCACTTGAAGCACTATTTTTCAGTTTAATGGAGAAATTCTCTCCTGCAGTATTGTATGTCATTGCAAATCCTTCTTCCTTTTGGCTGTGTATTGGGGCGAAGGAAAGAAATTATTGTTATTTGCTTGAACATTTTATAGGCATTTTAAATAGCAGTGTCTATATTTGAAATGTGCCTCTTAATTTTTTTAAACTTTAAGAATAAAAACGTTAATATTTTTCTTCTTATGTTGGGGGGGGGGAGGGAGAGAGAGAGAGAGAGAGAGAAGTGCAGGATGCAAAATTAGTGTCTTAATGAAGGAGCTTGTGAAATTGACAGAGAATCTCTCCTCATTGTGTGATATTAAAGACCCCTCGGGCACAATGGTCAGTTTCGCACATTCAGAAACTCGATCCAGAACAAAACTAACTTTCACTCTGAAAATAATGCATGTGTTTGACATCCAGCTTATCCCACATTTAGTGCTTGAGGAAACTAATGTAATGATAATTACACTGCTCTGTCCCCTCCCTACCTCTGACTTCCAAATGACAGCTTGAAGCGGGGAGGGAGAAGGAAGAAAATTCCAAAGTTATGGGACAGCTACAAGAAGCACCCAAATCTCTCATGTATGATGTCCAAATACCACTCTTGGACAACATAGCAGTTGTGCTAATGTGCTTTCATAATAGGCAAATAATCTTTTTTTACAAAAAGTACATGGCCAAATATTAGGTGAAATGAGTGCTGGCTCTGTTACAAATGGATGTTTTTTTCAGAAGCTTCTATGGAAGTGGGAGAGTTGTTGAAAGTTATTGATGGTTCTTCTCCATCTTCACCATGTAATGTCAGATTTTGATCCAATATCATGGCATGCAAAAGCTTGGCACAATGCCTGTAATAGCGGAAATCCACATGTTGTCACAGTTTTGCAGTTGCCACAGCAGGCAGGGGAAACCACCTATGGCTCTTCTAAATGTATTTATAGTGCATAGAGAAAATTCGCAAAAGTAAGGGTAGCCAGCTTGGTGCCCTCTAGATGTAGTTGGATTTCAACCCCCATCATTTCTGAGCACTGGCCATGCTGGCTGGGGTGATGGGAGCAGGAGTGGAAGAACCACTCTTGCTGGCAGATGAATACAGAAGCCCATTTACTAAGTTCTAGCGTGGTAGCCTTTTTTATTTTGTTCAGGCATTTTAGGCTTTTTACATCTTTTCGTTTTCACTCTTGGTTTTTATACTGTTCCAACTTCATGACTTAATTTTATTGTTATTACTGTTGTAATTCTGTACACTGTTCTGGGAGCCTTTGAGATAAAATGTGGGTTCTTAAATATCTAATGAATAAATAAACAAATAAACAAACAAAGTGTAGCCATTATTTGGAAAGTCAGACATGTAGAGTCCCAAGTTCCTCCAAAATGATGGTGATGGCAGGGTGGGTGGCTGGGTGGATGAAACAGCTTATGTGAACACTCCCCACATAAAATAGAGTGTCTGTGGTAGGGATTGGAAACCTGTGGCTTTCCCCAATATTGTTGGACTACAATGCCTATCAACCCATTCTGTCCAAGGCTGGTTGGAGTCCCTCAACATCTTAGAGGACCATGGGTTCGCCATAACAGTTCTGTGTGAATGCTGCTGGGGGGCGAAGTATTCTAAGCAATGTTCAAAAGTGATAATGAGCAAGTAACAACAACAACAACAACAATTTTATTGTTTATACCCCACCCATCTGGCTGGGTTTCCCCAGCTGCTCTAGGCAGCTTACAGCATATCTAAAAACACAGTAAAAACACCAAGCATTAATTAATCAAACATTAAAAACCTCCTGATACAGGGCTGCCTTCAGATGTCTTCTAAAAGTTGCGTAATTCTTTATCTCCTTGACATCTGAAGGGAGGGCATTCCACAGGGAGGGTGCCACTACCAAGAAAGCCCTCTGCCTCGTCCCCTGTAACTTCACTTATCGCAATGAGCGAACCAGCTAAAGACCCTTGGAGGAGGACCTCAGTGAACTTCTCACTATGTGCCCTGCCTTAGAAACAGCCCAGTTACCATACAAATTAAATAATAATAAACAGCAAGTTATAGCTGAGTACAGTTACCTGCCAAAGTGATAGCTGCCTCTGATGTAACAGAAACCTAATAATACAATAAGACTCTACCAGTCAGAGCCAGTAGCAGACTCAGCCCCTTCAGCATTGCCCCTCCAATGTGCCCCCAACACAAATCCCATCTGCTTCCCCACTCTGCTGCCAGAATTGCAGCATTAGCAACAATAATAACAAATTCCACCATCCTAGGATCCAACAGGGACTATATATCCATGGATCAAGGTGTTACATTTTCCCACCTGCCCAACACTGAAATGTCTGCCCACCACCCCAGCAAGGAAAATAGTAAGATGTTACATGCCAGTGTGAGGCCCCTCTAAGTGACTAGGGGCCTCAGCCAGTCTTTTGTTACCATCCTCTTTCTCTAGTTAGGATTTAAACATGGGAGATTTTGCTGACATGCCAATGGCCTAACTAAAAAGCTGGAAAGATCGCTATGGTTATTGTAACAAATGTTAAATATGACTAAGTCTCTGTGGTTGTGGGTTGTGGTTGTTTTTTAGTTTAAACAACGTTCTGGTGCCTTTCCCCCATCTAAAATAGATGATTACAATTTCTGCCATAAGCGATGCATTCACAGGAAGGATTGATAGCTCTACATTCTCAATGGAATTCAGAAGAAGCATTCCCACAGGTTTCCTAGAAGCTTGCACCTTAAGGGCAATGGACTACATCAATCAAATTTGTTTCCCTCCAGAGGATAGCATGTGACAACTTGAGGGACTGGGATTGTGTGATACAAACATATCTCGTTTCCCCAAAATGAAGCAGAAATGTTCAAAAAGGGACATCAGGGACTTGGCAAACACTGTTGTTAGGCCCTCACAATGCATAAATTTAACATAACTAGAATAATGTTCCTCACTGCTATATTTGGAAGTAGGTTTGAGGAAGAAAATCATGTTTATTTGAGGGCCAATCTTAAACAATCCAGTAGTAAAATCAACAGCTTCTAGGCCCTTGACCACTTCCAAAAACCTTCTCCTAAATACACATTCATTTGGAGTCATAGAGAAAGAAGCTTTTTCAGGGGCAAAAGCTTGTTTTCAACAGCTGGTAAAACAATGAGTGAATTTAATACTAAAACACTAAAACTTAGCATGTTAGTCTAAATCCGGGTTCAAAAATGTGGCCTTCCAGATGCTGTTGGACTATAAGTCCCATCACCCCTGCTCACTGGAGATGTTGGCTGGGGCTGATGTGAGTTGGAGTAGAACAAGTGAAAGGCCACAGGTTCCCAATCCCTGTCTAAATGGACATCTGTTCTCAATTCCAGAGCCGCAATACAAAACCATTTGATACTGCATTCTGCATACAAGTCAGTGGTGCACATAAGCTTCTCATATCAGTAGAGGGGAAGTAGTGCATTTGTGCAGAGGTACTCCCTCCAGTGAAGTGAAAATGTGAAGTCCTAGTGGCTGGAAGAAGTGTACAGAACCCCACTTAGAAAGTGATCACTGCATCCCACTGTACAGCGGTACCTCGGAAGTCGAACGAAATCTGTTTTGGAAGTCTGTTCGACTTCCAAAATGTTTGGAAACCAAGGTGCAGCTTCTGGAAGTTCCTGCAGCCAATCGGAAGCCATAGAAACCCCATCAGATGTTCGGGTTTCAAAGAATGTTTGCAAACCAGAACACTCACTTCTGGGTTTGCGGCGTTTGGGAGCCAAAACATTTGACTCACAAGGTGTTCGGGATCCAAGGTATGACTGTATGTCCCTTTGAGATAGAAGAGGATATTCACTATATGTTCCATCATCCTGTTTTTAGAAAGCATTGCCTCACTTTACTTTTGCACATCATGAATCCACGCTAGAGACAAAATGCATACATCCACCCAGTTCAAGAGACTCAAGAGAGAGTGGTGACTACCAACACACACTACCAACATTTTTACAAGCTGTCCCTCAAAGGCCATTATGTAGTGGTGGTCATCATCATCATTCAAAAACATCACACACAATTTACTGGCATGAAAAATTTACCTACAGGATATTCTTCATCAGTATTTAAAGGCCTGAATAAAATGACAGGCTTCAGAGTAGCACCAGATAATAAGTGAAGCTTGATACAATTTGTTCTAATCACCTGCAGTTTTTCATAAATGTTAACAATTACTGATTTTTTCAAAACAAAACAAAATAAAAAAAATTCCTTCCAGTAGCACCTTAGAGACCAACTAAGTTTGTTCTTGGTATGAGCTTTCGTGTGCATGCACACTTCTTCAGATACCCATCGTGCATGCACACGAAAGCTCATACCAAGAACAAACTTAGTTGGTCTCTAAGGTGCTACTGGAAGGAATTTTTTTTATTTTGTTTTGTTTTGACTATGACAGACCAACACGGCTATCTACCTTTAACTGATTTTTCAAAGTTACTTAACAGTTTTAAAAAAATTGTATCTGGGTGAAGTAGAGAGCTGAGAATAGGTAGATTAGGGATAGTTTCTGAGTTGGAATTGTTCACATTCACCATCATTAGTACATTTATGTCTTACGTATGTTAAAGTTTTCTCTTCCTAAGAAGTTGTTCCAATTTTTTGTATGGCTTTAGTCTAGAGAAGATATTTTTTATTTTATTTTATTTTTCATTAAATAGCCCATATGCAGGATGAGAGATAAGAGGATCACAGAAATAATTCTAATATCTATCCAACTCTATAGGTATTACCTTTCCCCCCTCCTCCCCCTTTGGAACAGTAAGAACAATCTTTCTGGTTTAGGATTTTTCTCATTAACATGACTGGATTTTCCCATTGTTATCTGGCAGATTAAATAACTGGCAGTCCTTTCATGAGTGCCAGCAGCCTAATTTTCTTTTGCATTTTGGAACATTCTTGTGTCTAGGATAGTGAATTGTTTGCTGTGAATACGGCATACTGCTGGTAACATGCCCATAAAAAAAGAAGAGTTTCTTCAAGGGAAAAGGAAGTTAATTTGAAACCAAAGAATGAGAATATTATTTTTTATTAGTGTAGCTCAATTTGGATATTATTTCACAAGGGGATATCCAACTGCTTATCATAGTTTTTATGTTCTATCCACGCGAGCCTGAAACAAATATGGACAGAAGACACTTGCAGGGAGATTAATCTCTTGTTATTCTTGCCTTTCTGATTAGCCCTCTCTCTGTTTCTTCATGCTAGGGGTGGGCACATCGATCTCTTTCCAGTCCTTGTCAGTTTCACATATGTTCACCATTATGTTTGATCCATCCTATTTCTGTATTTATCTGCCTTTTAAATAAATAAATATTTAAATGTATCATCTCTTGAAACACACTTGTTCTAAATGCTTTCTCTCAAAATACTTATTGGCAAATGCATTTTGATATTATTTCTTACACACACACACACACACACACACACACACACATATATATTCTATATCTTACTCAAATGAGATCCGTTGAAATTAATGGACTGAAGTCAGTCATGCCTATTAATCTCAATGGGTCTACTCTGAGTAGGAATAATGTTGGATACAACATTATATTGCTTTAAACTTAAGAGTCTCAGTGCAATCTACAATACCTGTAATACAATGAAACATGATCAGAATGTGTTACAAACAATATATAATATCACTAAAACATGCTAACACACACAAGCCTGGAGCGAGTAACTCTTAACAGCAGTATCGTTACAATGGCTTCTAAGCCTAGGCGAATAAAAATATTTTTACCTGGGGCCAAAATGATTGTAAAGTTGGTGGCAGGTGTTTAGCCAAGGCTTTGTTGAGCAGCAAGTTTTCCCTATTCTTTTACACTCATTAGATATAAAGGTCCTTCAGTAGGAGATAATTTAGGAAAGGTTTAGGGCATCTGGGCAGCCCAGGACCTCCATATACACTGCCCAGGCTTGTACCTCAGAAATGTCACTTCACAGTTTGACTTCATCCCCAGAGCTGTAGTCCTTTGTCTCTCGAGGCAGATGGGTGCCAACAAGAAGACATTGTTGCAAACAGGGTCACCAGAGAAAGGCAACATGGTGGATTGCAAAGAGAAAACAAATAAGAATCATGGCCAGGTCATGTGATATATAATATAATAATAATTTATTATTTATACCCCACCCATCTGGCTGGGTTTCCCCAGCCACTCTCATGTGATAATTAGGGACATGTGAACCCCCTTGTTTGTTTGTTTGTTTGTTATTTGTTTGTTTTAAAGAAATGTTATAACCTGTTTAATAATAATAAACAATGTGCAGAAATTTTACCTATAGTAAAATATAGGTAAAATAAGCAGATTAGTATGCATGACTAAATTATTGCTACCTACTTGCTGAAAATGTTACTACTCTTGTTTGAAACTTTTTGACTTCTCTCAAATTTCTTTGCATATTTAATCCTTTTTTAAAATAAGTAAACAAATAAAATGCTTCTGGTTACGTTCTAGTGAATATTCTGTTCCATTAAACTGAGTGTAATAATAACTCCAATCAATATACATTGTTTAATCCATAACCATCCTGGTTTCAAATGAAATTGCTGGCAGATACAGCCTTTATCACAAAGGCAATGGAAAAGAGCAACATGATTTAAACAACATTGTTAATTCAATTATCTGTAGTGTGCCCGTCTTGTCGGCAAATGCTACAAAAGGGCTTTCCTCTGTTCTCAGTACTTCCCAATGCTATAGGGAGTCAGTCTTGTCACTTATTTGTCTATATCAGATCATTTTTCCTCACCTAACTTTATTTTCTCATGCAAATATGACCTTTATCTCCCAGTCTATTGAGTTACATTTCATTAAGGCCACTTGTCTAGCTGGGGAATTGGTTTTTGGGGAAAAATGATCCCTGGAAGACAACTGACCAATTGAACTGTTTTAGCAAATGTAGTACAACTGGAGTAAGGGCGGAGGAAAGCAGGCAGTGAGAAAGAAAAATCAAGTTCTTTGAAAGTATTTTTTTTTCTTTTGCAGCTCCACTTTCTCAGAACAATAGTCTATAGATTTGGAAAGGTATTGCTGCTTCCAAGTTAGAGTTGTTGAAACAAACTTTTACATTAGATGCAATGTTCTACTCCTATTTTGTATTCTACCCCCTGTTCACTTCTGTGTTCTTTACATTTTATTTACTATACTTTTTGGAAATTCCAATATACATAATAATGTGAATGTCCTCACAATAACTAAAACGCTCAGATTTAGCTGTATAAAAATTCAGTCAAGCACTGGTGGTTGGTGCCCATTGGGACTGATAGGGCAGAAGGCAGAGAGAACAAGATTGGTGGAGTAAGAGCCAACGACCAGCTGAGCCAACTATTTCTAGTTGTTGTTTTTTACATCCTCCCCTCTGCTGTCTGCAAGGGCAGCACTGAGACTAAACAAGAGGAAGCTTAGTCTCCCCTACTCTTAGCCAATTCTGCTTACTTGATTGGTAAGTAAGATTGTTGGGCCATGCTCTGATGCCCTGAAAAGCCAGCCTCTGCAGCAATCAATCTACATCATCCAATTGGTTAGCTCAGAGGTTTTCAGCCTTTTCGAATTCATGGCTCCCTTGACCAACTACATTTGTCCTGTGGCTCTTCACTGGGGAAACACATTCCTTGCCTCAGAAGCCCAGTTATGCCACCCCTTGCCTGCAGAGTCAGCAGCCCCCCTTCCCTTTTCAAACACCCTCCCTTGTGGAGTGTTCCCTCAGGCTCCTCTCCTCTACCCTCTTGGGAATCCTCCAGGGAGCTTCTTTTGCTGCCCCTGGTCTCTGAGACACCCCACCCCAAAGAGAGGTGCCTCCTCATGCCACCACCCCCAGGAGCCTGGGAAAAGGATGCCCCCAGCCTTAGCAGCCCAACAGAGACAGAGACATGAGAAGGCATCAGAGGAGGGAGACACACAATCTTGAGACACACACAAGTTTGACAAAATAAGTGAATAGCGGGAACTGGTGGCTCAGTTTTTCTACAAACACAATGTGTCTATAAATAAAGTTAAATAGTTATCCCAGCAGTGAATAGCCTTCGCCTTCCTTTTCATCGCTTCAGACATATTGTGTTTTGTAAGCATTGAATTTATTTCACATAAATATACCAGTTGACTTTTGGACCGGTAACATATTTGTGGTTTACATGGATTGAAGCACTTATAATTATATTCCATTCTTTTGCTTAATTTGCTTCCGTGGAAAACAACAAGCAAGCTGCACCATGTGTGCATTATTCGACCGACAGCGTATTTGTGTCTTGCCCTCTGCAGATGTTGTAAATGGCTCTCCATGCCATGTTGTAGTTTCTGTGCACTTAGTACTGATCACACTAATGGGTTATCAAACATCTTCCAGAAGAATCAGCATGCCAAATCTATGCACTTATGTTGCTAAATATCAATATAACCCGTCTCTCTTACATGGGTCAGACTCTCGGAACATCTATTCAGTTGGATTAACAGACAGAAATTTCTCATCCACTCCCCTTGCCAATATAATTAAAAAAATATGGTATACTCTCTGAAAATACTTTTCCACAATTGTGTTTGAAGCAATACATGCATAACAATCAAATTCATAGTGCACTAAAAGCAATTTTTAAAACTTAATTAAAAATGAGGAGCATCAGTTTAAAACACCAAACCAAAAGAAAAACACAAAAACCCCATCAGTTTAAAATCCAAAACCCTTTTCAGTCAACCATTAAAACATTGGTTAGTCTCTCCCCAATACAATACATGTTCATTCTTTTCACAAATATATCCCTTTTAATGAACATTTTCACCTAATATTTGAATTTTTGTACACATTGGGAGGGGAGGAACAGCATGATTTTGGCTCATGTATTGTTCCAGGGTCTGCAAAATAGGTAGGGTTGCTTTTAAACATGCATCAAACTGACTTTGCCCTCCCCGCCACATTCAGAAAGAAGACTCCTGAGACAAGAAAGTGTGATAATGAAGTATCTGCAAACCATATTGCAGGAACTGCAAACCAATTAACCAGATTCCAATAGCTCAGGCAGCTGAGGATTTTCACTCGCTCTGGAAGGAAGCATCTCTCCAGACTCCTGGACATGTGAACAGCCATAAGCAGTGGCTCCCAAGCTAAGGATGGGGAGGAAAATATTCCCTCCTTGCTAGGTGAGCCGTGGGTATGAACCCAATATGAACACCCAGGCCTTGCTGTCTAGCACTCTCCCAAAATGTGAATGTCAGACCTACAGGGCACCCCAAGGTCCTGCCAGGAATATTGCATGGGCAAATCCCTGAAATGTGTCCTCAACTCACGGTGACTGGGAGTGGCCGCTGGGACCACATAACACCGGTCCTGAGAGAACTACATTGGCTCCCAGTACGTTTCCGAGCACAATTCAAAGTGTTGGTGCTGACCTTTAAAGCCCTAAACGGCCTCGGTCCTGTATACCTGAAGGAGCACCTCCACCCCCACCATTCAGCCCGGACACTGAGATCCAGCGCCGAGGGCCTTCTGGCGGTTCCCTCACTGCGAGAAGCAAAGCTACAGGGAACCAGGCAGAAGGCCTTCTCGGTAGTGGTGCCCACCCTGTGGAACGCCCTCCCAGCAGAGGTTAAAGGGATCAACAGCTATCCTACATACAGAAAATACCTGAAGGCAGCCCTGTTTAGGGAAGTTTTTAACTTGTGATTTTGATGTATTTTAATATTTGTTGGAAGCCGCCCAGAGTGGCTGGGGAGACCCGGCCAGATGGGCGGGGTACAAATAAAAAAAAAATTATTATTATTATTATTAACAATGCCTCTATATACCTACTTTCCCTTTGCCCACCTGCACAAACTTCATGCCAAACTGGCAACCAGGCCATACCAATCCTGTATGCCAACTGCTTTTGTATCCAACAGTAGGTGAAAAAAAGAGTGACCCAGATCAGGGAATTCCCACCAAAAAAACCCCACCCTACTCAGCCCTGGAAGACGAGTGACTGGAAGAAGCCCACACTTGGTAAAGGGAATGTGCAGCAAAGTTGGAAGAGAAACTGACTTAAAGCCAAGCTACTGTACTCTACCTAAGGCCATGCCAGCAACAGGTCAGCTGTTATATTTTAATGGGACAGGCTGATCTTACATGGCATCAACAATGAGGTTGAAGCATTTCGTTGGATTTTTCACTGCCCACTGGTTTGAAAGAAAGCTATAATGGTCATTGCTTTCAACTCAGATTCTAGCCTGTGAGAAGGAAAGTGAAATCCAATTCACACAAACAGGTAGCTGTGGTGTTTCTGCTATAAGACAGATGCATGAGCTAGATGTGACCATCACCAATTCAGTAGAAATGACTCAAGGCTGTTTTGTGACGATCCCCCAGTGATATGATATCCATTTTGTTTTTATAGCAAGTGTAAACATGGTGCTCCTCACATTGTTTTGGACACCTCCCATCAGCAGTAGCCAGTGTGGAAAATGTCCAAGGATTATGGGAACTGTAGTCCAGAAACATATGGAGAACACCACATTGGTTATCCCTGTTCTGTAGCTCAGTATTGTCAAGTGAGTCCATGCTTCATTCACTGGTTTTACAAGGTCTTCCTTTGACACATGCTAAGCTAGAGAATGATTAAAATCAAATTTGTCATAGAAATAGCTTGTGTGTGCAGCAGCTACATTGTATATCACTCCCATGGCACTTGGCTGTAACATCTATGTTGTCTATAGTCTCGCAATATACGGCTCTTTTGTGGCAATACTAATCACGATCCTGAGATCTGAAGTTCCTGGGAGAATTAATCACTAGCAGGTTGGTTGAAGGGGGAAACAATGTTAGACAGATGGCAAAAAGAAATAATGTATGAAGTTTTATGTTATAAACTGTGATTAATTCCATTTTCATTTTAGAGCCCTGGAGGCCCAAAGCTTTTTTTTAAAATCTCCAAACCTTATGTGAGTAAATATGGTGGTACTTAAATTTCCATACTAGCGCACAGTGTCAGCTGGTTGTATTTACACTAGCACATCTATTCAGGATCAGCCATGGAGGTTACAGCTATTGCATTCAAAGGATACATGTGTATATTTCAATTTTTATTTTTATTTTTTTTAAAAAGATTACACAGATCTTCAGATGGCAGTTCCATCAATGGATAAAAACCATGTTTGCAGGTGGAATACTGATCAATGGCAGGTACTGGGAAGCTATGGGATGTGTCTGATTGGGCTATTGGTCTACATCATGGAATGTTGGTCTACACCATTTTTCAGTCAGTGGAAAGCTTGGTCGATTTCCATGTTGGAGGTAGTAGGCATGGCCATGCAGTGAACCGCCTTCCCTCACCAACATCATAATAACTTGAGTTATCACAAAACATGTTAGTAGGGATGGAAGATAAATTTGAATAAGTTAATATTTTAAGGAGAACCTTCTAAATTCTCCCTTATCAAAGTAATGCATGAACTGAAACACAGCCTCACTTAGAAATTCAGTAATCTGAATTTTGTGATAGAATTATCCAAACAAGTAATGTGTAAACAAATGCACATACTAGGGTGAAGTGTGCATATAAATTCATACATTAGTGAAAATGCCATACAAAAACATATTAGATGGGGATTGTTTTGTAAATTTCACATATTAAAAAGGTGTGTATTAGGAGAAATTAGCACTAAAATGCTGATGAATTTGCAAAAGGAAAAATAGACCAAACTGATGGAGAACCAAACTTAAGAATGGAGCAATAAGGATCTGAGAGAAACTAAAAGTAACTGGTTTGCCCATTCCTGGATGCAGTGCACGTATTATTTTTGAATTTTTATTTTTATTCTTTTGCTGCCTTAAAGTTTTGTTTTTAAGGCCCCTCACTCCACCTGCAAATGCGTTCCTATGACTGTGCTTCATTTTAGCATTATAAAGAAGCAAGCCTATTATTTTACATTTATTTTATGTGCCCCACTACAGATTAGCAACTTACATATACACAGAGAGGGAATTCCCCCCCAACCCCGCCCCTCACACCCCAGTTGCTCCAATATTGTTAATTTTCAAGCCGGTAAGATAGCATTGCGCAGGTGCTCCTAATATTATCTGACAAGTGCAAGCCTGTGAAACTTTACAGAAAGCTTTATGCTAGTTGATCAGAAGCAGAGCAAAAGGAATGAATATGCACATAAAGAGCTTTTATTGAGATGAAATGAAAAGAAATTGAACTATGTTGGCTTACAAGACTGCAGTATCTCCTTGTGCGTGAT
Source organism: Darevskia mixta (assembly GCA_034641385.1). Lineage (NCBI taxonomy): Eukaryota > Metazoa > Chordata > Lepidosauria > Squamata > Lacertidae > Darevskia > Darevskia mixta. The sequence continues at coordinate 12,291,001 of JAWWNH010000061.1, read as the reverse complement.
TTTAGATATGCAAGTAGGTGTAATGGCTTACCTGCTACAATAGACTGCTCAAGGGGCTTTTTGTTTGCTACACTTATAGGTACAATTCAATCTCTTTCAGCTGATTCTATGTGTTTGCTGCCTTTGTTTAGTAAGTGCAACAGCTTAAATTTCAGGGGATTTTTGAGCCTGATTGCTGTCCTTTTAATTTAAAGACCAAGGCGGGGGAGGAGGGGCAAAATGGTCTATTGTGTTACCCCAACTTCGTTTCAGCAGCACTGGCTTCTGATTAGTAACAGGGGATAAATTTGCTTCAGTTTGTATTTTAAGGCGTTTTCTGAAACAATATGTGAAGGCTATCTTTCAAAATGGACATTTCTCCAAAACAAGTTCTCAAACCAAATAGTGTGTACAAAACTTCACATATGCCTTCTCATAAAAGGTAGAATGTAAATGCAATGCAATGCAATGCATAAAATGAATAAAATAATGGTTCTAGAATTTGTAGGGACTCTACATTCATGTATTATTCATTATTATTTATTTTATTCATTGCATTTACACCCCACCTTTTACTCCAAGGAGCTTAAGGTGATGTGCCTGGTCCTCCCCCATCTCCCTTAACCCCCCCCCCAACAACTAGGTTAGGTCTAGAGGCAGTGACGGCTTCATGGCCAAATGGGGATTTGAACTCTGGTCTCTCAGGTCCTAATCCAACACTCCAACCACTACACCACATTCACTCTATTGTCCAGGCATCTAAGATGCACAGGGAGCCCTTATGATTATGACAACATCCCTGTTGTCATCCCCTCACATGCTTCCTTAACCATAAGCATAATGTCAAACAAGGACTTTAGATATCCACTTTAGATATTCATTTTTGCATAGCATCTCACTGTTGCTGTGGCAAGGCTACTTTTGTGTATGTGTGTGTGTGCGTGCGTGTGGTCAATAATGCTTGTGTAGAGAGACCATATTAAAAAGAGATTTTTGTAATCAAAATTGCAACACAGGAAAAGCTGTTGGAAGCCATAGGGGCCTGAAGTTGTGTATTATGTTAAGCTTCAAAGTTAACTTTACATTGTTAATCACATAAATCTCTTAAATAATTAACATTTGATATTCATTGGGGCTAAGCATTTAGCAGGCTTTAGCAGCAATTAATTAGGTGCTTTCTCCAAAAGTTTAGCAGGCCTTAAAAATAATACTTGTAGAAGACGAATCTCTTAGCATATTCCACTGATTATATAAACAGACTTCGTTGGTTTGCAAGGCATCTCCCCAATCCCACCCAAAGTTGCTGTAGGTATAGGTGTTTTTAAAGAAAATGTCATTAATTCTTCAAATGCACCACCACCACCCTACCCATTTTTATTGGATAGGACTAGAGGTCAGCAGATCTTTCCCCTCAAAATCAGGAGTTAACTGGAACGCCTATACCACTCCTTTGCATACTGATTCCCCTCTTCAATTCTACTTACCTGGATGGTGAAACTGGCATTGGTGCTTCAGAGACAGCAGAAAGCTGCTGAGAGGAGGACACACTTCCATGCCCCAGTACTGCATATCTGTGAATCTGTTCCATGAAAAGTCGTATATTCAGCTCTTAAGAATAACAACTTGCAGTTGTATAATGCTTTCAAGTATTCAAAGCACTTTACATGCATTCCATTGTAATCTTTACAATAACATTGCAGGCAGTGGTGTGTGGTCACTGGACTTCGGTGTCTAAGCTAGCCCCATAAAGGGTCCAGTAACCCCCTTGCCACCTTCCGAAAGCCAGCCTGACTTTGGGGAGGAAGCAGCAGGACTCCAGTATTCTGCCAGACACCTAATGCCTTCTTCTCAAAGCACAGGAATCTTCTGCCCAACTTAGGGAAGGAGTCACGATGCTCACACACATGATGCCCCCCCATCCCCCTTACAAGCTGGTGCCTCTAGCCCTAACTTTTCCTCTATGAAAAAAATCATTACATGTCACTGGCTGCAGGGTAAGTCAATATCAGTATCCCCTTTACTACAGAAGGCTTGACTGAGGTTGAGAAAAAATGGCTACTTAGTGAGTTCACAGTGGATGCGAGATTCAAACCAGAGATACTCTTAAACCACCATCATTATAAATTTGTCCGTGCAATTTAAACTCCTGCCATCTATAACTTAAACAATTTGAGAAATAGATTTCTGCTCCTGCTCTGCCCCCCACAATGAACAGCTGAACAATGCCATACTCTCAAAAACATGTGTCAATATTTTTAAATATATAACCAAGAGAAGGATGCACATAGTTGTTATATAATAGGCACTGTTGACACTAAGGAGCTCATCTTGACATAGGGTCAAAATGGAAGACTGGATGTGGAGGGGTTTGTTTTTAACAAAAAAATGACTTGCTTTATGCCTTCATTGAAATAGCTATTTCAGGAGTTAAATACCCAGTGTCCTTAAAGCAGTGTCTTTTCTACTGCTACAATGTCAAGATAACATATTTTTAAATGTCAAGGTGTGTGTTTCTATGTTATTCATGCTTGAGATAGTCTCAGTGTGCCTGCTTTAGGCAACATTTCATGGTTCCTAGTGAATATTACAATTTCTACCTACAACTTCGCCATCTCTTAGAATTCAGGATTTGTTCTGCTTCATCTCACCTAAGGCTGGCCTACTTTGAAGATTGTTTGATTTTTGGCTTTCAAAGTGCTGTAACATTTTACCAGTTACTTTCCTTTGCACTTAACCAGGCTTCCTTTGCTTTTGAGTTTAAATATGAATCATGCATTTCCCCTCCATTCTGTCTAGATAACTTCATTGCTTATACCACTGGTGTGGATAACATGTTTCCCTCCAAGATGTTGTTGGAATCTAGCTCTGATCACCTCCAGTCAGCATGGCCAATGGACAAGAGCGGTGGGAGTTGGAGTCCAATAATATCTAGACGAACATGGCTTCCCCATTTCCTGTCTTATATAGTTCTACTAATGGTCACTTTTAAAATGATCACCAGTACTTACAAGCAAGCTGAACTGATGCACTAGAAGCCAGGATGACTTTAAGGGTATCCCAAAGTTACAAATTTAAATCCCTTTTAAACCCATTTAACTACAGTTAATTTAATTAAACTACGGTTAAACATGAGTGGCGCTGTGGTTTAAACCACTGTGCTGCTTGGACTTGCCGATCAGAAGGTAGGTGGTTCAAGGCCCTGCGACTGGGTGAGCTCCCATTGCTCTTTCCCAGCTCCTGCCAATCTAGCAGTTTGAAAGCACGCCAAAAAGTGCAAGTAGATAAATAGGTACTGCTCTGGCAGGAAGGTAAACGGTGTTTCCATGCGCTGCTTCGGCTTCGCCAGAAGCTGCTTAGTCATGCTGGCCACATGACCCGGAAAAACTGTCTGCGGAAGTGGACAAATGCCGGCTCCCTCGGCCAGTAAAGCAAGATGAGCGCCGCAACCCCAGAGTCATTCGCGACTGGACTTAACTGTCAGGGGTACCTTTACCTTTACCTTTAACTATTCCACGGATAACAATACCAAAAGATTGTTGGTTTGGAAACTCAGTTATTTAGACATTGATTGGTTAGGATCTTCTTTTTAAAACAACAACTCCTGGTACAATTTGTAAACATACATTTAATAACAATTTATTCTGCACTGGTCAGTTCTCATCTGGAATATTGCATACAGTTCAGGATGCTACACTTTAATAATGATGAAGACAATGTTGGAACAGGTACAGAGAAGGGCAGTGAAAATGGCCCTCAATCTGGAAACAAGTTTTATGCAGAAAGGTTGAAGAAAGTAGGTATGTTTAGCCAAGAGAAGAGAAAGCTTGGGTGTGGGTTTGGTTAGGAAGTATGATCATACTCTTTAAACACCTAAACGATTGTCATGGAAGAGATCAAATCCATTAGGCCTCAATTATAAGAAGCTAGATTTTATTTGAATATTTGGATAGTTTTCTAAAATAGTAAATCTGCAGTCCTGAAAGGGGGTGGGGAGAGAACTGACAGCATGCTGGCCAAGTGGAAGTCAGGAGCCAATCCATCATCTTTCTCTCTTTTTCTCCTTTAGTGATTCTCCCCTATTGTGAATAATGGGGATTGGGTAACAATGCTAGATGCTCACATGTTTCTCTTCTAGAGCAGAGGGATAGCAATTCAGAAGGTTATGGTTCCTTCAGATCCATGCCTTCATGCAACCCATCACACACACCTTTTGGGGCCTTATCTGTGTCAGAGCCATGTGGCAAGTATCACATACCGGTATGTTTTTGTAGTGGCAGAGAGGAGACATCAGATGTCAAATCTCCTGCCCCAATATTTGACATCTCTTTCTGCCCCTTGGAGAGGAGATTCAAAGATTCCTATAGCCCCCTGGACACCTTCATGGACCATCAGATTTAAAGGTGAGAGCATCAATTTTAAACCTTTTCAGACACCTTTAACCCAAACATGCATCTGGAGGACCCATCTCTTAACACATTACCCTATATTTATGTGGTGGTAGTGCTGCTGTCGCAACCCACCTTAGATCAAGCTTCAACCTAGTTGTGGGTAATGTTGAAGATCAATAGTTTGGGCTGTTCCTCACTGGAAGTCTTCAAGCAAGGTCAGATAGTCTATGTTGGTAATATTCTAGATCTGGATTTCCTGCATGAACCAGTGGGTTGGAACAGATGGCCTACTAGGGTCCCACCAACATATAAACACATGCTGCCATCAGGCAGAATTTGACATACCAAAGCATGAACGTGGGGGTTTATATCCGTGGCTCAAATCCTAGCTCACAAAATTAGAAGAGTCTTAGGCAACCCAGTGTTTGTCAGCTTTTATAATTCCAGTCTAGGATACACAGCTCTTTTGATAGTATGCATGATGCTCTGCAAAAATGCTATAGGATTTTACTATTATTTTTGTCTTGGGACGAAGTAGTGCAGAGATGGCATTTCCTGTATCTATCTACGCTATATGTTTTGCAGGGAAAGAAAGGGAAAAAAATCATGACTGCCCTTTGATTGTACTGTCTGCGCCAGTACAAGAATGTGCACTTTTATTTATTGCTTCAAATCAGGGAAGCAGCCTTGCATCACGATTAAAATGGAGGCCGTCAGTTGTACCAGAGCATTTAGGATTGTATGACAATGTGAATAATTTACCACTTGCTGATGTTTCCCCCTCCCTTTCCTTTCCTGCTTTCTTTATATATTCATTTAAAGAAAAAAGTAATTGGATTTCCTGCTATTGAGAATGTGGCAAGATGGTAATTGTAGGTTTAAAGTAGAGGGGGGATGATTTTTTGACACACATACATATTGGCAGTAGCACTGTGAAATGGTGTGGAATTCAGGAGAACACATGCCCATAGGATGAAAAACTAATTAACAACATTGTTAGATGAAACGAGGAGAGGCTACCTATTTAAATGAAGTCAAAATATCTGATTATTTCAACAGATCCATCTTTTCCTTCATGGCCCTCACACTGAGTGAATGCAAGATAAGCATCGACCATGTGTTTAAAAGCAGATCCACACCCATACAGATTTCTTCCCCCAGGGAATCCTGGGAACTGTAGTTTGTTATGGTTACTGGAGATTGTGGCTCTGTGAGGGGAAAACTGCGGCTCCCAAGATTCCCCAGGGGAAGTAATGTACTTTAAATTTGTGCTGGATGTTTTTTTTTTCAAATGCATGGTGTGAATCTGCACTATGTTTCAAAAATGGCCTCCAAAATGGCAAGGAGAATATTAGCACTCTCCTTCTTCAGTGTGGGGAAAGGAAGGCAACATCATGGGTCATGGATTTGCATAACGTGCACATACTAATTTCTGTGTAAAGATGCAAACCTGGAAACAGAAATGCAATAGATCTCACCATCATGGAGGAGACTGAGACCAAGTGAACAATGTGTTTGTTCCATCTGCTGTACATCCAGGTGTGACCTATTGATGGCCAATTTCAAAGTCCCAGTTCCTTTCCCTTCATAAGGGTTTGTATATTTAAGTAGGACTTCAATTGGAAAGGCCTTTGCAAAAAGGGATTCCTTTAAAAAGAGAACTGTAACATAGAACATGCATACTCTTAACACAATAACCTAAATAACACAGACATAATTCAGAGAGAAAATAATTCCAACAACAAAGACCCAGTGTATTATTTGAGAAAAAAGAAAAGAGGTTTCGTTTTTCTTACTCCTAGCCATGTACATAACAGGGAGGTGTTCAACTAAGCATAAAACTAAGCATAAAAACTCCCTCAGAACTACTCAGCCAATCAGGGCATGGACTATTTCAACTGACATCATGCCACTTTGCCTGGTTTTTTGTGACAGCTGTGAAGGGAAGGAGACCCAGAAGACACCCTGGCATCTATAACTAGACAAAGCACCAAGTGCCACAAGATAGTTGTACTACTGTCAATCCCACAACATCAAAACACCAAGATGGGAAAATCATCTTCTGTGGAATGTTGCTTTGGCATTGGCACAAGCCTAATTTTACACCACTAAACCCACTGTACACATAAGGTATTTATGTAGCACCATTTTTGTTGACTGCTCAGGACTGCAAAAGAGAAAGGAAGGAAGGAAGGAAGGAAGGAAGGAAGGAAGGAAGGAAGGAAGGAAGGAAGGAAGGGTTTTCAAGTCATTGGCATTATTAAGTTAGAGATGTTCATTTCAATGGGTCTACTTTGAGTGAAAGTCAGTTGAATACTATCCAACTGAGCAGGTGAGGCCAAAGTTAGGCTATTGTCCAAAGGTCAATGCATGGCCTGGAAGTATTTCTGGAAGGCTTGGGATATAGCCATACCTCTTGCCCTCCTTAGGCCTTGAGTGGCTCACCCATGAAAGACTAAGCATGCAGGCCAAAGGCTGCTGTGGTTCAAGCTTTGACTGGCTAATCCAGGCTATAAAACTCACTATTGATTGTGGGTGAGAAGCGATGCTATTAGTTATGTGGTGCTATTTTTTAGAATTGGAACTTGTGTTGACACCTATAGACACCTAAAATTAATGTTGACTTTGTTATCAGCATGAATGACAGCAATAAATTAACTCCTCAGTGCAGCAAACATTAACTTTACTATTCATCTTGACAGAAATGTTGATTCTATTAATACGGATGACTAGAATAAATTGCATGAAGGGGAACGTTTTGTTCATAATGACATTGTTTTCAAGTGAGATGTTTAATGCATATTTATTTGCTCCATTATTGATGGTTGCCTCCACTCTGCTGTAATGGAATTCATATTGTATTGACCACACACATTTTTTTAAAGGTAGTTTAAAATGAGATTATTTGAAAGAAATGAAATATCGCAATATCATAACTAATCTCAATACTTACTAGGATGCTTTAAGGGTGTTTATGAAGCCATCAACATTCCCGTGAACAATGTACTTCTTGATAAAATGACAATGCCTCTGTATGAGCATTAATCAAGAAAAATTAGTGTCACAAGTAACATTAATTCGATTGTCAAACTGAATTAAATTATTTTGCATGATTTCTTTCTCTTTTCTTATTAAACGTAACTAGTGGTGTTTACACCGATGAAAATACAGGTGTATTACAGATTGTTTTTACTGGCCCGATTTTCCTTTTCAACAAGTTTCATACTGCACAAGTAGGTAAAACTGGAGCTCGTAAAAGCTTGTTTAAATTTAATTTAAATGGTGCTGAATATTGCTAGATTTTATGGGTCACTGAATACATTCATATAGTGAGCTTCTGTTTTTCCTCCAGCTGTCTTTGAATATAATGTCAGATACTAAGCCTGAAATTGTCGTGGAGTCTTCTAAGCATTGCTTCTTCCCCCACCCCACAAACAAACCCACTCAATTTAATTTAATTTAATTTAATTTTAGGTACTGTGGCTTAAAGCGCCACATCTCTCCCTCTCTCCCTCTCTCTGTTTTAAAGAGAATAGGATGCCATAACCCCAAATATCTTGTGGTCAAGTAATTTCTATGCTGTAAGCATAAGAAGTTGGTAGTTACTCCCCAAAAGGGCAAATTCATTGAAAAATCATTCTACGCAAGCTCCACAGAGTGCTATGCTATGTTGCTATGGGTGGTATTCAGCAAAGTTTTGCTCATTGTAGGGTCATTGAAATTAATGGCCATGACTAAGATAGGTCCCCTAATTTTAAAAGGCCCGCTTTGAGTAAAACTTACTTGAATGCTCCCAATATTTGTAAATATTTATCCCCTGCAACCTAACATTGAGGATAGGAAACCTGCCTTTTAATGAACATATACTATATATTTTGGAAAGCTCATGGTTTGTTCATTTGGCTGATTCGAGATCAAAAGGCATGTTTCTGCCTATGTCTGGATACCATTGGATACAGTTTTGAATCAAGATGGTGGACTGGACTGTTTAAAACTGCACTGATCTTAATCCAATTTTGCATAATTTTTCCAGAGATCAAGGAGCAGGTATTCATCGGTTTGGATACAAAAGGACAGCATTGCGGACCCAGTCACAGTAACCCCATCCCCAGGGAGCAAGGCCTAGCCTATGAAGGTGAACTAGACAACATTCTGGGATTTAAAAATGACCACAAGTTTATTGATTCCAGATGTAGGCAGAGTTTGGCTTAGGCATTGGGTCTATATCCCTCTCAACCTTTTGGGTGGAGGGCTGAGACATGACAGGGTCAAGCCTAGAATTAATGGGTCCTCTGCAAGATGCAGGTCTAAATGAATGGTCCTCCTAAGCTGCTGGGGGGGGGAGCTCTATGGCCCATCTGCCAGACGCCTTGGCTTTTTGACAGAGACTTCAAACTAGACCCTCTAATGGGGTACCCCTGTGAACGCACCCTTCTGAGGTTGGGTTGATGCACCACTTCACCTCCCCACCTCGTGTTAGACTAAAAGGATTCCACCCAAACCTTTATCCACCAAAGTTGTGACTATTGCTATGGGGAAGGCAACACCTGCAAACGGGGCCAAGATGTTTGCAGGTAAATTCCTTCCCAGCTCTGAAAGCAGCAACCATTATTTAACCACAGCAATGTCAGTAAATGTAGTGCCCTAGGAAGGAAGGAAGGTTAGCATATAAAACCTACAGCATAACTAAATGTGGGGAGGGAGGATTTGTTCTTCGGCCAACTGTAGTCCTGAAGTCAGGTGCAGCTTGTCTTTTTATAGGTTGGAGGCAGACCAAGGTGAAGCCTGCTCCGCTCTGGTCTACTCCCAAGCCCCACCCACTCAGCCTGTCTGGGGCGGCCAGAATTCAAATAGCTGGATGGTGGGAAAGCCCACCACTCCAAGTGGCCGGCCTGAGGGTTCCCAACTGCCAGCCTTCTTGCCCAGCCTTGCTCCCTGGGGTTTGGGGCCTGCTACAACGGGCAACAACCACCACCCACCCCAGGACTAGGTAAGCATTTATTTTGAATCAATATGGCAGACTGAACATTTCAAAACTGCGCTGTTTTTTTGGTTTCTTATAATTCCTGAGCAATGCCCGGTACAAGGCTGCTAGTTGAAATCTAAATCAGTATTCTCAACTGGCATGTATTAAGATGCAGGGACAGGAAAATCCTCATAAACAGTGATATAGTGGGTCCTCCTCCATTGTTTGGGAGAGACTTTCTCTACCAGGATTGTCTCCATTCATGGTTATTCCACCTGTCTGCAGGAGAGAGAAAAGTGAGACAGTGGGCCTCCATCCATTGCCTTAGCTGGAAGGAGCTGGAACCTACCCACCCATTTCCATCTTCATCTTCAACAATCTGGCTTAATCAATCAGGCAGTCTCAGTGGGAGGTGTGAGTCAGAGACGTCTTCCCCATTAAGTTCAGCTGTGACCAGTGGCGGACCTACATTTTGGGTGCCCTGAACCTTAAACTGTCAAGGGGGCCCCTTTGCAACCAGCAATGTGGTCTGGGTAGCCACTCTTATCTTCTTCAATGGGGTTGTTCCGTGACAGATCACCACATTTTTTTTAAAAAAAACTACTGCATCTCAAATTTTGCTTAAAATTGCTGTACACCCCATCTTTACAACATCTGTGTTACTGATTCTCAAACTTTGGTATTGTTGGAATATATACAACAACAAAAAATGATCAATTTGAGTCGAGTAATTCAAATCCGGTCTACTAGACCCAAATGTTTTATACAATGTGGACTAAAATAGCTTCTGGGGCCCCTCTGGTATTAGGGGCCCTGAAGCTTAAGCTTCATTAGCTTCATAGTAGATCTGCCCCTGGCTGTGGCCTGTTTCTGTTTAGCTGCACCCTTCCCGCATGTTCATTACACAATTTTATCATAAGGCATCATTAAAGAGTTGATACCTTAAATTTGCATATTTTGCTGTTCTACCCTCATTCCTTTTTTCTTCCCATTTTGTCCACATCCTCCAGCATTTCATACAGACAATAGGGGCATTCTTATCTACAACATCCCTTTTCTCACAGCAATAATCATGCCTTGATCTGTGATCCCATCACTCATCCATTACCCATTCCTGAAGTCTTTTCTCTGCCTGCAGTACATTAAAGTAGCTATAACAGTTTATCAAAACACACACAGTTATTAAAACACACATAACTCCCAAACCAATTTGGCCAACATTTTTTTTCAAAACTGGAGTTTTGTGTCTTTGTGCATGGATTTACATGGAATGGCACTGGAGTAAAAAGAAGCAGCTCTTCCCCACCCCACTGCCCTGACATAGAAATTTAGCTTCTAGAGATCCAACATTTCCCCAGGATGCAAAATAAGACAGAAAGTGGGTTGGGGTGAGACAATGTCATTGGTGAGGAGGAAGAGGGGACAATTGAGATGCGGGTTTGTGTCATTTCTCTTATAGAGTACTACTGCAACAGGTCTGTTTGCCATTATTTCAAACTGCAGTGTTATCGTTCTCTCTCTCTCTCTCTCTCTCTCTCTCTCTCTCTCTCTCTCTCACACACACACACACACACACACACACCATGAGTGCCTTGGTAGAAAAAGCAGTGTATAAAGTGTATAACCATTAAATAGTCAACAATATATGTGCACCTCAGTCTTCTAAGAAACGGACTACACTTTACATTAGCTACATAGCTGCACCTTTTAAGGGCAGATTTTTGGTGGTTGTTTTAATACAGGTATTCAGCACCACCACTCAACCCAGTATGGATTTAGACTGTAACATGGAGGGGTTACGCTCCAACTTTTCCCAACCAAAATTTGGGACACTCTCCACACACAATGCTGCTGCTGCCCCGCCAGGCCACCTCAGGCCACCATCTGTGCAAAACTAAACACCCCTTATAAAAAGGGAGAGTGGACGCCACACACAAATGCCAACCCTTTGGACCAGAATCTTTTGCCTTATTTAAACAGCAACTTACTAGATTCTCCCAGGGAGGGAAATTTAGAGTCTGAAACAAGGGGCTGTTTAATTAGAAAGCAGGAGAACTTGATTACATAATATCAACTTCTGCATTCTAACCCAGAGGGATACACATTGTTTTAGTGTATGTATGTGATATATATATATATATATGCATATATATGTTGATCAAACAAGTGGCCACTATTAGAAAGGACAGTTTAATTATGCAAGGGTTTAGTTGAATCTGGAAAGCAGCCCGGGGACAACATTTTTACAAACGCTTCCACATGTCAGCTTGGCATCCGAAGCCAAACACTTGTGCTGTGAAATGAAGGCCGAAGCAAATACTCTAAAGAAAATGCTTGCAGCTTGGATAGTGATGAATTGTTCTTTTAAAATCATCGTTTCCCTGCCTGCTAAATGACAGCCCACAAGGATTCATTTCTTTTTCCCTTTCTTAAAAGAAGAAAAGAAAAGGCCTATACTACAGCTTTCCCAGCCAACCTTGGAAGCTGCCTTATACCCAGTCAGACCATTGGTCTGTCTAGCTCAGTGTTGTCTACATTAAGGACGGGGAATCTGTAGCCTTCCTGATATTGCCTGCAACACTTGAGCTTGAGCCCAGGAACATCAGGAATGCAGATTCCTATTCTGATCCATGCTGATTGGCAGCAGCAATACAGGGTTTCAAACAGGAGTGTTTTCCAGCCCTAACTGGAGGTGCCAGCAATTGCACCTGGAACCTTTTGCATGCAAAACATTTACTTATCATTTAAAAACAATTTGTTTTTCACTATTGCACCTTTAGGAGATCAGATCAGCATATGTTAAAAACAGGAAAACCATGATAGTAGGCGAAATATATAGGAGGCCTCAAAGGAGTGGATAGAGAGAGAGAGAGAGAGAGAGAGAGAGAGAGAGAGAGAGCACTCTACCACTCAGCTATGAGCCTTTTCTACAGCCCTTGACTCAATGGCTGGAAATGCTGTTTCTGGCAACGTTGATCTCTGGCAGCCTATCTCAACTTTGGATTGCAGAATTCAAACGTGTTGCATGAGCTGATATGCCCAAGACAATATACGAGAACACTGCATTTCTGATGCTTGTCCCTGACAAATCGCTGCCTCTGCCTTGTGATCTTGGTTTTTTGGTTTTTTTGCACTTGGGGATCTTCATTGGTGTGATTTGTTAGCATGGCCAACCTGCAGAGTTCAGCTTCCTTCTCTAAGTCTCTAGAAATTAAATTTGTGGTGGGAAACAGAGAAGGTCTTCTGCCTGGTTCCCCATAACTTCACTTCTCACAGTGAGGGAACTGTCAGAAGTTCCTCAGAGCTGGACCTCAGTGTCCCAGTTTGAACAATGAGAATGTAGATGCTCCTTCAGGTATATAGGGCTGAGGCCTGTGTGCACAAATAATTTAACTGTACACTCATAAAGTAATTCAAATGTGATTTTCAATGAGTGTATAGGCCCTACCTATGTATATAATAGGGATGTTCACACATTACTCTAAGAATATGCACTAGAGGCATTCACCTTTTATGGTCAGTGAGTGCATAACTGTATACCTGTGTACACAGTAAGCTGAGCTGTGTAGCCACTCAATTATAAAAAGTGCCAGGAACACTGCTGCCGCCTGGCACTTGATCACTCTATTCAGCTCCCTTTCCTCTCTGCCCCATCATAAACCCTCCAAATGTCCCTATTTTCCAGGAACAGTCCAGGATTTACAGAAGCTGTCCCAGTTTCTGATTTGATCCTAGAATGTCCTGCTTTTCCTTAGGACACCCCTATTTTTATCGTAGAAATGTTGGAGGGTATAGTAGGACCAACCTGTTTTCATTGGAGGGTATGGAGTTATGTGACCCCTGAGCCAAGGAGATAAGTAACTATACAACCTTCAGAAGACAGATGAAGGCAGCCCTGTATAGTTATATTATGTTTTTATATATGTTGGAAGCCACCCAGAGTGGTTGGGGCAACCCAGTCAGATGGGTGGGGTACTACTACTACTACTTCTACTAGAATAGGACGTCTCTATTTTCATCGGAGAAATGTTGGAGGATATATCATCAGAACTTTGTTGGGGCTTGGGAGTAGGGACTGGGAGTGAGCCAAGGAGGGAAGGGGGCCGTGCATGCTGGCTGGCTCTTGCTTGCAGTCACAGCTCTTGTAATGCTCTGTGAATGTGCACCCTTCCTTCTCTCCAATACATTAATAAGCTTTTCTCTTCCACTAATACTACACACACAGAGAGAGTGAGTTTAATTGTTTGGTTTTTTTTGCATGTTGTTTTAATGAGCTGTCTGTTTGAAATGCTATTTGCACTTCTAAAGTTTTAAATTATGTATTGATATCTTGTATGCTGTTTACATTTTGAGGCGGGACCCCGTGCACAAGCATGTGTGGAATATCCATTGTTGCAAAAAAAAGTGCCACACTTTTAACATTTGGGGAGAAAAGGGGCCGGTACTGTGTACCCTTGAGTAACCCTAGAAAAAAGCAGTGGTTGACCGGCCAGTGGGGGAAAGGAGGCAGTTTTTATCCATTGGCACCTTGTGGGTACTTACCCTCTCCCATGTTTCCCTTGTAGCTGAGGCGGGTGGCTGACAGGGCCATGAGAAGGTGGCTTCGGAAGAGGGCAGTGTTGGCCATTGCTGCAGCAGCTGCTGCTGCTGCCCAGGCTCACCTACATCTCCCTTCCCATCCTCAACCCCAAACCACAGGTCTCTCTGCACCTGCCAGACCTTGACATACATTCCACTGCTGCTACCAGTGGGAAGCCGGGCGCGAGAGCCTCCACCACCTCCTGGCCCAACATAAGAGAGAAGGAGCCACCATCCACCACATTTGGTTCCACGCTGGCTCCTCCCGAAATGTTACGCGACATCACACGTTGTAAGTGTGACATCACACATGTGACGTCGCCCCTCTCAATCTTCAGTGCAAGTTGGTGCCTCTGTCCACAAGTGTTCACTCTTTCACACGGACACTTGTGTAGGGACAGCTTAAACTTGTGTTCAGGGTAACATATGCACAACCATGAAAGTTGAGTTGTACAAATGAAAAAGTGTACACTTTCACAAAAGCACTTATACCCATGTAGAAACTGCTTGTGTCTGTGTGTAATGTGCAAACGCAAGAGAACAAGCTTACAACATTTTTATTTAGAACAGTAGTGGGGAACCTCAGTCTCACATGCCTAATTTGGCCCACAAGGCAATTCTCCCTAAGCCAGGTATCTTGCCCTATACCTGGACATCATATAAGTCAGGTGCAGTGCAAGTAAAGAATAACGTAGAAAGAAAATGTAGGTAGATTGAGAAGTGCATTTATTATAAAGAAGTGGGTTCATCTGCATTCAGATAAATACATTAAATGCATTTCTGTGTTAACTTTAGTAACTGGAACCAGGAGAATGGGGAAACCTATTTTATCATTTTAGAGAACAGTAAGGCAACCGCTGAACAAAACACATATTTCAAATGAAGTCAGAGAGGATTTTTGTTTATTTGTTTCCTAACTGATTTTTCACCTGGAGGATCTTTTCTTCATCTTTTCCTTCAAAGGTTGTCTGAACTTCATTTACAATTGCTGGAGGTGATGGTAGCAAAACAAAGGCTTTCCATTTAACATACTTAAAGAATATTTTGGGGTGTTGTTGTTTTTGAGGGGGAGAACAATTCACCTAGACTACACTGCTCACTTGATCTTTCTTGGAGGAAAACCAAATTTGAGAAGGATGAAGGGACCCTGATTTTGGAAAGACTTGGTGTGCAAAAAATGGGTGAAGGGTGGAGAGTGGGAGGGGAAAGGAATATGAGATGGAAGCACTTGGCAGAGGGAGGGGGGTGAAGTCTTCTGGCTTTCAGCTGGTGGCCTTTAAAAGGTTTTTTTCCCATATAGAAAACCCCAAGAGGCAGAGTGATCCTAGCTGCAGAAGGCTTGTCACTTGCAAGGATAATGAATCCAGCCTGGAAGATAAATTGTTCGGCAGGAGGAAGGTGGCTGAAATTTTGATACAAGTGGTGTATGATCATGAGAGCTTTGTCTGTAATGATAACACAGCTGTTACTTCTTGAGGACTGAGCTGCCTCACCTTTAGTGGGCTATTTGTCTTCTTGACTCGAAGCATTATCCTTTTAAGTGACACCTCTTTTTTTGCCCCTGATCTGCAGATTTGCTAGCAGAAGCCTGACTGTGAAACAGAGGCTGCTGAATTGGGGTGTGAGTGTGTACTTTCCCTTTTCTTTTTAGTACAGTATTTCCAAACAAAGTTGCCTTGCTGAAGTTGTAGGTTGTGGTGTGTGTGTGTGTGTGTGTGTGTGTGTGTGTGTGTGTGTGTGTGTTTAGTGTGGATTTGGGCTAAGAAATAAATCCGATGCAAATTTTATTTATTTTTATACGCCTTCCTGCCAAATGCTCTGAATACACTACAAATATCTGTAGGACTGACTCAAGGTTGCGGAGATTTATTCACTGCATGTATATACCACTTTTCTGTAAAGGCACCCAAGGTGCTTTGCCAAGGGCCTTGCAAAGTTCCTTCCAGTACCTGTCTTCTGTGTCAGTGTCTCTGCTTCTATCTGATAGACATGTTGACCTAGCAGTGATAACAGCAAGCAGCACTGTTAGGATTAGTGCCGAGTCCCAGTGTGATGCTACATTTTGGAAATTGTGGGAAATTATTCAGGAGGCTGGCTGCTCCAGAACTTGCAACCTGCCAGTGATCAGAATGCAAATGGGGGCTACAGGTGAGGTATTAGAGGTGCGACCTCATTAAGTTTGGAGGCCTAGTGGCTCCTTGATCGTGTCATGTGTGGGCACTGGCTTTGAATATTTAAAAACCACATTACTACATAAAGAAAAAACACAGTAGTGATGCTACAAGATACAAGTCAGCAGCACATATAAAAACATTTTTAAAACATGGGTGGCAATGGTGAGGTGATATTTTGAAAAAATGCTAAGTGTGTGTCTCTCTGGAAAGCTGCAGAATTGTGATGGCAAACTCTCTGTCCCATAACCAATACATTTGACCAAGCCAAGATAAAACTGTTGGGACACTCCTTTCCTTCTCTTCCATGGGGCTACATAAGATCTATCTGTGCCAAGGGAAGTAAGGCTGCCCAGGCCAAGGAGCTTGTGACATCAGCTCCGGAAGTGGTATATAAATGCAGTCAACCAGTGGCAAAATAGCAGATAATGCAGATGGACCAATATAGGTTTAATATGACCTTGTCACTGAATATGTTGGCAATTACGATATAGGCTGATATGGTTCATAACAAAGAACAACTTCCTATTGCAGAATCACATCTGATTAATTGTATGAATGAAGGCATTGTCTTAAAGTGTAACAAGAGCTGCTCAGTTTTTCTCACCCTCCCCCCCCCTCCTCAAAGAAGCAAATTGCTTGTGATCTGGATGAAAACACTTGATGCATGTTATTAAGAGCATTTCCCTGTTAATTAGAGAAGCTCTCAAATGCTCTTGCCATATATTAGCATGCTTAATCAATGCTTCAGTAAATTCAGAATATGAACTTTGGCTTAGACTATTCTCTCCCCCCTTTTTTGTACTGCGTTTGCCACTGATTATGGGATTCACTGGTTAACTAGTTAATGGATGCCTTGCTGAAACACTGCCAGAACCCGGCCACTGGCAGTATACGGATGAGGCCTTTGCAGGGGTTCAATATGAGCAATGTGATAATATGCATCCATTGATCCATAGGACAGAGAAGTAAACCAGAGGTGAAGTCTGGTCTGGGGACCTGTGGTTTAGAAGACTAGGAAGACATAGATAAAGGCTGTAGGAAATAATCCAGGGGCCAGGCAAATAAGAACAGCAGCAGCAAGGAACAA
This sequence comes from Darevskia mixta, assembly GCA_034641385.1. NCBI lineage: Eukaryota > Metazoa > Chordata > Lepidosauria > Squamata > Lacertidae > Darevskia > Darevskia mixta. Next base: position 12,273,829 of record JAWWNH010000061.1, on the reverse strand, counting down.
TAAGAGAAGGTTATCAGTGGTTCTGCCCAGTTGACAAGGAACTACTAGCTTCTATGGCTGGGGAACATTTTCCACTGAGGGCTTCATCTCCTCATAGACAGCTTTCCAGGGACTACACTCCCGTGGTGGGTGGGACCACAAGCAGAAGCAGGCAGCACAACAGATGCACCTGTTAACTTTTGTATACTCAGCTACATTCCAGCCACTCAAAAAAAAAAAAAAAAAAAACCCAACCCCCCCCCCCAAAAAAACCCAGGGGTTTCTATACCCTCACACACATCCAGGCAAGCAAGAAGCACATTAATAGTCAAGAATGCATGAGACAAATGGGTGGAACTGAGTATATGAGAAGCATGGTCTGGGGTGGGGGTGTGGCCATGAAATAGGCCAGACAGCAAGATAGAGGGGGCTGCAGGTCCACATTGAGACCTGGGCCTGAAGTTCCTCATCCCTACTTTCTGCCAACCAAGGATGCCAACAAGACTTCCTGAATCCAGTACACTGTATGCTGATTGAGCCTCCCCCTCCCCCTCACGCAGCCAGTTAACAATAACTGTTGCTTACATACATAAACATAACCTAGTCTACCTCACAGGGCTGTTGAAAAAAATAAAAGGGTTGAATTATGGAACACACTCCCACAGGAGAAAGTGTTGGCCACCAACTTGAGTGACTTTCAGAGAGGGTTGGACAAATGCATGGAGGATAAGACTATCAGTAGCTGCTAGCCAAAATGGTTATGCTGTGACTCCAAGGTCAGATGCAGCAATGTTTCTGAATACTAGAGTGATCTTGTGCTCAAGTCCTGGTTGCAGGTTTCTCCTAGGCATCAGGCTGGCCACTGTGAGAACAGGAAGCTGGACTAGATGAACCATTGGTGTGATACAGCAGCTCTTTATATGTTTATGCCATGCCGTTCACAGATCTTGTAAAGAAAGTGAGAAAAACTGCATCCTTGCTTTGATTGCAATGAGTCATAGTATTGGTATTTACAGCAAAATACCCAAACATATGAAAAATTTGCCAACCTTGATAAACAGCAAGCAAAAATACTCTTAAGTTTGTGCAGTTTCACAACTTTGGTGTCTGAACTACCAACTCTCACTTTAGCATATCTAACAGGGCTGTTTCGAAGATTAAAAGGGGAAGGGGAAGACAGTATAAACAGTCTTGAGTTCCCCGGAGGAAATTCAAGATACAAATACGGTATTCAGCAAGCAACAAATAATGTGCAGTTTCACAACTCTGTGCAAAACATTCACACACAAAACATTTTGCCAACCTTGTATAAAATATTTCCTTGTGTGTTAAAGTACAGTTTAAGAGTTTTATCCTGGTGCATCTGTATGGTGTTTGATTGCAAATTAAAACAAGTTAAAACAAATCACAGTCACAGGAATAGGGTAGGTCCCAATAAAACATCTTTGCTCTGGCCTTGGACATCTGAGATATGGTTTCGAAAGAAGGGTCTGCAACTTTAGCCTTCTTGGTAATGGTAAAGGGACCCTTGACAATTAAGTCCAGTCGCGAACGACTCTGGGGTTGCGGCGCTCATCACGCTTTAAAGGCCGAGGGAGCCGCCGTTGGTCTGCTTCCACAGACAGCCTTCCTGGTAGCCACACCCAAAATTGTGGCTGTCAGAACCTGTGCCCCTCAACTTCCTGGTTTGGCTGCTGTGTGGCAGAAGAAGTCCTAATCAAAACAAAATAAAATAAAAAAAATTCATTCCAGTAGCACCTTAGAGACCAACTAAGTTGGTCTAAGAAGAAGTCCTAAATAACTATTCCCCCCAAAAAAAGAAAATTAGTAAAGTATAGGAGTAGGATTGTGCTTTAGGAGCACTGAACAGCCAAAACCACCCTTCCCTGTACTCCAAACCTTGTAAAAGGTGTTAGGGCAGTGGTGGTTGTGGTATGATTCTGCACAACTGCTAGGACGAAGCCTGCCAACCTCTGTAATGTCATGGCTGTGATAATGGATGGTGCTTATCCTGCACACCAGATAGTGGTGGCATACACGCTGTGGTGAGCACGCTAAGCAAACATGTGGAAGCCTGGCCTGATAGGTTTGGATTTTGTCAGAATTTAGCCCTTCCCCAAACTAGAAACTCGAGTTTTCCTTGGAGAAGGAGCAGGGGGAGCAGCAAACACCTTCAACAGCTCCCAACACCACCAATGAATTTGAGTGTCTTTGGACCCAGACATCCCATCCATAAGACTGGAAGTTTCCACAACAATTGGATCTCTGACACCCACCCACTCGGGATAAACACTGGGGCCACAGGATCAGAGGAAACAAAATTAAAAAAAAAAATCCTTCCAGTAGCTACGGCAGACCAACACGGCTACCTACCTTATCAGGATCAGAGGAGGCATTGCAGCAGACAGAAGCTTCAGAGCCACCATCAAAGTGTCTAGAAAGCTACATGTGCATGTACTCAGGAAAAGCAGGGATTTCATGCACAAATCAGGTCTTGCCTTAGAACCAGGAAGCCTCCTGCTCCAATAAAACCACAAAGTTTAAACCAGGGCTAGTAAGCTAATTCTTAAATCCCTAGTCAGCATGGCCAATGATCAGAGAAGAATGCATCAGGTATCTGGAGGGCCATAAGTTACTCATACCTTGTCTAAACTGGAGCAACATCTCCTGTGAATCTCCAAGCTTCCATGCATAGCCTTTTCTGAACTTGGGTACATGCAGAATTAGAAACAATGAAGCAACCACTATGTCCATGAAATTAGCACAGTCTATAGACTCAAGTTTCTGCAATGATGAATGCCATTGTAATCAACATGTAGTCCTTAGACATTATGGAACTCTTTCCCTCTTCCCATGATGCTGGTCCATGGGTTACACATTGAAAATTGCTGTTGTAGGCATCTGCAGGTACTGATATAAAACAGGGAAACCATTCTCACACTTTCTCTCTCTTCTTTTGTTTATGCACTTTCCTGCTTCCTTGACATCCTGGTCCCCTAAGGAGTTAATGCCATTTTTTATTTACCCCCAGTGCCTTTTCTTTCTGCAGCACATCCCAATGAACTATGAAGTCCTGGTGCATAAAGTTCACTTGGAGTAGAATTACTTACATTATAATGGAAAGAGAGTATTTGAAAAGAAGCCATCTGATCTCTGGTAGTAAAGGTTCCTAATTCCCAGACAATTGACTTGTGGAGAATGTTAGTTCCTTAGCATTTATGTTATAGGTCAATTAACTTTGGCAAGGAAAAATAAGGATGACAACATCCCTATTCCCTTGCTTTTGAATCCATGGTGATCTCTCAGGACCCAGAGCTTTTTAATCTTTCTTGAAATTGAGCTTTCAATTTCTAGTCAAGACTAATCAAAGCCAATAAAAGTCTTACATTTTTCATTTCTCTGTGTATTCTCTCTTCTAGAACTGAATGTACCTATTAAATGTCCTGTTTTTATATAAAGAGATTGAAATATCTGACGGATGAAATTAAAGCTTCCTTTACTTCTGGAAGGTCTCTCTCTGTTTCCCATGCATTTCATTCCCCTTAAAAAAAAAAATCCCCAGGACAAATCTGCCTCTTATAAATATACTTCATCAGGAAAGGGGCAGCTGAAGAGTTGCAGATGGTTGGCTATATTTTGTGTTCTGGTCCAGATTAAATGCACCCTGCCCCACCCCCCAAAAGGAGGATTTAAAACCTGGGTGGGAAAGAACAGATGAGGAATGGGGGTGAGTTGACTCAAGTCCAGAAGCTCAAAATATAATTGTAAATTTTACTTCTGTTGCTTTGAAAGGGTTTAAACTGGCATATTGAAGAAGCACAACTAAAGTGCCAAGCATATTGGCAGATAAAATAGTTCTTATGGATGCCATGAACTATTTATTCAGTATCGCAGTAATTTCTATGCCACTGCTCTCCAGAAACTGAACTCAAAGTGTCTATATGCTTCTCTTACCAAAAAATGGATACTCGTTCACACACCTTGATTAGGGATGGATGATTTGTGTTTTGCTACCTTGTTATTTTTGCAACTAAGCTATGGCTTAGGTGTGAATATTTGTCCATTTTGCAACTATGGTTTTACAATTATGGTTTGTTGATATTGCAACTGAACTATGGTTTAAAAGAAAGAAATTAGCTGTGTATGAACCACTGTTTATGATTTATATGCATTGCAAATAAAGAAAAACACAATAAAAAGAAAAACTGCTACAGACACAGTTCTCACCAAATTTGGCTTACCGGTATATTTCTTTGTATAATAGAGTAAATGAAGAAATCAAAGCAAAGGATCTGTTAATACTTTTATTAATATTTTCTTGTCATACAACAGTTCAAAACTAAAAACAAACAAACAACTTTATCTGTTATCAATATTATGAATTGGTGGAACAATGTGTGGAATTTAGCCCTTTAAGAAAAACTTACCTGGTACATAAAAATTTTTAATAGGAAAGTGAAACCAGACTCATTTATTGTGGTCTGGTGGGACTTTATTGAATATATCAGCAAAGAACAGTTACATCTTTATCTCCCCCCAGTTTCACAAGACATTAGGGACAAATGAATCTCTTTGCGAGTAATCTATCACCTTCTGTTTATTACAAGTTATGTTTTATATCTTTTACTGTACATTGTATTGTCAACTATAATTTTATAATAATTATTAATATTATATTTTTATCGTATTGCCGACCATGGTATCCTTCTGGAGAGGCTGGAGGGACAGTCTTGTTCTTGACAGCAGCAGAATCCGGACAGGAGCAGATCAGCCATGATTTCAGCAGTATGCAGAACCAAATAACCATAATTTAAAGCAATATATGAATGAGAGTACTGTATATAGTTTATGAACATTCCAGAAAATATGAGTCATCATACTAGCACTTGGATCTGATCTTGGATAATGATTTTGCTCTGAGTTAGTTGAGGTTGTGTTGCAAAATTCCTCTCCTTACTGACCAATAAAGGTAGTGATGTGTGTGTGTGTGTGTGTGTGTGTGTGTGTGTGGAGTTATCTTTCAAGGTTGACTAACTCAGAACTTGCCTTTTAGTTTGTGGGACTTGCACATTCATTAAAATAATGAGCGTTCCAAAATGAGCAGCACTGTCGATTGCAGTGTTCGCAAATAGAGGAAAATGAGCTTCTCGTATCTTTGGTTGTATTATAGTGAGAACAGGTTTAATGACTTCTAGGTGATGCTTGTGATGAAAAACACACGTTTGGCTAATTAGGCCCATTTATGTGTCTGTGGCAAACTGGGTTTGGATATGCAATATTTTATATGCTGAAATACTTCAATATGGAATATACACCATGTATTTTCCAACATTTAATAAAGGCAATGTGGGCAGGGCAAGCTGTGTTTTTCCTTACCTGATCTCCCATCATCAGCATTATTGCACTGAAAGGGAGGGAAATGGAGGTGGGGGTGAGACAGGATCTGGAAGGTCAGTGTAGTGCAAACACATGAGGGGAGGTGGCTTGTTCCCCACATTTCTGATGTGCTTGGGGAAATTATATGAAAATCAGATTTCATGGGACTACTGAAACACTTGCACAGGTGTTGTTGGCCTGTATAAACACCTTCACACTTTCTGCACAGGGCACAGGGGAGAGGATGGTGAAAAGATATTTCCTTTCCTTAGATTCCACTTTTAGCAAGATGTCACATTCATCTAAGCAGTCACTTATCTGTTGTCATGGCTCTGAGCTCTATCTGCTCTCTTACTCTTGTCTGTGTTGCTTCCATCTGACCATCCTTTGCTTTTATTTCAAATTCACCACCTAGGTGTTCCACAGCCTTTTAATCTCTCATCTTTGTGTTGACGATCCATAAATCTCTCTTATCATCCAGTCCTCTACCTTGTCAGCACCTTTTTTCCCTCTTCCTGAATTTCTGGCCATCATATATCTTGAAGATCTGTCTTTTCCCTTGTCATTGTTACCACAACATTTTTCAGGCAGGCTCTTCTTCAATTCTGTCTTCATTATCTGAAGACCGTCCTTAGCCCCAGCCTCTCTCCCTCTCCTCTGTCATAAAAGCAGTGTGTTTTTAAAGCTTGTCTCCTCTGCTGTCAGGCTGAAGGTGTACTCAAGGTGTGGTCTGCAATGTTGGCACAATAAGGGATCCAGGGAAACAGTCTGCATTACCCAACATCTTACTCCCTATAACCATAACTATGAAGTTATGTGGTTCTCCATAACTATGAAGTTATGTGGTTCTCCAGATGGAGTTGGGACAATGGTCAGGGATATGTATTCATTTAGAAGTCCACAGGTTATTCAGCTGCATTTATTTATTTTCAAAGAAGAAGTTGAAAGCAGACAAATAAATAATTGAATTGAAAGAAATACTCTCCCCACTGAGGTATGCTAAGTGCCATTTTCATTTTCTTTTTGGAAACTGGTGAAACACACCTCTTCCAGCAGTTACTGAAGAAACTTATGAATAGTCTGACACTACTGCTGTTCTTGCACTGAAAGAATAAACTCAAGTTCTAAATAATAAAATTAGCATGGATTAAAAATGTGTACAAGGGCCAGCCTGAATATCATTAAAAATATATATGGTGGAATAAAGTGTTATTAGGGACCACTAAGTCAAATAGGGCAATCCTAGGTTCAGTTTATGGCATTTCTTCATTGGTTTACAATTTTCTTTCTTTCTTGAAAAAAAAATCACCTGCAATTTAGTGAACATTTCTCCTAATATACACATTTCTGTCATGAGAGAGATGGCAAAGCGGCCCCTTGAGAGTGATCTCACACTCCTGTGGATTGACATGAATGTAATTGATTCTCAAATAATCTGGCCCTTAACCTTTCAGGGTTTTAAATCTTAGTAATAGCACTTTAAAATAAGTCCATCAACCAGTAGTTAACTAGTGCTGCTAATTCAAAACTGGAGTGACTTGATAAAACTTGCCTCCACCTCTACAATGACACCTATTAACAGTTTAAAAGAATATGCAATTTTATGTGATTAATTTAGTTTGGACCTTAGTTGTTGGGGCCTGAAGGCTCCTCTAAGTACATGGAACATCTCATGAGGCAATTAGTTTAACTCCCCTGCGGTTCCAATGAAAATCAGCCACCTCACCAACCTAAGAAAGAAAAGTGTCTGTGATCGCCAATCGGCAACCTCTCCCCAGGGTTAGTAGCTTGAGAGAAGAATTTCCTCAGGACCATAGCAGGGAAGAATGAGTTAACCTCTTCCTTCCTACATGTGGTCACCCTGATGAAAATATCAACAGCTTAAGGACAACTATAGTTGTCCTGAATGGTATATTTCCCAATGAGAAGATTCAGCCCAGGTGAACTCATGTTGCCATTTTTTTACTCACAGCAGCTGCTTCCCCAGAGCCAGAACATTTCCTTCAATATAGCTCATCTCTGGACTCAACCTGGCTGATGGCTTTACTTCATCTTGAACTTGATGTTCCAAACCCTATTACCATTTGGACTGCTGATTCACAAATAACTCCTGGCAATTTCCCACTTCATGCTGCCAGAAAACTGCTACTTTGGGTAGCAATATAAGAAACGACATTTTCCTGTTAATGATTTCTTCCCATTTCTGGTGAAGCCAAGAGCAGGTTTTGGGATCCAAGTTGTAAATTGGGCATAAGATCTCTTCTTGTGCAGTCAATATGAAAGAAAGATTATCAAGAGAAGTCTCAGTGATTTGGAACATAGGCTTTGTTAGAGATGTGTATATATGAGCAAAGCTACACAGCAACTTGAAAAGTGTACTTAGGATAGGAAATTATTATATAAAATCAAAGTGATGCTTAGATCCCAAAGTATTCCAGTTCTAAAATTGTATGTAGCAGAGGACCTTACTCAGAGGACCCTAGATCTCTGTGCATCACAGATGTTTCCTTGCTCCCTATGGAGATTTATATCACTTACAGTAAGGACAAGCAGATGCTCCCCTCCCCCTTTTCAGCTGGCTTCAGTCCTGAAGTCTGCGTTTCCATCAAAGCTTTCAACGCTTTTCTTCAAATTAGCTTATTTCAGAAATGTTAGCCTCAGCATCTCCACTAAAACCTTTTAGCAGAAGATTTTTGTTTGAATAAGACAGGAAAGGATTGAGTCTAAAGGAGCCAGAGAACCTCAGGGGAGTCCAACAAAAGTAAAGCTGGACTAAAGTAGTAGCCATCATAGGAGGAAGGAAGGAAGGAACTAAGTGCAGCAAGGAAATCAAACAATGAAGGCAAGAAAGAAAGAGACAAAATGAGCCATTGTGAGAGGAAGGGTGTTGATGAGGGAGAAAGAGAAGGAAGAAGATGAAAATAAACAAGAAACAAATGACAGACAATGAAGAAGATCTACAGTTGGTATCTGTTTATTGGATCAAGTCAGGCAACTGGGTGTATCAAGTCTCCTTAAGGATCAGAGTGGCTGCATGGCTGGAAGGGACCAAGAACAGTAGTATACAATAAATGAATAAAATTCCCAGAGCACCCAGAGAGGATACTAGGTGTACTCTCACTAGGGGCAGCACATCCCTTAGCACCACGTAAGGTGAAATGGGAAGATGCCACTACCTCGCTGCTGAAGCCCCCCTTACCTGGGTTGTGTGGTTGTGCCTGCAAAGTGGTGGCAATGATAGTAGATTATGAGAAGTCTCATAGAGTGCATGAGATCTCATGAGATTTTGGTGAGATCTCACAAGATTTTGGTGAGATCTCATGAGACGAGATCTTGCCAGAACCTGCCACTGCTGCTTCTCTACCTGTGGCAGAGGCAGCAGAGTGGGCAGGGCACTCGTGGGGGCACCGCTTCTTTGGGTTCAGCCACCTGAAGCGACTGCCTTAGCCCACCTCATGGGTAGGCAAGCCCTGACTCTCACAATGCCTGATCTAGTCATGGGCAATGAAACCAAGATAATAATAGTTATGCTGATTACCGGGCCCTTTAATGAGTCTGGACAACTCTAGCTCAGTGGTAAAGCACATACTTTTCATGCAAGAAATCCCATTGTTTAATTCTTGGCATCTCCAGTTAGGACTGGGAATATTTCTGTTCTGAAAGCAATAATAAATCCATGTAAACCAGGGCTGGGGAATTTTTGCCCACCTCCCCTGATGCTGTTGAACTACAACTCTCATAATCCCTGACCAATCACCATGCTGCTGGAGCTGCTCATGGGAGTTGGAGCACAACAATATTTGGAGGGCCAAAAGTTCCCAGTCCTGATTGTAGATGATATTGAGCTTGATGGACTTGACATAAGGTCCATCCTATCTGACCCTGATAATAACTGGTGCTTATCAGGGTAAATGTTGAAGGAAGGATGGAAGAGAAACAAAGAGCAGAAAAGGAAGATTATAGGTTACAGTGATGTAAGTACAGTGATATACAGTACCAAGAAAGAAGGAGCTCACTTTTATTATTTTGCCAAGAGGTCAATCTCAGATTAATAGCTACATCCCATGGATGCCAGTAAGGGAAATTGACTAATATGCCATTCGGGGTGAGAGAGAGAGAGAGAGAGAGAGAGAGAGAGAGAGAGAGAGAGAGGTGGTTATTGATATTATATTTTTACATATTTGTTTTTAAATCTTATTATGATTTAGTAGGAAATTGTGTACTTTTTATGTGTTTTATTTATTGTTTTGGACTATTTGTGTTATGTTTGTAATCAGGCAAATCTTTTCATGTTGTAAGCTGCCTTGAACATGTTTTTAACTATGGAAATGCGGCATAAAAATAAAATGATGCTGATTAAGATGGAGATGAGATAGGTGTAACAAAATGCACACAGTGGGATGCAGAGGAAACCTAGAGGGTATAAACAAATTTCAACTGTTCTATGTGTCAAAATTGACAAATCCTCTTGTGAGACAAACACCATCGTTTTTTACTGAGTCAAGCTGTTCATGATTGAGGACTGTTTTCTGCACTGAGGCTGACAGAACATAGAGCAGTGTGAGGGATGGCTATTGCACAGTGTAATAAAATCTTCATTGCCACAGCTATCAGTCAGGGGAACCTCTGTTTAGCTAAACTTCCCTCCGTGGTTTTGACAAAACAAGGGGTGGAAGGGATGCAGCACTCACACTATATAGGATTCCCTGTCAGCTTCTTGGATGCTGATTTTGTTGCTTGCCCATGTCCTGACGCAAGCCCTGACCTCATCCAAATCAGGACCTTGGACAGGGCTCAGGCTGACTGGTATTGCAGAGCAGTGCTCTGATGATGTTGCTTCAACAACAGAAAGCCTCTGAAGGGAATTTAAAAAGTAACATCAGTTCTGCCTGGATTGTAAGCTACTGAAAGGCATGTCTTCATTTAAACAGGCCCAGGCTGCTTCAGCAATCTTTTACACTGACTTAGTGATGGAGATGCTGATTGTACTTGGGCTTCAGTTTTGGAGTCCTCTGTATCAGAGGATAGCAAGAACACTTTAGGCTGGAGGGGCATTGAACATAAGAATGTAAGAAGAGCTTGCTGGGTCAGGTGCACAGCCCATCTAGCTCACACCCTGTTTTCACAGTGGCCAACCAAATGCCTGTGGAAAACCTTCAGGAAAGATTTGAGCGCAAGAGCACTCACTGCTCCTGTCATTTCCAGCAACTGGCATTCAGAAGCAACGCTACAACCAACTGTAGAGGCAGAACATAGCCGTCATGGCTAGTAACCTTTGATAACTCTCTCTCTCCCATGATTGGGCTTGGAACCGTATGTAATTTCCCCTCTGACTCAAGGAATCCTCGACCTTATATCCTGAAGAATGGAATCCAATCCCAGGGTCATAACACTATCTTTTTCCAATATTTCTGCTGTGGACAACATGAAAATAAAGACAATTTCTTGTTTGAAATGTTAGACTTTGGTCCCCACTTTTAGGATTACAACAACAAGTGTTACAAATACTTCCATTCCCCCCCCCCTAATCAAACCTACCCTGATATATGATTTCATTGAATATATGATCATGCACCACAACATTTTATATAGGTAAAATCTGGTAGCAGTCTAGGAATGTGTGTGTCCCATTTCCCCCTCCCTTCCAAGAATGTTGGTGCTATTTATCAAAACACCTATTGCTTTCTCAAAATTCCACAAAACTCTGCAGCAATTACTGAAAACTGCAGGCAGGGTGGGGAAAGTGCTATTGTGCTCATATCCTACTTATGGGCTTCCCACAAGAATCTGGTTGGCCTCTGTGAAAATGGGATGCTGGACTCGATGGGACATGCACCTAATGGAGCAGGCTGTTCTTAAGTTTCATCTGAGGAAAATTCCCACCCACCCCCCACCCCATGGCAGTGACAACTCTCGTGGCCTAGAGAATCAAATATCAAATATTGGTTTGAAATGAATTTTCGTGAATTTTATTTTTATTTTACTTATTAAATTTGTATATTTCCATAGAATGATAATCAGCCAGAGGCCTGGTTATAAATATATGTTTTGGTGTGGCGCCTAAAGATATGCAATGAAAGCACCAGGCAAACCTCCTGGGAGACGATTCTAGAAATGAAGAGCCACTGCAGAAAAGGCTGTTCTCATGTTGCTACCCTCTGGACCTCTCATGGGAGAGGCACCTAAAGAAAGGACTCAGATGATGAAACTCAGGGTTGAAATCAGTTCATATGTGAAGAGTCAGCCCTTAGGTATTGCCATCCTGGGATGTTTAAGGCTTTATAGGTCAAAACCAGCACTTTGTGGATTTTATTTAAATAACAACAACAATAATTTTTTTATTAATTTTCCAATATTACCCCAATAATAACCCAATTGTACTACCGGTAATACCAATTAATTCCAAATTAATGCAACAATACCAATGTCAATTAATTACAATTTAACACAATTTAATTAAAGAGGTTTTCCCCGTGCCATATTTGATGCGTTTATCATAATCTTATATTACTGCATTCTGTATTCTTATTAACTTCTAGTTACAAAGCCAAGCACTTTGAATTGGGTCTGGAAACTAATTGGCAGCCAGTGTAGTCAGGCCAGAATTAGTCTAATATGCTCAAACCTTCTTGCTCCAGTGAGCAACTTGGCCACCAAATTCTACACCAGCTGAAGTTTCCGAACCGTCTTCAGAGGCAACCCTAAGTATAACATGTTGCAGTAATCTAACCTAGAGCTTGCCGGAGCATAGGCAACTGAAGTTAGGTTAGCCCTGTCCAGATAGGGGCACAGCTGGGCCACCAACTGAAGCTGATGGAAGCCACTCTGCACCACTGAGGCCACCTGAGTCTCAAGTGAAAGCAAAGGATCCAGGAGTAGCCCAAGATTCGTACCCGCTTCTTCAGAGGAGATGTAAGGCCATCAAGAGCAGGCAAGCTGTTGAAAGGCACTCCGAGCCACTGAAAACAGCTGTACGTCAAGGAACAGCAAAGGATCCAGAGGTACACCAAAGCTAAGTCTTTAATTTCACAGATTCCCCCCCCCATATTAACATTTGAGTGAAATAACTTAATACTTTGCACTTGAAGTTTTAATATTTTTATTTTTAAAGACTACGCGATTAATGTGCTGCAAAACACCTTGCAATGGTTATTTGGGGTGATTTATTTATTTATTTCAGGTAAATTTATTTCAGGGATCCCTTTACCTTTATTTATTTATTTATTTATTTATTTATTTATTTATTTATTTAGGCTATTTTGAAATCTAGCCAAGTTGCTTTTCTTTCACACTCCTGCATCATACAAACAGCACTCCCTAATTATAGTAATCAGTTTACATGCAGTAATCACATTAACGGAGATAATTATAACATGCATCACCTGGACCTGTATTTGTTTTAATACGAGGAATCAATAATTCTCAAGTGAGCACAAGTGTGCAGCTGATTATGTATTCAAGTGATCAGTGATTAGGTTGCTTTTGATTAAATTAACCATTCTGGTGGGGGCAGGGGGGTGTAGATTTTTGAGAGAGGGGGAGAGAGAGATTAATAACAACATGCAGCATTTATAGTGTTCGCAGAGGCATCACATACATTATATTGGCAATTGTGACAACAGTATTGTTGCAAAGCAGGCTTGTATTTGTTAACCCTGTGATGTGGATGGGGTGGGAGGGTGAGGCTGAGAAAGAGTGAAGGAAACAGACTTCGAGAAAGTGTATGTCTCTGAGAGTGGGAAAAGTCAGGGAGAAAGTGAATATGCAAAGGGGGCTAACAGAGATGAGATTCAGGGTATTACTATTATTATTTATACTTATATCCCACCCTTCTTCCCAAAGGAGACCAGGGCTTCCAGATGTACCATTTATTAAACTACAGCTACTATTTTGTTCAAATATTTTTAGTAATGGAATGGTTCGTATCACATGTCACTGGGATGTGGACAATTTCCCATGTCACTGTCCTTTTGGAGTAGTGGTTGCCTGATCCTTCCCCCCCCCCACCCCTATCCATACCAATGGTGTTCAGAATGAGAAAAAGAAAGAGGCATTATCACAAAGGCACATCCCAGCCATGTGAAAACACACAAGGATGTCATGAAGTTGAGGTGATGTGGGATGTTGTGATATGGTATGGAAAGCGGGAGATGTTTTGGAGCAGGTCCTGAAAGCCACATAGAGGCTTTCTCGGAGGGCTTAAGGTCCCCCACCCATAGGCATACATGTATTAAATGTATAATCCCATAACACAATAATTTACAATTTTTTTAAATTTTAAAGGGAGACTAGAAAACTCTATTATTATTATTATTATTATTATTATTATTATTATTATTATTATTATTATTATTATTTTGTGCTTGGACCCATTATATCTAGCTATGCTGACTCTTAACTGCAAAATAAAATATAGATTAAAAAAAATAGATTGGATATAGTAGATTTATGTCTCAAACTCCAGGCAGTTAAATATGCTGGCTTTTTGCTAAAGTTTATAGCAGATTTAGTGTGTCCTGTAATTGTGACCAATAAAATTCTGTACACAAGGTCTAATTGACTGCGGAATCATTTGATATTTTTTTTATTTTTTATTTTTTTGAGCAAATTGAATTGCACGCCTTGAAGACAACATGTCAGATCGTGAATTTATAAATAGAGGCTTTCTACTTGTTAGAGTGTGCAATTTAAAAAAAGGAGGAAAGAGGACTCTGCACATACATCTGATGGGAAGCACAATGTAACTCAAAATAACAGCACTTCAAAATATTACTTGGTCCAGATCCCGGTCATTTTAAATTATGCTCCTTGTAAGATATGGGAAAATACTACTTTTGCCAAGCAATTTAACCTTGTTTCAAATTATAGCCCGTTGCAGATGAACGAAGTGGCATCTTTTGAATATAAACTCAATGGATCTGTGCAGCGTTCAATATGTGGCACAACATTTATGTACCAGTGAGACCAATTGGTAGCATAGCTGACCATGCTGGCGTAAGCTACCTAGCCAGTTTTTGGATTGCCATGGCAAAGAGGAATGCATCTGCCATATCTCAGGTTCATAAAGGTTAAAATGGGTTGGGACCCTCCTAAATCCCATCAGTCAGTCAGTCAACATAGGTCATAAGTAGGGGTGATGGGAGTTGTATTCCAGCAGCCTCTGTATTAGGCCCCTCCCTGGAGTTTAAAAAGAGGAGGAAGAGCAGATATATGTTAGAAACCACAAACATTAGATGAGGCAATTTGGCTCTTCACTTTAGGGTTGGGAAAAAGCAATATGTTTCCATGTGGAGTTCTTCTATCCAGGATGCCAGACAAACAGCCACAGCATCTTTCACTGTACTCCATTCCATTATCCCTGCCCCCACACCCCTGATGGAGCCTTGAGACAGATCAGAGGGAGGATGTTGTTGGCATCTGTCTGACTTGGGAGACAATGGAGGAGAGCACCTTTGGGGATAAAGTCAAAATATTGGAAGGTTACCATACCTGTGGCTATAGAGACCAACACAGAAGACATGTTTCATTGCAGCTGGGGCAGATGAAGGCATCGGGTTGTGCTACTGCATATGCACCATGGTGTTTCTTCTCTCTGTGCTCCTCCCAGCAGTCATTCCTTCTCTGGTCACTGCTATGGATGCACAACCTGACTGTCTGTCTCTACGCACCGTGGTCATCTGCAAGGGATTACCGCACAGCAGGTTGCTGTTGCCAGTCTTCATTCCTTATAGGGTCTTGAGGACAGTGGCTCCCTGCCAGCCTAGCTCAGGGTCTTTGGGGCTTGCCACAGTCCCTAGTTGTCCATAGCGGGTGGGGATGAGAGGCTTTATTGGGCGTCTGCCCCAAGCCAAATTTATTTCCTTTGTACCTGGGAGAGGATTACCACCAAGCTTACCACCATGATATTGGTCTCTTGACATTGCCATGCCAATATCCATCTGGAAGCTGTGAGCGAAGTCTTGTGGTCTGTTCACATCCTTCTCTTTGCTCCACTTCAGTTCCAGCTGTGGCCAGTCTCCTATAAGACAGGAGGGTGTGCCTTTTCTAAGATGGGAATCTTCTATCTGCATATATCCTGATTAATTGGGAATGCCTGTTTGGTTATTTACTCAGGTCCTCCCCCCCCCCCAATTATTCAAAGGGTCTTTGTGAGTTGCTTCCCTCAGCCACTAGAAAGCTTTCTGCATTGATTTATGGCAGTTTCAATGCCCATATCTGAGGGAATAGGATTAGGTTCCCTAGTCAATAATGGTGTGTAGTGCAACGTAATTGTGAGCATGGAGACACAGTCCTCCATATAGAATCATAGAATCATAGAATCATAGAATCATAGAGTTGGAAGAGACCACAAGGGCCATCCAGTCCAACCCCCTGCCAAGCAGGAAACACCATCAAAGCATTCCTGACAGGTGGCTGTCAAGCCTCTGCTTAAAGACCTCCAAAGAAGGAGACTCCACCACACTCCTTGGCAGCAAATTCCACTGTCGAACAGCTCTTACTGTCAAGAAATTCTTCCTAATGTTTAGGTGGAATCTTCTTTCTTGTAGTTTGAATCCATTGCTCCGTGTCCGCTTCTCTGGAGCAGCAGAAAACAACCTTTCTCCCTCCTCTATATGACATCCTTTTATATATTTGAACATGGCTATCATATCACCCCTTAACCTTCTCTTCTCCAGGCTAAACATACCCAGCTCCCTAAGCCGTTCCTCATAAGGCATCGTTTCCAGGCCTTTGACCATTTTGGTTGCCCTCCTCTGGACACGTTCCAGCTTGTCAATATCCTTCTTGAACTGTGGTGCCCAGAACTGGACACAGTATTCCAGGTGAGGTCTGACCAGAGCGGAATACAGTGGTACTATTACTTCCCTTGATCTAGATGCTATACTCCTATTGATGCAGCCCAGAATTGCATTGGCTTTTTTAGCTGCTGCATCACACTGTTGACTCATGTCAAGTTTGTGGTCTACCAAGACTCCTAGATCCTTTTCACTTGTACTGCTCTCAAGCCAGGTATCACCCATCCTGTATTTGTGCCTTTCATTTTTTTTGCCCAAGTGTAGTACTTTACATTTCTCCCTGTTAAAATTCATCCTGTTTTGATTTTCAACATATTTTTCCTATGATTGATTAGTTTGTATAGATTAGAAATCAACAAAACCGATTACAAATATTTTCTAATCAATCTTCATAATAAAGTGTTTGAAGCTTGCTGTCCTCGTGAAAAAGTATGGGACTTTTTGAGATGGGGAGGGGTGGGCAATTCAAGGCCAGCTAACAATATTTCTCATTTTGTTGTTGTTTATGAAAGACTCTGTCATTTAGTATCTTCCACACTACTTGCCCTTGCTCAGGTTCAAAATGAGGGTAGCCTGTCACTATTGAGAAAACAGGGCCCCTTGATTTGGAAAGTGTTGCTGAAGCTGTAGATTTAAAGAACCACAAAAGAAAAAGAAAAAAGAAAAAACCAGAAGTCCTTCCATCAATGGACAGCCCTCTCTCTTTGCTGTGGGATAATATATGCTCTTGGCTCAGGAAAGTAGGTATCAACAGAGACTAGCAGCAAGTGCTGTCCCAGATAATTAGAGCACTCAAACTAGGTGTCCAAGTGACTCTTCTGGATGTCTGTTGGGGTGGGAGAAGAAAGTGTGGATATTTGTTGCTTTATGTCACACTATTTATGTATGTACATGTGCATCTCAACAAATCTGTTGTGGATGCTTTAGTTGACATTCTTGCCTTGCAGCGGGGTTGGACTAGATGACCCTGGGCACCACAGTTCAAGCTGGAACGTGTCCAGAGGAGGGCAACCAAAATGGTCAAAGGCCTGGAAACGATGCCTTATGAGGAACGGCTTAGGGAGCTGGGTATGTTTAGCCTGGAGAAGAGAAGGTTAAGGGGTGATATGATAGCCATGTTCAAATATATAAAAGGATGTCATATAGAGGAGGGAGAAAGGTTGTTTTCTGCTGCTCCAGAGAAGCGGACACGGAGCAATGGATTCAAACTTCAAGAAAGAAGATTCCACCTAAACATTAGAAAGAACTTCCTGACAGCAAGAGCTGTTCGACAGGGGAATTTGCTGCCAAGGAGTGTGGTGGAGTCTCCTTCTTTGGAGGTCTTTAAGCAGAGGCTTGACAGCCACCTGTCAGGAATGCTTTGATGGTGTTTCCTGCTTGGCAGGGGGTTGGACTGGATGGCCCTTGTGGTCTCTTCCAACTCTATGATTCTATGATTCTATGACCCTCGGGATCCTTTCCAACTCTACAATTCTGTGATTCTGTGAAATCCTTACACAAACAACATACACTGAATGAAAACAAAATGAAAATGTAAGCTTGTTCTGTTTAGCAAACTAGCCACTGAGTGAGCATTCTGTACAGGATTTCCTGTATGTGTCTCTGCCTTTATCTCCATAGATAGATAGATAGATAGATAGATAGAGGCTTTATTAAAGAGTTCAAGGGTCTTCAATAAGAATAATTCAGGGAAATTAATTAGATCTTCATACACAATCTTATTTTACACTTATATTGTGTTTGTGAATTAACCGGCCTATTAATAGGCCTGTCAACTTTCATCTCTAATCAGTCTGCTAACTTTTATTCAATTGATTGATCATTTGATAAATTGCATTCCTGATTGTTGGATGCTTATGACAACTTGCATTTTAGCAAAATCACTGAGAGTAGTTACTGTCTTCTTTTCATTTTTTAAAATACATTTTGGAATATGGCACATCATAGGGAGGAACAGCAATATTATTATTTTTGCAGTATATCCTCACTACTCCCTTACCAACCCCAAACAGGAGTATATAAGCTATAAGGAGCTCAGGCAAGCTAATCAACTCTTTCCCGACCCAGATTTACAGCTTTCATTTAATTTCAAACAGACAGTGTCCTGTGGCTCTTGCAGGTCACTGAGCATTCTCAGTTCTTATTGGGCTGTGGTTTTCACTTGTATCCTTGGAAGGACAGTTGCTCCATTTTGGTAGTTGATTTTGATAATGAAAGCAATATTTATGCATGATCTTGCTAATTCCTCACTCTTTTATAGCACTTTAAACAGTCATAACTTCCATCCCTCAAAATATTATGGAAACTGTCAGCTACAGTTCTCAGAGCAGTTTAACAATCAATCCCTCTTCCCAGGGAACTTGAGGAATTAAAACAAAATAAAAAATAAAAGAATTCCTTTCAGTAGCACCTTAGAGACCAACTAAGTTTGTTCTTGGTATGAGTTTTCGTGTGCATGCACACTTCTTCAGATACACTGAAACAGAAGTCACCAGACCCTTATATATAGTGAGAGGGTGGGGAGGGGCATTACTCAGAAGGGTGGTGGGAATGAGTGATAGGCTGATAGCTGTGGTAAACCTGTTGACGACTGTTAACGACTGTCATTAGTCTTACAGGAAAAAGCAAGGGTTGAGAAGGTTAAAAATAGCTTTGTCATGTATAATGAGATAAGAATCCAATGTCTTTGTTCACTCTGTAAGGAGAATAAGGTTCTTCTAACAACCGTCTGGAACTATAGTTTGCAAAGAGTTGTTAGACCAGAGGTATGCTTCCCAGCACCCTTAACAAACTACAGTTCCCAGGATTCTTTGGGGGAAAGCTGTAATGGTTGAAAATGTTGTGTTTGTGCTTTAAATCTATGGTGTGTTGAGGTCTAAGTGTCCCTGTGTTAGTTCCATTTCTGTTAGCCCAGGGACACCAGATTTGTAGAACCAATCATACTAAAGCCAAAAACAGCTTTTAAAAAATAAGCTAGATAAAAATTGGATCCAGTACTATGACAAAGAGAAGAAGAGTTTGGATTTGATATCCCGCTTTCTCACTACCCTAAGGAGTCTCAAAGCGGCTAACAATCTCCTTTTCCCCTCCTCCCCCACAACAAACACTCTGTGAGGTGAGTGGGGCTGAGAGACTTCAAAGAAGTGTGACTAGCCCAAGGTCACCCAGCAGCTGCATGTGGAGGAGAGGAGACGCGAACCCGGTTCTCCAGATTACGAGTCCACCGCTCTTAACCACTACACCACACTGGCTCTCTATGAAAGTGGATCCATTTGAATTTGCATGAAAAGCCACCATGAAAGTCAATCCATTGTTTCTCGTGGTAAACGAATCCATAAACAAACTGCATGGTATCAAATACAAAGTCACAATCTCAGTGGAAACATTTAAAAAAAAAAAAAAAATTAATGACACGTTAAGAACTAAGATACGAGAAAGAATTAGATATTTTGCTATGTGTCTGGTAATAGACTTAAAGCTTAATTTAAAAATCTGTGTTAAATTGGGCCATTCTGCCTAAGATCACTGTCTAGTTCTGAAACATTTAGCAGAGAAATATACAAAACCAAACAAATGCATTCTGTTTACAGCCTCTATCGATTTGAAATCAGCCTTTGGTCTTGTTTCCCGTGAGAGATTCTGGAACAAGTTGAATCAGACTATTGTGGATAAGAGATGGTTGTTCTTGATTCAAGGTTTATTGAAAACACATCAGCCCAGGTGTGTAATAGCGATGGTGATCATCTTTCAGGAGTGTTTTCCCTTCCCCCACCCTTTGGAGTCAGGCAAGGATATTTATTCGATATTACTTGGTTCATACTTGGCTGATTCTCCTGTAGACTTGCTTTCGAAAGCTTCTCTCCCTCCGAAACTAAACACCATTCAGTTTACATTTTATTATACATAGATGCTGCTGTTGTAAGCTCACCATCAAAGTAAATCCAACAGTGAAAATAAAAATAACAGATCTGATGGTTGCCATCATCACAAAAAGCATTGATCCAAGACACTGATCTTCATGGATATTTAGTGTTGTTTTTTTCTTTTATAACATGATGACAATAAAACTACCAAAAAAACCATAGAACACATTTGTGGACACATAGGTGACCTGTGATTTGATGGTGATTTTAGGAAATTCTATTTTAAAAATAATTAAGAACCATAAGGATGCATGTTTCAGATCTATATTCTACATGCTGTAAAATGCTGGATCATGTTTTTTAAGTTTCAAAATTCCCCAGGAAGAGGAACCCCCTCTGAGAATTGTAGTCTGAGAAGAATACGGGTCTCCCTCACAAATTTCAGCACCCTTAGCCAACTACAGTTCCCACAATTATTGGCTGGAGAATACCATTGCAAATATCAGAGTAATGCAAACTTCTGAAGTATGACTGTATTTTTGGGAAATATTGGTTTGAGAAGTGTAAATTAAGTGTTAGAATGCAAACAAGGCACAAAACAAAAACTACAACAAATGCTTTTAAATTGAGGCATTTTTAATACCATTTATTTATTTAACTCTTTTTTATATATATCAAACTGCAGGCTTTTCAGCTTTGCTAATAACTCTATTCACAGGTCTTGGAATGGCACCCTTTCTTTGTCCACAGCTAAAATTGTCTAAAAAGCCAACGGTCTCTGCAAATACTCTTAGGGGATGATAATGCTAATAATATGTAATTCTTAATGGTCCCAGAAGAGGAAGAAGTCAGCCGTTGCCAAATCATTCTTCATCCAAATGGGCAAACGTGCCTACTCACCTTGACGTTGTTTATTAGCAAATCTAACCAGCAAACATACCCCCTTAGGCATGCATGGTTGGGAAATCTCATGAAATCAGAGTTAATTGCCAGTTAGGGACCGAGATATGCAAAACCGTATGATGAGTTTTATTTTGGATTTTGCTGCTGTTGTTCTAACTCCTCTTTGCACCCTAACTGTAACTTTCTTTCTTTCTTTCTTTCTTTCTTTCTTTCTTTCTTTCTTTCTTTCTTTCTTTCTTCTCTTCTTTCTTTTGCAAATCTGTGGGCTTTCCCAATGATTGTGCTAGCCAACATTTTACATTGCCTTTACAATTGCCCACAGAATTTGCCGATACAGTGGACAAGACTAAAAAGATAAGGAAATGGAAAAGGAAATGAGAAATTTGTGTGATGTGGAAGTCTACTACTGCATTTACATTCATATTATTTTGAGGGACTTTTGTTTTTCTTGCTGTGAAAGACAACGAAACTTTAACATTTTTCTTTCATGCTTCCCATTTCACAGTGTACAGAATGTTATAGACAACACAGGGTCAGTTTTCCTATGACAAGATTGTTCTAGAAATTAGAATGCCTTTTGCAACTCTTCTTTTCTTTTCAAATGTGTAGGTTGAGCAGGGGGTAAATAAGCACACATGCAGGCAGTACCGTTTCTTAAAACAACACCAGCAGCCAAAACAGCAGAAGCTAAGATTGCAAAACAGATAAATAACAGCCTACTAAACAGGAGAGCATAGCTCAGAGAAATAATATTGAAGACAAAATGTTACAGGAGATCCAGGGGCATTGCTAAAAGTGACATTTCACTTGAAAGTGGATGGACTTGATACCATTTTTTTCTGGCATTCCCATGTCTACCAGAACACATAATTCCACCCCGAGTAATGACATATTTTGTATCCCTGTAAATATAATGGGAATATGTTCGGGAATCCCAATTGTGACATAGAATTACCATATATTATTCGGAAAATTGGAGACTTGTCTGCCCAAGGTATTACTGTGGAGCTAACAAACCACACATATTTCACTTCAGATTCAATAAATCATTGAGGATCCTGGAAACAACAACAGCAATCTTGATTTAAAAACAACCTGCATCACCAATCAGAACACATATTCTGTGTAGCTCAACTCAGTAGGGAAGCTTGATAATAAATTCTTTCACATGCAAAGAAATGGGCTCATACAGTTGACCTCCCAACTTAAATGAATGGACAGATGCCCTGTGGATGGAACAGAATCTCTCCTATGGAGGTAATTGCCAGATCAGGTTGCACAATTTTGTTTCCCAGGGTTGTGAGATGGAGGTGGGTTGTAAGCAGTTTGTGCCAAAAGTCTGTGGAAAGAGGCTTAATCTTATTTACAATATCCAGATCCCAGATCTACTCCACCCCTCTCATAAACACTCCCTGACTCCCACCATCATACCATGCACATTACAGTGGTACCACTTCTAGTTACGAACTTAATTAGTTCCGGAGATCCGTTCTTAACCTGAAACGTGCTTTCGCTAATGGAGCCTCTTGCTGCCGCTGCGCTGCCGGCACACGATTTCCATTCTCATCCTGGGGCAAAGTTCTCAACTCGAGGTAACTCTTCCAGGTGAGCAGAGTTTGTAACCTGAAGCGTTTGTAACCTGAGGCGTTTGTAACTCGAGGTACCACTGTATTGTTTTCCATGAATCTTAAAACTCTTTCCCAATACATACATACATACATACCAACCTTTGATAAAATTCTTAAATCTTGGGGGAAATGCAATACACAATACATTATGCACACACACACACACACACACACACATGCACATGCACACACACAAATGTCTTAGAATTTGAGATGGTCTTTTCAGATAATAATTATAGTTACTGTTGCAAAAGGGCAGAGCAAAATATAATTATGCACAGATGTGAGTGATCCGTTTTGCTCAAGGAAACGTATTAAGCTGGTCATGAGTCTGTAACCTCAAAGCAGATGGAGCATATGTCCTATTTAGCTGCTTCTCTGTGCACCTTTTGCCCCCAACGCTTACTGGTTGTGCCTGCTAAAATTATCAATGAGGGGCCAGGTCACCAGGAAATGAATTGTGCGCATTTGCCTTCTCTGCTGGAACAGCTAAATTTGTTGTTAGCTTGCTTGTTCAATTTTCCTGAGACAAAACAATTCTCAAGTGTGTTGGGCTTCTTTTCAGGATCCTTTTTTCACTAAATGTGTGCCTGGTGTTCGCTCCATCAGTTTAAAAGCCAAGTGGTTATGCAATATCAGAATTAAAATGGAAACATATCTTTCCTGAGATTTTAGGTATGGAATGGGGTCATTATATGGAAGAAGCCTCATGTTACATGTTTGTACATGTTTGTTCTGGATATCTAAAAAACATGAAGACTGGCCCCTGCTTCAGACTGTGTGATATCGTGTACCTTGGGTTGCCTTGAATTTTTCTCACTCAAATTTATTTCCAAAAATGTATAGTCATATTTACAGTCAAGAGAAACATTTATACATGCAGGCAGTATTAAAACTAGTATTAAACAATATTGCATTTTATACTGTCAACACCCGCCTTGGGGCCTTATGGTGAAGAGCAGATAACAATAGCAGCAGCAGCAGCAACAACAACAAGAACAACAACAACAGCAAAAGCAAAAGACAGCCTGTGTGAGAATTGTTAGGTGCATCTTTATCTACAGAGACAAATGAAGGATGGCATTGTGGGCAAAAGAGGAAAAAATGTTTTATTTAAACCATTCATCTCATACCATAAGAGTGTATTTAGATTTTTTTAAAAACGTGCATCACTTTGTGCCATTGCTTACCTAATGCGGAATTAAGAATGAATCTGCAAAGGAACAAATGGAAGAACCTGCAGCACACTTCTGAATTTCTTCTTTGAAGTTAGGTCACCTTAATCAGGGCCACCTGATAGTTGAGCTAATATATGAGTCACTGCCAGAACCATGAACTAATATATTAGTATCTTTTAATGTTATTTAACTTTCATGACACCTTGGATAATATAAAAGGGGGAAGTACTGGTTTGTTCAAAGCAATACTTTAATTAGGGTGCTTCCAGATGAGGCCTTTATGTCACAAAATGGTTATTCAGATCTGATTCCTGTTTATGATTGGCATGATTTTTATTAGATTTACCTTTTTCATAGGCATCTGGCTATTCCCCATCCACACCAGTTAGCAGTCCTGGGTGGAGTGTTTTCTGTGCCCTCCTCTCCATCACTACTCTTCTGACCTTCACTACCTTTCCCCATTCTGAGCATACATTTCACCTTTATTTTCCCACAAAGGAAAAGTTTCCAGCCCCTAGTTTTCATGTTTCTCTTGTTCTTTTTGGGTGCATGGTGGTGGTGGGAAGACAACAACTCAGAACTACCAACATTCTGATAACGAGCTCTAGAACTCAGCGGGTGGCACTGTGGTCTAAACAACTCAGCCTCTTTGGCTTGCCAATTGGAAGGCCAGCAGTTCGAATCCCTGTGATGGGGTGAGTTCCCATTGTTCTGTTGCAGCTTCTGCCAACCTAGCAATTCAAAAGCACACCAGTGCAAGTAGATAAATCGGTACCTCTACAGCATGAAGGTAGATAGCATTTCCATACGCTCTGGCACTTGTCACGGTGTTCCGTTGCACCAGAAGCAGTTTAGTCATGCTGGTCACATGACCAGGAAAGCTGCCTGTGGACAAACACTGGCTCCCTCAGCCTGAAAGCAGAGATGAGCGCAGCACCCGTAGTCAACTCTGATTTGACTATAAAGGACCAGGTGTCCTTTACCTTTACCTTTACCTAGAACTAGTAGTGGCTGAGCCCCATTGCAATGGGCTGGAGGCACAGTCAGTGAGATGCAGAGCCAAGTAAGTCTAGTTTTGTACCCATCCCCACTGTGGATGAGGAAACTGACAGGTGGTGTAAGTAAGGAGAAGTAAAGCAGGAGGGGGCTAACTAAGGTTGGCTGGGCACCACCCCAAGTTCTATGAATGAAGGACAGTATACAAAATGAATGAATTAATGAATGAATAGCTCTAATGGGACAACCTCTAGACCTCTGTACCACCACCATTATTATCCCAGTGCATGTTTGTATTGCAGTTATAGACTCCAAGCCTCTAATGTGTTGAGATCCTGAGAAGATAGCTTTTCTGAACTGGGTTTTAAAAACTCCTGTGTGACTTCAACATGCAGAAATAGGCAGGTTTTGGGTTTTTTGTGTTTTGTATTGGGTTGCCAGAAACAAGACAGCAATTCAAAGCAGCAGGTTGTGACAATACAGATCACCCCTTCCTACAGTAGTGGTGGTGATGGCAGATGTTGATCAGATTATTATTGCTTAACACATTTTGCTGTGGTAAGAGAAAATGCAGATTCAATTTAAGACAGTGTGAAAGAATTGAATGAATGAAGAACATCTGGAAGCATCCTTGGTTCTGAAATGACCAAACAGCAAGGTAGCTGTCAACAACTGACAGCAAATAAAGAATACTGGACATTCTGTTGGCTATGTTTATTTTCCTGCAAATATGCAGCCTGAGAGCAGCAAAAGATTTACTTGAAAGACATACATTAATGAGCCATATAAATTATCTGTCTGTCTGTCTCTCCCCCCCCCCCCCGTGTGTGTGTAGGAAATGTGTGTATATGTGTAGGAAATTGGCCTACTCTTTGTCTCATTCAGCCATGAATATCTAACACATCAATTATGCCTAGAGGGGCATTCCATGCATAAAAAGTAGCCGTTATGGTGCTGAAATCATCTTATATTTAAAGCATGCTAATGTACTTAAGAATCCGTTAGCTTTTCACATTATCCCCATTTTCAGGGGGTTTATGACCAAGCTCTAAAAATTCATTGCAGACTGAATTCTTTCCCTTTATAAATGCAGATAACTGCTCTCTTTCTCTCTCTCTCTGTGTGTGTGTGTGTGTGTGTGTGTGCGCACACACACACACACACACACCCCACATATTTTATGATCTTTGAAAGGGAGCCAATAGTACAAATACTGTCTCTTATTCTACCAGTGACAAAAAAATAATATGTTACACAACCAGAAGAGCCGACCTCCTGATAGTGACATTAGAATCATAGAATCATAGAGTTGGAAGAGACCACAAGGGCCATCCAGTCCAACCCCCTGCCAAGCAGGAAACACCATCAAAGCATTCCTGACAGGTGGCTGTCAAGCCTCTGCTTAAAGACCTCCAAAGAAGGAGACTCCACCACACTCCTTGGCAGCAAATTCCACTTGGCAGCAAATTCCACAGCAAATTCCATTGCTACCACTTACCTGGGTCCCATCTGCACTATGCATTTAATGCAGTATCCTACCCCTCTAAACAGTCATTACTTCCTGCAAAGGATCCTGGGAACTGTAGTTTGTTAAGAGTGCTGAGAGCTGTTTGGGATATCCTTATTCCCCTCACTGAGCTACAATACCTGTAGTTTCCAGGAAAGATGAATTGGCTGTTAACCAACTGTGAGAACTGTAGTTCTATGAGGGAAGCAAGAGTTTCCTAACAACTCTCAGCACCCGTAATAAACTACAGTTCTCATGGTTGATGGAAGTAATAACTCTCTGATAACTGCAGCTCTCTGAGGTAAATAAGTGTCTCATAACAACTCTAAGCACCCTTATCAAATTTCAATTTGCAAGTTTTTGTGGGGGTAAGCCATGGCTGTTTAAAGTGGTATGATACCACTTTAAACATATAATGCAGATGGGGCCTCAGTACAGATGATCTGACTTAATGGTGACTTCTTTTGCTTTTGTAGCCTGTCCAAAGGGGAACTGATGATGCCTTTTGATTTCCATTTGATCTTTCCTTTTCCTCTGCAGCACAATAAAGGATGATGCCACTTTTAGATGTTGACATTTTAGCTAGGCAAGATGGCTTTTCAGTGTTCTGCAAAAAAATGATGAAAGCTTAATGAAAGTTATTTTCTCATAATAGTTCCAAATTGGTTCTCTTGTCTGAGCAGAGCTGGCCTGTGGATTGGGTTTGAACTTTTGCCCTGTCTCGGTAATCCAAAACTGGTCCCAGTAAATGCAAGAAGCAGCCTAAATGTGAAGCTTTGAGCAAATCCAGAGCTGATTTGCTCTGAATGTAGTTCACAAAAGGGAAGGGAGGCATTATTATAAAGAGACAAAGGACTGGAATTCCAAGCTGTAATCCACTGAAAGATAGAAATCCGAAATTGCCTCCCCACCCCCCCACCCCACGCCCGATAGATAGGAGGATCACAAGTGCAGCAGAGCAAAAAAAAAGAAGGAACTGAATTCTGCAGTCTGGGCTAAAGTTTCTCCATTACCCAAATTGGGACCTCAAATAAATTATTGCATTAAGCTCATCGTAACACACCATGGTGCCTATTTCATGACATTCTAGTAGCTGTGTGGGGGTGGAATAGGAGAGCACCCATTAAACAGCTTACCTGGCAGAAAAGTTAAGGGTAATTAATAAACCACTTTACAGTTCAGAGTTCAGAGTTTTATTGCTTCATCCTGTTCTTCATTATAAATTGCATCGTAAAAAGACAATAGAATCTATTCACACCTTGATGCACACACCTGAATTTCATTAGTGCATATGGAAGTTATGCATATATACATTAAGGACCTAATAAAAAATTTCACTTGATCTGCAGCACCAAAATTTGCTCTGTAGTGTGTGTGTGTGTGTGTGTGTGTGTGTGTGTGTGTTGCACATATATGCGAGGTGGGGTGGGGAATTAAAGCAGTTATGAAAGGGAGGGTTTTCTTCTGCATAAGATTGAATCTGGATGATTGAGAGAGCTTGAAAGTTGACCTCACCATTAAGTTGTTGCAGAGTTTCTCCTCTCCACGATACCTTCCAATTCCAAACTCTTCCTGCTACCTAATAAAGACCTATTTCTTTAGTGAACATCTTCAAAAAATATAGTTTGCTTGTTTGGGGAAAACTGAAAAAAGTGATAGCTAGAAATTTAAATCAAAACAAAGTATGTAGAGTATATCAGGATAGAGTGGAAATGCATGTTTTGAACCTATGTTAGATGATTTATCTAACCATTATAGATTGTACAATTCCTTAATAAGTGTCTTGCTGGATTGGATCATAGCCCACTTAACCCAGCACAAGTAAATTAAAAAAGGAGAATTCCTGGATGCCAAGATCCAAGTTTGGGGCAAGTACTTTTGGTGAGAGAACCCCAGCAGAGAGTTAACATGGCAACATATAGGCTGTCAAACCTTAAGATGTTTCCTTTAAAGTGAGTTCCAAAGTTGCTCTATTCCTTAGTATAGAAAAAGACTACACATCTGGCATGTTAAAAATGGTGTCCTTGCAAACTCTCCAAAGGTCAGATTCATGTGCTTTCCCATACAACATATTTAAAAGGTTGCACAGACAGTAAAACTTGGCTTAGTTACGAAATGGTGAAAGTTCCTAAATAGGAACTCAAGAGTGGCTTGTGGAAGCCATGCAGGTGGAATCTACACACATATAAAAACACTGTGAAAATGCTTTAAAAAAAAAAAAAAGTTTTGAAAAATACATTGAATTTGGCATAGCTCACTGCTCCCATCTAGTGTCACGTTTGTATATTGCACTTTCTAACACATTTATTTTTTATTTTATTTGCAGCTGTATAGCTGAGTCCACAGTCTGAGCTGGAACAACCAGCTCACAAATCTTTACACACTGAGCTTCTCAGGTAGACTGGGGGAGAACAATGGGCCTGATTAGCCATTTCCTCCCAATGTAAGGGGGCATAGCTAAGCCTGTCAGGACAGCTTACTCTATGGTATTAACCCCTTCAAACATTAATGAAACTTAAGCTTGTTGGCTATATGGGCTGGCTATCCTACACATTCTTTGAAAGACTCACATCAACCATCACAAATTGGCAACTAATCAACACCCCTTAAGGCAGAGTGAAATGGTTGCTCACCTTAAATAAGCAGCTAATTATGTTTCTTATCTAGAATTAGCAAATTGAGAATGTACATTTAGGAAATGCAGTAATACCCTATTACCTGTTTACCAAAAATGGTTGTGGTGGATAACGCATTCGGCATTGCTAGTGGAGGAGCACAATTGTATAGATGGTTAAACAAAGTTTGCTTCCTTGGACATAAGCTGCTTGCAAAAAGCAGTATGAAAAATAGGATATACAGCAGGGCACACATACACACATGGATGTATATCTGCTGTAAGATAGGAAAATTATGGTAGATTGTTAATTTATAAATAAATAACTTTAAAGAAAGAATAAAATTAAAATGGTATAAAAACTTTGATAAAATAAAGTCCCACTGAAATCAGCTGAGGTTATTTTTTTTTTAGTAAACATAATAAGTAAAGATCAGGCGGCAAAGTTGGATGGAATTTGTAATGTGACCGATCAAATTATCTCTCTGGGATTTTTAGCTGTTGCTTTAATGTCTTTGGTGTTCAAATGAAAAGTATCTTCATAAAACCAGCCTGTTTTATTCATCTCTGTGTATCATCATCTAAGGACATCAGCATGTTGTTTACCGTATTAGACTCTGATTGCCCTCATTTTACTCTAAGCCTCTTAGTTCATTCCCATTAGTAGATGTCAATCTATTTTTACTCAACATCGTCAATGTGACTACATAGCAGCTTTGGCAAAATCCAGCAAATTATGCTCCAAATCATTTAGGAAATGTCTGTATTTCATTGAAATGAAATGGGGGGGGGGGCAGGGCAGCTTCAGTGCAGCTGTAAAATTTCAATGGCTGTCAAAATGCACTTTTCTTTCTTAGACTTATGCTTTTACATTCTACTGTGCAGTGTTGCTTATATGTATGGATTTTATTACATTTGCAATTTATTACATTTGGAAGTTCAGTCCTGTGTACATAGGAGGTGATCCTCTATCCACTGCACCTTATCCACTGCGCCTTTAATAATAGAATAATTGTGAGCAGCTATGACAATAAGATTGTCTAGCCCCCGGCCCATTACAAGCATAATAGTTGTTGTTGCTGTTGCTGTTGCTGTTGCTGTTGCTGCTGATGTTGTTGTTCACAGTAAACCGTGCCCTTGTACCTTGAATATGACTTATCATGAAGCTGGCTGTGGAGAAAGATCACAGCTCCTGGCCCCATTTACAGTGCCAACATCCCTGCTTGACTCTGTGCATTCCATGGAAGGCCTGTGCATATACAGCTTTAT
This sequence comes from Darevskia mixta, assembly GCA_034641385.1. Taxonomy (NCBI): domain Eukaryota; kingdom Metazoa; phylum Chordata; class Lepidosauria; order Squamata; family Lacertidae; genus Darevskia; species Darevskia mixta. The sequence continues at coordinate 12,243,720 of JAWWNH010000061.1, read as the reverse complement.
GTACGCGGTTTCCAACCTGCAATTGGTTAGGAACCCCTGGGAATCATGCAGGCCTCCTGATCATGCAGATAAGTCTATGCACATACAGCTGTTCATGTTTAAATTCACTGCTTGGAACTTCCATGGAGGAACATACAAAGCTGCCTTTTATTAAGTCAGACTACTAGTCCATCTTGCTCAATATTGTCTACAGCAGTTGGCATTGTCTCTCCAGGATTTGAAGCTGGAACCTCTACCAGTCTTACCTGGAGATGTCGTGGATTTAACCCGGGGCCTTCGACATGCAAAACACATGCTCTGTTACTGAGCAGTGGCCCTTTTCTTAATTCAGGAGTGGAGCTGCTGGGAGGTCTGCATTGAGAGCTTGGTCAGTCAAAGACATTTTGCTACCTAAGGCAAAACTGAAGATAATGTCCTCCCATTTTAGAGTACAGTAGCCCATTACGGTGCCAGTTGAATCTTTAACAATGGCAATGGGATGGTATCTGCCTTAGGGTAACTGGGCAGCTTAGGAGGAACAAGGGGATCATAAGTAGGACAGCAAAACTTTGTCTTCCAACGCCTCATCCCGGCGCCCTGCCACCCAGCATCTGCTACTTCATATGCCTTCCTCATTCTGCCAAGTGGTGTGACTTTGCTCCCCTTTCATGCATTCAATGAATGCATGAAACACTTTTGAATATGGCCTGTAAAGTATATAGGAATTCGAGAATTGCTTGCAGGTAAACCTTCACTTGGGCTTAGCATATCAACAGCCACTTATGAATTATGAGACTGTATTTAAAAATGATTGATTGAATTAGCAAGCAGGGAGTTTTTTATTTAGACCAGCATTCTTAGTAAATGGTTTGTTTAACGCGGCAGTGTTAATATGAGAATATTGCTGCATTTCCTAAGGATATATTTTGTTGCCTGGTAATACACAGTGGAGAAATTCATTTAATGTTCAGCAAACATAGGCAAATGAGTAATTTATTCAAATCCAGCATTTTTTTGAATCAGGGTTTTACTCTCTCTTTTCCCATTGGGAGAAAAAAAAATGTACTGTTATGAGTTTTTGGGAAAGTAGGCTGTATGTGAGATCCTTCTAACCCCTGGATCCAGCAAGTGTTAAAATTATAAGCCAGGCTAGCTTCCTGGTGGTGATTGTCTGAGTGATGGACCATTAAGAGAACAAAGGAAATTGAGTTCTGTGTGATATGGCAAATGGGTGGTGTCCTTCCCTCAACTCAGAAATAGTTAGAAAGGCAAATCCTGAGTTTAGAGTTGAGTTGCAGTGAAGTGGGCCAGAAGCAAAGTAGCAAGCAGAGAAAGAGAGCCGTATTAGATCTCTGCTTGAATCCAAGACTGTGGTTGTGGGAGAAACAAGATCCTTGTGGGTGTTAATGCTGTGAGTCCCTCCATCATAGGCTCAGGTTGCATGTATGTGTAAATAAACCGTATATCATAAAGACACCACAGTCTCCACTGTGCCTCATTTCCAAAAAGAAAACATGAACCCTGGGTAAGTGCCTGGAACCCCTGGAATCTCAAACCACTTAGAGTTTGGGGTGGCGTCCTACATTTTTTAAAAAATTTACTCTGACTAATGAAATGCACTTTGAAAAAATTAAGACGAATCACTTGTCACTGGGAAAGTGACAAGGTAATTCTGACACAGCCTGTCTCTCTCTTTTAAAGTATCTGCAACTAGGATAGTGATTGCAAAAATTAGAGAACTTTAAACGCAAATATGTTTAAAGCCTGGATTTCACATGTATGGGACATCGTGTTTATAGACAGATGAACCATTTTACAAAAGGAATATCTATCTTGGGTGTGTGTGTGGGGGGGGGGGAGACTCATACCTTCTATAGGACATGGTATCCTTCTATTGATTTTTTAAAGACAATTAAGCATGGTTTTCACCCTCCATCGACTCTTGGAACCTTATGGAGAGATACTTTCATTTGATTGCCTTTCTTCGAATGTCTTAAACTACATCAGCTGCTATATTTTTCTTCCTTTTCTATACATCTACTAAGCTCTGTTTTCCTTGTATGGGTATGCTTTGTTACTTGAAATTAAAAATCAATTAAAAAAAAATCAATGCCAGAAGCTGTGAGCCAAAAGAACAATGAATACATTTCCCCTTTTTGCGTGGGTTGTCCAGAAGGGATTTATGCTTCTGCCTTTTGCTTTCTGTTTTGTTTTTTTAATAGTTTGTTGTCGTCACAAAACACACACACCCCTTTCAAGATAAATAACAAATGGATAATATTTTCTGCATATTTATATAATTCATATGAAAGTGATGAATATTTTTACAGGGGTAACTGCTTTCCTACCTTTTGAGGAATTGTTTCACTTGGTTATTTCTGATAACCAAAATGGCGCCACTCACATAGACGAAACTCCCAAGGATTGCAGAAGTAGTGGTCAGTTCTCCTCATTTCCACATCAGTTTGCAAACATTTTTTATTATTTAAGAAAGGTCCTGGTGAAAATTCATCAGCATTTAGTGCAAAATTCTCCTAAAAGTCACATGTTAATGTTCACCAATATAGGATTTTTTATGCACACTTCACCCCAGTATATGCATTCTGTGTGCACATTGTTTGACTGAAAAACTGCACTGACTTTTTTATTTGCTTCTGGACTGAATTCAAAGTGCTGGGTGGCTCTAGCCTTTAAAGCCCTAATGTTTGTGGACCATGTTATCTTATGGAACACTTGCTCCCATGAAGACATGCTGGGGAATTATGATCAATGTCAGAGGTCTTGTTATGATCACTGTCATGTCAGGGGATTTGGAGGGTTAACACAAGAGGCAGGGACTTTTTCTATGTTGGTGGCATGATTCTTCCCCAACCATACCTTTTCAGGATTTGGATCTCAGTCTTTCTACATTCCCCCCCACCGGACCCTTCCTGGCTTAACCCTGGCTTTTTTTCAGGGAGAACTCACAGGAACTCAGTTCTGGCACCTCTCAGGTGGGTCCCATTGCCATTCTAAGAGAACAAGGTGTTCATGGTGAGTTCTGGCACCTCTTTTTCTAGAAAAATAGCACTGGGGCTTAACAGCTCTCTATTGAGGTATTTAATGTCCATTTTACTCGCTCAGCCCTTGATGTAGAATTCACTAGCTCAGGGACTGACAAACTGTGGTCCGCAGACCAACTGTGGTCCATGGCATGTCTGTGAAGGATGGCAGAAGCAGCATCTATGAATGACTGGCTCAGCACTTTAGATACTCACATTGATATTTAATTGCATATTTATTGCCTCTATTAGTTCTTATATTGTACTTTTTTATTGTTGTGACTTATATTGCATTCTTTGGAATTCAAACTGTAAAACTATTTAAGAAAAAGAAGAACCAATAAAAATCACGCAGCATCTAGCACAGCCCATACTAATTGCTAAAACAGGCAGAAAAAACATCAAATGGCTGTGAAGACCCTCAGCAATTTTGAAGTTGTCCAGCAGGGGGAAAGGTCACTCCCACTGGTTTATAGAATCATAGATTTGTAGAGTTGGAAGGGACCATGAGGATCAGCTAGTCCAACCCCCTGCAATGCAGGAATATTTTGCCCAATGTGGGTCTTGAACCTACAACCCTGAGATTAAGAGTCTCATTTACTGATGTAGTCCCTACGCTAGCTGATGTTCATGGGCAGCAAAGGTATCCATCTGCAAGCAGCAAGGAGCCTTTCCCACTCACATAGGCTCTCTCTATGATGTAGAACTCCAACTCACACAGGCACCCCACTCCAGATGGTTGCCCTCCAACTTGTGGGAAGAGACGTTCATATGGGAGTGGGGGAGATCTAGTGCCATAATTTCCACTCTCCCCTCTTGCATATTAATTTAATCCAGAATATGAATGCTTGAATAGGGTTTCACAGAGCTCAGCATCAAATACTGAGAGGCATATCATTCTTTGCTGTCGTGATTAACAGCTGATGACAGACCAATCCATCCAATGAATTTGTCTAATCATGTGAAAAAGGCCATCTAATATCCCAGCTTCTGCTTGCAGTTGACGTGCCAATACACTCTCCCCCCTGCCCCCATGCTGAGTAGAATGAACATTATCCGCATCTGGGCCTACTGCAGCATTTTTTAAGTTTGGTCGTTGGCTTTTATTTTAGTTTTGTATGGCTTGGGAGGGAGGAAAAAAATTGAAAGGTAAGCATCCTCTAAAACATTAGTTCCATATTCATAAAGGGGAAAAAATGAGTTGTGCATTCAAATTACTGAATGTTTCTTTTTATAAATACGAGTGGCTCCTTAATTATGAACTATTATTGTAATAAATGTTCCAATCAGCTCAACATTTGATTTCAACCCACTAAATGAAACCCTTTATACAGGAGCCAAATGGATATAGGACTTAGGCTGTGCTATTCATTTATATTCTGGGGGTGGGGGGGGGGAATTCTACTGTGACACACACACACACACACACACACACACACACACGGACAACAGAGAACATTTAGGTTGCCAATCCTCAATAAATTTTCTTTTCATTCCTCCAAAGACATTCTGGGCTTTTCATGAGGTAGGAACATTGTTTCCAGAAATAATGTTAAGATAAACAACTGATTCAAATATTCTAGTAGAGCAGGACAAGAGCATGATTGGGGGGGGGGGGTTACTTTCGTCTGTCTCTTGACTCTTCCAGCATCCAGCTTCAATATTGGCTGTTAGAATAAAAAAAAATATTAATAGAAATAATTATTATTTAACTACTTTAAACTGGATAGTTTTACAGAGAAAAAACAATCAAAGCTCAGTGCTCATAGTGGACAAGTGACCAGAGTAGAGCTAAGCTCTGTATTTTTTTATTATTGTTCCTTGTAGCTACAATTATTTATAAGGTATCATTTGGCTAAAATTGGAAGTCCTGGTGTGGAGCCTGTGGATTTCATTAAGTCTATTCCCTTTCTCTTTACCTGGGCCTTTGATGATTAAGGAATTGTTTTTGTGGGGAGCACCTCTATACTGTTCTGTTTTTGTTTGCAACTGTATTAATTATTTTTATAATTGTCTGATTGTAATATTGCAATCCACTTTGGGACATTATCATGATCAGCAGTTATTAAATAAATAAATAAATAAATAAAGATTCACCCTTAATTGAAGCACTATACAGGCTGAACTTTTGTTTGCTTTATTTTTATTCACACTTGGTTATAGAAATACTGTGTTTCCTTCCTGAAGAAGACTTCTCAAAATCCTGGCCCATGATATGTTGAATAATAAAACCAAGAGATAAGCTTTCATTAATACACATGCATGAATTAGAAGGAAGCTTGAAGAATTTCATCCTTGCAAACCCTGATACAAATTGACTCTGGATGTTGCAATGGAGTTCTCTGTTCGAAATAGCAACCAAAATTTACTTTAAAAAGACCTATTTTGAGATTGTGTGTGTGTGTGTGTGTGTTAAAGAAAATGCATTTAAATGCAACTTTTCATTTTTAAAAACAACAACAGCTGATTAATGCAGAAATAGGATTGAGTATATTTATGAGTGAAAACATGCAAAAGTGACATGAACCAGAAATTGATTGATCTGGCAATCCCTATGTATGAATCTCTTTCTCTTTTAAACACACACACACACACACACACACACACACACATCCTTCTGAGATGTTAAGAAAAACCAAATAAAGCCTCTCTGGGGCATTCAATAAAGCCAAGTAAGAAAATGAGGGAATATCAACCTGAATATAATGATAATACAAAACAGTGATAAAAAGAGAACTGCCAAATCAATCTGATACTCACCGCTCCAAACGTCCAAATTGTGCTTGTGGGGAAGGCAGTAACAAAAGGTGGTGATCAAACTCTAATCTCACATAATATATACCTAGGCTGGATGTTGTGGAATGCTCCTATTAACTGGAGCAAGATAGGTGGTATCGTTTGCAGGCTCTTCAGGTAATTGGGGGAGATGGCTTCTCACTGGTTTACAGGTATCTCAGCTTAATAGGAATGTGGGGACATGGCAATAAAATTCGCAGCTTTCCATAAAGAAACTGCTACAGTTTCTGCTGGAAACTCATTTTCTCCCCCAAAATAAAAGAGCAGGCACTCGGCAAAGAAATATCAGCATATTTAAAAGTACTGCAATCCACCCCTGGAGGGCTACTGGGAGTCCAAAAGCAGGTGAGAGAGAGGGGGGGTCTATACACAAAGTACACAAAGGTTTGGCTGGCTATCTCAAATCATTAAGAGAAAGGAGGTTCTGCATCTCTCAGTGATGAGCTCATGCTCATCCCCCCCCCCCCAGTTTCCCATTGACCCTCCTCCTCATTGCTCTGGACCACTCTCCATGCCAGGTTGACCCTAACTTCTAGTCATCTGTTCTCCCCATTCCTTTGGGCCATTTCTTTTTCCAAGTTGACTCGTCTCTCTAGTCTTCTCTTCTTCCTATTCCTTGGAACGCTCTTTCTTGCAGGTCTTATCCCCCCCCCCACTGCTTCCCATGATGCCCTGCTTTCTCAGAACCTACCTTCTCACCTACTAGCTCCCTGCTCCTAACTACCCTTTCTTAAGTCATTTTGCATGCTGTGATCATGCTACCCTCAGACCAGTTAGTCTATTACTAAACAAATATTTATAAGATAAGATAATCTTTATTGTCATTGTCCCCTTGCGGGAACAACGAAATTACTTGATTGCTCTATCCACTCAGACAAGGCACCCTTCATAAATTTAAAATAACTACAAAACACTAATTAAAACAGTACAATATGATACAATATAACAAGTAAAATAAGATGACTTCAAAGTCCAGACTTTCCATTTAAGGCCGAAATTTCTCTAGAGAAGAAACTGTTCTTGAGACGGCTCGTTCTCGCCTTCATTGTTCTGTATCTCTGTCCCTATGGCAGGAGTTCGAAGAAACGGTGACCAGGATGCGATGGATCTCTTGATATGTCTAGTGCTTTTCTGTGGCACCTGGTGATATAGATTTGTTCTAAAGTGGAGAGTGAGCAGCCAATAATGCTCTTTGCTGTTTTAATAATTCTGCACAACCCTATCCTATCCTGAGAAGTACAGCTTCCATACCACACACATTTGTTTGTTTGTTTTTTTAAAAAAGACTTCCTGGTACTTTAGGGTAGTTCAGCCAGCTTTACTGCCACCATAAAAAAAAAATCTAGGTCATGTTACAATGACAGAATTTTGGTTTCAAAAAACACAATGTATCCTCTAGGGCAAACATGGCCAAACTTGGCCCTCCAGCTCTTTTGGGACTACAGCTCCCATCAACCCAGTGGTCATGGATGATGGGAATTATAGTCCCAAAACAGCTGGAGGGCCAAGTTTGGCCATGCCTGCTCTAGGGTATTTTTAGTTGAAGTATGCCTATGAGACTATAAATTCCCACAGGGCTGATCTATAACATTAAAATAAATTGAAAGGTTGATGTTGCAGACTTCTGGAGCCCATTCAATATATTGCAGTGGAATTGGTTGGGGTGAGGGAACTGCCTGAGGAGGATCCATATTGCTCCATTGCAACAGGGCCAAAAACAAGACACCACAGAGGATGCAGCTCACAAATGCCTGTAGGTATGGGGTGTCCCCAGGCTGGACTGATTGCTTTGGTATGAAGGTCATGTCCACACCATAAATTTTAAGCACTGTTTTAACATGTATGGCTTCCCTCAAAGAATCCTTGGAACCAAGGATTGTTTGTTATGGGTGCTGAAAGTTATTAGAAGACCCCTCACAGTGCTACAGTTCTCGGGAACCTTAACAAGCTGCAGTCCCCAGTATCCTTTGGAAGAAGCCATAGCTCTTAAAGTAGTATAAGAGTGCTTTAAATGTATGGTGTGTGTGACTATTGGGATTAGGCACTGGCAATTCTTAATTTGAGCAGCAGTTTGTAAAGTTCAACTGTCCTTTCAATTTACTTTAACACACACTAACACACACACACACACACACAGACACACAGACACTCCTGTATTGGGAGATCTTTATGGACATCTCTTAATTTGAATGCATAAGCTGATTTGGATAACTGCCCAGCAATGAAATTAAAATAGAAAAGTTAAGAATACATCTCAAGTGTGCTTCTCACCATCAGCTTTAATTTGTTGGTGCATCCACTGAAGAACTGGATCCCTTTATTCAATTTCCAATATTTAGACCATCTCTCTTCACAACTAATTGGGTATTACTTACCTGCAAAATGAGATCTTTAAATCATATATACCTCTGTCCAGTGCCTTAATGACTTCTTTTTTTAATGCCCAAGCATGTGTGGGTTCTAACAACCATAAGGATTTGTTTTAATGGAGTCAATATCAACCTGGACTGGTTTTTAAGCCAACGCTGATTGATTTAACACGTTTGATGTATTATAAATCACACAGGAATAAAAATCACAGTGAAAATTCCATTAAACTTCTGAGGCAAAAAGGATTCATAAATAAAACAGAATGAAATGCCAAGACAGCTGTGATATGCTGTTTCTTTATCTTTTAAAACTTAGATTTAAGTTTGTTGCCAGGATCAGTTTAACAAGTTAAAAGAAATAGTGAGGAATAAACACACTTTCTTACAGTTTAATTCATGTCCCCAGATTTTTTTTAATTTTTTTAAAAACAGTAAACACCCTTTTTGGGTCTGGAGCTTTGCTATGTGCTTTTGAGATGAGATCTAATCTTCATGGTTAAGTTTAATTTATTTTTTAATGTAAATCAATTTGAGTTACCTTTGTAAGAAAAAGCAACTAACAAAATAAGTAATAATACAATAATTATTGCTAACTCAGTTAATATGCAAGCAGAAGGTAATTTCTTTCAAATGAAATTGTTGCTATTTAACTATTGATTTTGCCCTTATACATAGCTTTCCCAGTTTTCAAATAAGAATGAATTCCTCTCCCACTATTCCTAGTGAACAGGAAAGGGGGGAAGCACTATAAAGATGGGAGACACTGTCAGATTTGGTTTCTCTCCATTTCTCCACACTTCCATGTAAGTTTGCAATTTTTTTCAGAAAAAGAACAGTCCTCCTGAAAATTCATCAACATTTAATATGAATTTCTCATGTACATATTTGCATATAATTTTTGCCTAATGAACATATTTTTAAAAAGCAACACATTTTGTATGTAATTTCTTTTCACTAAATTATTCCTTTGTAATGTACACTTTATCCGAGTAAGTCCATTTTTGCATACATTGGCTGGAGAACTGCACTGCAAAATTCAGAGAATTGCAGATTTAAGAGAATGTTTGTGTATTGTTTCAGAAAGTGTGAATTGCATGGGCCCACCTCAAAATACTCCCCTCTCCCTAAAGGATTGCAAAAGTGCTGTCCCCCCTTTTTTTGCTTTCTTCCTGCTGGTCAGAGCCTGCAGGGCACTGAATGCAGCAGTTCAATTGTGTTTGGTTCCCCGTGACCCTGCTGCCTTTAGAATTGAAGCCTTAACTGTATTGTCTGCTAGGGTTTGAAAAGAGTTTCCTCTGAAGACAGATTGATTACCAAACCACTATGGGAACTGAAGCTTGGGGAAGGGAATAGGGCTCTCCTAACAACTCTCAGCACCCATGGCAAACCACGGCTCCCAGGATAACTGTTTAAAATGGTGCGGTACTGATTGAAATGTATAGTGCAGATAAAGCTCTCTACAAGTGATCAGTTCAGACCCATGGTAAGAACCAGGGGTGCCAAATTGAATAAAAAATTTTTTTGGGGGGGTAAGCCCCACTCCACCTAATTGATCGTATGACATGGCACACCCATTTGAATGACAATGCCCATCCACTTTGGGAACCCTAGCCCCCTCAAATATTTTTATTGGGGAGGGCGAAGACCCCTCGGCCCCTAGGAGTTGGCTTCTATAGTAAGAAACACCTGTTCCTTCTCTTGCAGCACACTGGGAGGGAAAGAGCGAGAAAGGATGGCAGGGGGGAAAGGGAGAGAGTAAGAGTAAAAGAGACAGCAATAAGATAAAGAGAGAAAAGGGGGAACACTGTCTACTTCTGCATTTGACTCCATGCAACATCAGCTGCAGGCCCACATATGACCCACATCCAGCCCTTGACATATTACCACCTGCAATAAAAGAAATTTACTCAGCCCTTCCCTAAGCCATCTAGAATTCCCACTGAACAGAAACTTGACAGTAGATCTTTTATTTCCTAACTGAACACTCAGCCACTATGGCTGAATTTGGCCATAATAGCAGAAGAATATGCCTTATACCATGCCAGACCATTGTTCTATCTAGCACAGTATGATCTGCAGTGACTGGCAGCATCTCTCCAGGGTTCCAGGCCATAATTCACATTCCCACATCATCATCATCCCCATTACATATAACAGATATCCCCAAACTCTTCCAGCTTTGTAGTTGAGTACAATGCAGCTTGATGCATTGAATAAAACAAGTTTTCATTACGATAAAAGGCAAAATCGATATCTTTCTGAAATTGATGCTAACTTTTCTCTCCTCCTCATTCACTATTTCTTTTTTTTCTTTTCTTTTAAAAATGTTCAATAAATTCACAATATACTCAGACCGCTTCATTACACTTTAACCTCTTAAAATAAGGCATAAGAGCCTCATACTGGGTTCATTGGTACCATTTAGATATGACTGGGCATATTTTATGGCTTAATTAATCCACACCTTGGGTGTACTGGCAGGCAAAAGGCTGCAATCCGACTATCCGGCTAACTGGTCTCTGTGTATTAATGGAGTCCTAAAACATACTCTGGAGTGTTTTAATGGCCTTAATGCTGTTGTAATAGGGCTATTAAACTGAACATTTTATTTTATACTAGTGACCAAATATCTTTAAATAATTTGATTTTTAACCAGTCTTTTCAATATAGAAAGCAATTTAAAGAGGCAGTGGATGGACACCATTTGATGACGCCAAGCCATTTCAAGGTTCAGGATCATTGTGTGCTATCCATCCCATAATCCCCAGGACCATGCACAACCAGGAACTGTTCATCATAGGGGTTATGTGGGATTCTTCATGTTTCAAAGAGAACGAATCTGTCTCATAAATTTACGTTAGTAGTTGCAAGAAGGTTTGTGTGTGTGTGTGTGTGTGTGTGTGTGTGTGTGTGTGTTTAACTCAGTGCAGTTTAGTGTAGCATATATGCTGATTTTCTATTGTCAACAATGCCCAAAACATCTCAGAAAATATATACCAAAATATGACATCATTAAAAAAGAGCACACCGGAATTAATCAAGGACAATGGGTCAAATTCAATATTAAAATGGAATGATGTGAGCAGGATCATAAATTGTAATAGAAAATAAATAAATAAATAAGTCCCCACCATGCACTGGTCATCCATTTGTTGTTCCAGGTGCATACCAGTGTCATCAGCATGGCTCACAGCAACTTAAAAACAAAACTCAAAAGTCTGTTTCACTTCCAATTGCTAGTTAAAAAGCAGAATAGCCAGAAATCATTCTATCACATATATTTCAACGGTTCTTATCTGCATTCCACTCCCAAAGAGACTGTCCCAAAGGGCTGACCTCACATTCAGGGTCAACCAACCACCTGCATCAGGCTGGGGTGAAATTTCAAGAGGTCTCCAAGGCATCAAGTAGTGACTGGTGCCCATTGAGGCTGGTAGGGTGGCAGCAGGGAGCTCAACTGTCGATGGGGCTAAAGTAAGGTTACCAGACTTTTTTCAATGAATCCGGGGACACTTTAAATAAATAAATAAATAAATAAATACTTCACGCTTGGGACGTTGGTGCTGCAGCAATGGCGGTGGCAGAGGGGCGGCCACCGCCTTGAACTCAACCGCCACGTTTCCCCTTCCTCTGAGGCTTCTATCTCCTTTCTCCATGAGCCTGGGCAGCCCCTGAGTTGTTGGTTCTTGAGTGCTGGTGGTGGGGAAGCGGTGCGCGGTGGGTCAGGCATGGAAGGCGGAGAAGGAGGGCTGAGAGTGGCGGCGGCGGCAAGGCTCCGGTAGCGCGATGCCTCCCTTCCGATCAGAGCAGCCCCAATCCCATTCCTACTTGCATGCAAGCAGGAGTGGGCGGGGATCCCTCAGCTGGGAAGGGAGGCTTCACACTGCCTTTCGGAGCATCCCCATCCCAGCTCCTACTTGCGTGCAAGCAGGAGGGGGCAGGGATCTCTCAGGCAGCGCAATGCCTCCCTTCCCATCGGAGCAGCCCCAATCCCACTCCTACTTGCGTACAAGCAAGAGGGGGCGGGGATCCCTCAGCTGGGAAGGGAGGCTTCCTGTTGCCTAACAGAGATCCCCGCCCTGCTCCTGCTTGCATGCAAGTAGGAGTTGGGAGGCTGCTCTGATAGGCAGCATGAAGCCTCCCTTCACAGCTTAGTTGCTGGGGTCAGGGAAGGTGGAGGCAGCCCAGAAGCTGCATCTTAGAGCCCCTGCACCACCATCACATGGGGAATTCTAAGCAGCTCCTGAAGCCAGACAGAGCCAACTGCTCCGGGCTGCTGAGACTGCCACTGCTGCATTTCCCGAGGACATTAGATGAAATCTGGGGACATTCCGGGGATGGAATTTGTCCGGGGACTTATTCGCAAATCCGGGGACTGTCCCTGGGAAACAGGGACATCTGGTAACCCTATGCTAAAGCCAACGACAGGCAGAGCCAACTGATTCTTATTTTGTCTCCCTCTTCCCTCCTGCTGAGTTCTACAAGACAACACTGAGACTAAGAAGGAGCAATCTGAAAGTTTGTTAAGTAGGAAAGCAGGCAAATGAGGAACTGGTTGAAGTCAGACTAAGGCTGGTGGAGTAGTGTCCCAATTGCCCTGATAGACCAGCCTCCTTTGTGGCCAAGTATTCCAAATGTTTCATGGGGATCACTCTTCTTTTTACCCATACCTGTATATTGTAATGCAGGCAGCTTTCTCTTAATACAGAAAAATTGTATTGTCTGAAGGGACAGAGGGATGGTTCCTGCTGAACCTCTATTGGTAGGGAATTCCACTGGTTAGGTCCCAAGTGACAGCCTACCAAAGCATAGGGAATTAAGGGGATTGACTAAAAATGTCCCACCCCATATTTTGATACCATATTGGCTCAACTATAAGCTGCACCCGCAAATAAGCCACACCTTTAAAATTCAAGGCTTATTTGCGGGTGTGGCTCACCTCCCCGCACTACCATCCTGAATAGGGGGTGGGGGCTGGCTGGTGTGCATCACCCTGCTCCCCAAGCCAGTGCTGGCACTCGGCTCCGAGCATGCTGCACTCCTGCCTCCTGGCACTACCATGCTGGACGGTGGTGGCCAGCACTCGGCACCCCATTTCCCAAGCTGGTGCCGGCGCTCGGCTCCAAATATAAGCTGCACTTTAACTTTTCACAGTCAGAATTGGGGGGGGGGGAGTGTGGCTTATATTCAGGCCAATCCAGTATTTTTTCCCCAGTGCCCCACTCCCATTTGGAGTGTCTGGCACTGGGCTGAATTCCACTGAATATGCAGGCAGTGTATGTATTTGCAACATCATAAACACAACCCAGAATAGTTCACACAATGTAGAATTAAATGCACAGAGAGGGGAACCACTGACAAACTTTTAATTTTAGCTGTGCAACTAACATCCTAATTAAAAAAATCCAAAATACACACATTCAGTCAGAAGTCTATTGCATGTATCCCCTTGCACTGGTGATTATTTCATAACTGTTCCCAAACTCTAAAGTGAAATAAATTGGGAAGGAAACAAGTATGTTCCTACAGTTGTGCTTCCAATCAACTTGTTCATCTATATAGAAAGTTAGAAAGCAAAAAGTGGAGGCAATGCTCTAGGCATTTTTGCAGAAACATAGGTGTTTCTGCTGCTGAAGACACTTAGTCACTTTATCACATGTTGTTTTTAAAAATGAACCTTTTATTAATAAAATGTTTGTTTGGATGAAATTGAAATGAACTACTTTGTTTTGTAAAATGATGAACTATCTCATTTGGAAAATATGAACTTGAACTATTTTGGCATGGTAGAGATATTAGGAGCTTAACACTTACTTGTCTATTAACATAGAATTCTGTTTAAACTCAACGGGGGGAAATACTACATATGAGTGTTAAATGTCACCTCTGCTTTCCTGGCAGGAATAGAAAGGATTTGAGTCTGGTTTTTTTCCCTTTCTCTCTCACTCTCTCTCTCTCTCCTCCTGTGAAAATACAGTCCTATTCAAGCTGCAAAATGAAATATGAGTGCTAAACTCTTTGCCAGGGCTGGGAATCTGTATGGCATAAGCACGTCCAACTAAATGCTCCATAAGCCGACAAGTGGCACTTTTCAGCACTCGAGGCTCCGACTTATTTTCATAACTCCTAGGGCTGTTGTTGCACTTCAAAACTGAAACTGCAAAATTAAACACACACTGGGTATTTCCAAGAATCTGGGCAGTTGTTCATTCCAAGCTGCATTCCAGATTTTTAAAAAGTACATTTATTCAAAGGTGCAATGCAGCAGCAAAGCAGGGATAGGAGACTATGCTTGTCTCCTGAATTATAAACTATAAAGTTTCTCTTCCCTTGAAAAGAACAGCAATAATAAGCCCAGCTCTGTATACTCACATACCTGCATTAAAAAAATTGTGTATTTTATATTACTGGTTTCATGTTTAAACGATTTGGCTCATTTAATTCATTGGGGGAAAACATGCTTGTGCTGCTTCTGTGGCTGCTTTGAGCTTTTGGCTAATTCTTTAATGTTTGACATGCTATTGAAATGAAATATTATTGAAATAGTTTGGGAAATTCTTAAGCTGTTAATTTGATATGTCACTTGGGGCAAGTGTATATGTGTGTTTTAAAGGTGGCATACCTTAAAGCAGTAGGACTTCTATTTCTGGATTAGAAGGAATGAAAAAAAGTTAAACTCCGGTCCACAACAGAATTGTTGAAGACAAGTTTGGATTAAAAAGTGGCCAGATGCCTTGTTGTACACAGCACAGGACTCTACTAGAAGGGGTCTTTTATTTGAAGGGCTGTCCAGTTCAAATCCAGTTTAAAGATAAAGGAACATTAGAAGAGAAAACACGGGCTATGAAGCTGCTTATCACTGGATAGTGCTGGAGAGGAGACAGTAGTCGTGGTGCATGTTGGCCCCAGTGACATGGGAAAATGTAGTTACAAGCTCATGGAAGTTAAATTAAGGTTGCTAAGTTGTATGCTGAAAGCCAAAACTTCCAAAACCATTCTAGTGCAAGGTGGGCCTATACAAAAGGGATGTGCTCCACTTGAACTGGGATGGAATCAGACTGCTGGTGCTTAAAATAAAAAAGGTGGAAGAGCTGATTGAAGACGAAAAGAACATGTAGGACCGTGGGAGTTAAGGAGGCTCCTATTCAGAAGTTCAGAGGTAGTACATTGCTCTGTACATCAAACAAAGCATTAAGTCCAGTAAACTAGAAATCCTGAAAGGGGCAGATTTCCCCACAGAACAATTGTGGGTGTTGACACAGGGCATCAAATTAGTACTGAGGTCATGCTCCTGTCTCCCCATCTCAAGGGAGAAGTTGAGATGAAGGATGAAAGTAAGGAAGCCTCCAAAAGTGAAGGCATTGTAGTAATGGGTGCTTTGAACTGGCGATGTTCTATACATGAGAAAGAGGTTAATAATTTCTGGACACCCTAAATGACTATAATCTTGAACAACTGTTGTTGGAACTGACTAGAGGGGCAGCAACCCAGGACCTAATATTGAATAGGGCCCAGGACGTAGTGTAAGATGTAAGTGTTGTTGAGGCAGATTGGAGCAGTGATCATAGTGCTATTAAATTAATTATACTTGAAAATGGCCAGTTGCCAAGAAAATTCCACACAGTGACATTTGATTTAAAAATAGGAAACTTCCCACAAATGAGGAGATTGTTTAAAAGGAAGTTGAAAGGCAAAGTTCAGAGGGTCAAATCACTCCAAAACGTTTGGGATTTGTTTAAAAACACAATGTTAGAAACTCAACTGGAGTGTAAACCGCAGATCAGCAAAGGTACAATGAGGGCTAGAAGGACACCAGCGTGGTAAACAAGCAGTCAAATAAGCTATTAGAGTCAAGAAGGCCTCCTTCAAAATATTGAAGCTTTGTCCAAATGATCTAGCTCAGGAAACTCTCCCTGATTGACTTTGAGCTACGTACTGGGGTTTAAACTTGGGACTTCTGCATGCAAAACAGATGCTCAACCACTGAACTGTGGCCCTTCCCTTTATATATCCAGATTATAACTTGATCACCTGCAAGTAATGAACTGTTCATTTCAGTGAACTTTGTACCTTTATACTGGTGAGTTCTGCTTTGTTTGAAACCAGTAGAAAAACCTGTATTAAGCAGAAGAGCTCTGCACATCTGCAAGCAACACTGAAGTGGTCCTGAAGAAGACATACCTGTATACAGTAGTGAAATTTGCAGGCAAATCTTGGCATAATACTCTATTCAGCTATGAGGCAAGTACTGTGACCCCCAATTCCTACCCTGGGTTAGAATTTAGAATTGAGGAGAACTCAATTCCCTCTTATCAACCTACCATACCATCTTCCTGCTTGCCTCAAATCGCTCCCCAACCTGCCTGCTTGCCATCCAGCTGCAGCTCCAGTCTCAGGACTGAGGTCACTCATTTTTTCTTTCTCTCCTTTCATCTGCTGCTGTTAGGACACTGAGTTAGGCATTGAAGGGAAGGCAAAAGGAGACCTTCTTCCTCCCAGCAAGGTAAACAGGTGGCCAGATTTGAGAGATTTGGAAGGTCCTAAGAGCTGGAGGAATGACTGTGCTCCATTGTACCCCTGATGGAGGTCATGTTGGGTTTAATTGAATTGGAAATGTCTTGGGATTAGCCGGGATTGCTTTGATTAGGGACAGGGGGTTCTGTGCTTTTTCTAAGCCAATCAGAGGCAATTAACTTAAATGACGGTATCTAAGCAATGACTACATGGCCATTTATTATCAATGCTTTAGTTGAATTCAGCATTGTGGATCCTGAATTGAGGGAAAGTTGTACTAGATTCCCTGATCTTATTGTTGCAGACTAAATGCAGACATTGTTGCTGGTTGAAGTAGTTGTTGTTTCTCATTCACATCTTTTTGGATGATTTCCTATATGCAATTTGGAAGCAGGTGGTTAGAAAGAAGTGTTTAAAAACATGAGGCTCGAGGGCCTCAGCTTACAATTAAAGCTCTGCAGCAGATACAGCTGTTAAACTGTGGAAAGGGGTGATGGGAACTACTTAACAGAAGGCAGGAGATTGTTCCTTTTGTTTCTAGTGTGACTGTGTACAGACTTCCATCAAGCTAATGAGAAGGACACGAGGAGGGCCCATCTGGATTAGCTCAAAAGTCTGTCTAGTACAGCTTCATATTTCCCATAGTGGCCAGCCAGATGTTCCCAAGATGTCTGCTGGCAGGGCTTGGAGCCAACAATCGTCCCCTACTTGGTGCAGAGAAACTTCTTTTCAGATGCATGCTGCTCTTGAATGTGGAGGCTTCATTTTGCTAGCATGGCTGATAATATGTCTCTCCCCAGGCTCACTGATTGCACTAACAGGCTGACATGGAGATGTGAGTCCATGGCATGCAGGGGTCCCTCAAGCAGTGCTGGCTCTAAGGATACAGACACCAGAGGTCTCAGTTTAGCATTCCCTGATTCAAGGGCCCCTCTCATCTCATGAGCTGTAGCTCAGGTCTGATCTGGTCATGATACTGGGGCCTGGGGTACTTCTAGCATTTCTTCTTCTGGTGCTGCAGATCTAACAGATCTGGCCAGGCCCTGCCTATTATTCTTCAACATCAACTTCGTTGGACTGGTCATGTTGTGCGGATGCCTGATGATCGTCTTCCAAAGCAACTACTCTATTCTGAACTAAAAAATGGAAAGCATAATGCTGGTGGTCAACAAAAGAGGTTTAAAGACTGTCTCAAAGCAAATCTAAAAAAATGTAGTATAAACACTGACAACTGGGAAACACTGGCCTGTGAGCGCTCCAGTTGGAGAACAGCCTTTACCAAAGGTGTCATGGGCTTTGAAGACACTTGAACTCAGGACGCAAGGGAGAAACGTGCTAAGAGGAAGGCACGCTTGGCAAATCCACACCGTGATCAACTTCTGCCCGGAAACCAATGTCCCCACTTGTGCTGGTCCCAAGGGATATCCGATAGGCGAGGTCTAGTCCAGTCCAAGGTCAGTCCAAGCCAGAAGTCACGAAGCCGAAGTAACCAAGCTGAGGTCAGGAACGCAGGAACAGGAACTAGGCAGCACCGATGTTGCTCCTGCAACTTGGGTCTGGGACTGGCTGGCTTTTATCTGCCCCGAGGCAAAGGGCGGCTCCGATCCTCAGGTGCCTCGCCTCTCCTGGCTTGGAGGCGAGCACTCCTCCTGCGGGAACTTAGTTCCCTTCGCCTCTCTGCCCTTAGCCTTTGCAGCTCAGGAGAAGCTGGAGGGTTACCGGACCCAGAGGCAACCTCAGCTTCCCCTGACTGGGTGGGGAGTGGAGCACCTGCAGGCAATAAGTCCTCCATCCCATTAGAAGCCAGATCAACCTCAGCCGATGCCTGCACCTGAGGATCCAGCACAGGTGAGTCCCCTTGAGACTCAGGCCCCAGCCCTGGCTCTGCTGGTTCTGGAGGCAGTGAATCCTGTGCAGGCTGGGATCCCTCAGGTTCAGCGTCTGAGTCTGACTCCCAGGTCATCACACCACTGTGGAAGGACGTGTGGATCCAGAATTGGCCTCCACAGTCACTTACGGACTCATTGTTAAAACAGTGTTTATGGAAGACAATCTTGCTCGGCTACAAGTGATAGAAGAAGAAGAAGAAGAAGAAGAAGAAGAAGAAGAAGAAGAAGAAGATTAGACTTACACCCTGCCTGCTGCTCAGGACCAAGATCCTACTGCTATATATGGGTCCATATCTTCCAAAGGGAGATCTTCCGTGTTTCTGTCCCAGCTAGGGATAGGGGAGAGATTCAATTCAGTTCATATTTGAGGGTGAATTACCTAATCGGCACATTCTGAAATAATGCACAAACTGGAGCAAAGTCATCCTTTGAAATTCTCCAGATTTTGCAATGCAGTGCTCCAACCTAATATCATGGGGAGAGAGAGAGAAAAAATATATAGAAATATATATGTTTTTATTCAGAAAATATGTATATTAGGCAAAATTATATACTAATGTGCATATTAGGTGAAATTCACACTAAAATGCTGGTTAATCTTCATGAGGGATTTTAAGCAACAGCAACAAAATCGTGAAATGAAGGGGAAATGTGGAGCACTGAACTTGCATGGGAAAATGAGAAGCTGAGGAGAACCAAAAGTGACAGATTCAACCATCCCTAGCCCCCACATGTCTCCCTGTAACTCTAGATCCTTTTGTGTAAGGTGGTGTGGCTAACCCAATTAGTCTTAAAAAAGCTTTCTCCACTGCCTTAAGTATGGGGTGGGGGAGTGGAAGCACTACTCAATGCCCTCATGGGCTCTCCCATTTCTACCTTCCCAGCACCACCAGCTATGTGTTTTGTTTCTTTATTCATTTATTTAACACCAAGCCTGAACGAACAACTCTGCAAGTGTAAATCGAAAGTCATGTGAATATCGCTTGGCCCTCCAGATAAAAGAACTGTTTTATTCCCCACCTGTAAACCTGATTTCATTTAAACCCCATTTGCTGCCTAGTTTTCATCTTTTCTCTCACATTTCAGCTAGGCCTCTCCCAGGCATACATGCTCAACTTTTTTCGGACCTAATTTGAATGGGGGAAGGGAACATGCAGGCACCAGGGAGGATACGTGTGTGCCCATCATTGCCCTGTTGGTAACCCGTGATTTATATCTGTGAGGACTAGAAAAGGAGCAGTATCTCTGAGTGTTTTGCCTAGCATTGCTGTTATATAAAGACATGTGCTGGTAGGGAGGAAATGTAGCTTTGCCGCACACTTGACTGAGAATGCATCCCTCCCCATGTCATTCTGCATTATGAAATCTTGCCTGTGTTGATTCCAAGCAGAGGTAAACATCTCTTACTCTGAAATTTGCTGCAAGAGTGGATGTGGTTGGATTAGATTCAGACAGCAGAGATCTGTCTCCCAGGGGGGATTCATAATTAACATACCATACCGTCTTTTACACAGAGGCGGTCATTAAAGCGGCGGTAGTGGGTACCTTCGTCTAACAGGAAGATAATGCAGTAGGGAATATCATGCTTGAAAAGCCTTAAGAGAATGCTACACCTACACAAAATTGTGCCAATTTGTGGAGATGGAGGAAATTTACCTGTAAAGGAGGGGGAAACTGACACATTATTTTGTAGCTACAAGGCTTGGGTGTTACTAGGCAAGCTTTAAAAGACTGGATTCATCCTGTCTCCTTGGCGGAAATTGTGATCATTGGGAGAAGGGGTGGCCCAATATATTTTTGTATCCGAGGCAAAATGTCCCACGGCTGCCAGTTGATGGGGGCATGAATCTTTACAATGCAAAGCCTTTGCAAACCTTCACTGCCAGGTAGCAAGCTCTGTAAGAGCATCCGGAACACTCCACTCTCACCAAGGTTTGGTGAGAGTAGGGCGTCCTGGAGAGCTTTGACACTGATCAACACCTAAGTGGAGCAATGGAATGCCTCCCACTTGAAATGTTTTGGTGATAGGGGGTGTTCTGGAGAGCTTTGGTGCTGACCAGCAGGAAAGCAGACTTCTCTGGCAGTGACAGAAACAGTGGGGCAAGGAGGGCACTACCTTTTGTGTTTTCACGGCCTGGGATGGCTGCTTCATCCTTCCTCACCTGTGTTCTAGCTCTGATTGGGAGGGTATGTTGTAGCAGCTCAGAGAATGGAAAATGTACACTTCTGAAAAAGAAGTTTTGAAGAATACATGTTGCTTCAGAGAATCTCCTCAGGGGGATTAGGCTGGCCTCTACCAGGGCCAAGGCCTTTTCAGCCTTGGCCCTGGCCTGGTGGAACATTCTGCAACAAGAGATCAGGGACCTGCGGGACTTGACATCTTTCTGCAGGGCCTGCAAGATGGAGTTGTTCCACCAGGACTTTGGTCAGGGCTCAGCCTGACTCCCCTTCTCTTTTTGTATAAGAACTAGTATGAAAGAGGCCTCCCAGCATTCTCACAGGCCCATCTAAGAACAGTGTAAACAGTTGGGCATGATGAACATTTACTGTTCCCAACCCTAATCCTGTGGAAAGCCATGTAATTAGATTTTAATTTGATCCTGACTTGTTTTTAGGAGGTAATTTAATTATTGTTTGATTTTATACCAATGTTAAATATTTGATGTTAGCCACCCTGAGCCCGGTTTCAGCCTGGGAGGGCGGGATACAAAAAAAGTTGCTTCTTCTTCTTCTTCTTCTTCTTCTTCTTCTTCTTCTTCTTCTTCTTCTTCTTCTTCTTCCTCTTATGACCAGAGAGTGCACAACATTCAGTCAATATATGTATATTTTCCCAAGACCTCTTGATTATGTGTAATTACTGGAGAGTGTACAAAATTATTCAACATATGCACATTTCCCATATATTGACCAGGAAATGTGCAGAATTCCCTCTTCTTGGAAGCTTTATGTACACATTTTCCATGATACCCAGTGAACGCGGTACAATGGCTGCTTATTATGCACATTAACAACTTAACCAGGGCTACCCCCCCCCCCCGCCAGAACTCACCTCAACTCCATTCTGGCATCCCTCAGGTAGGCACCATTGCCATTATAAGAGAACAAGGGAGGCGTTCACTTTGAGTTCCAGCACCTCTTTTTCTAGGAAAAAAAATAGCACAGCCCTTAAGATATACATACAAACAACCGCAAATGTCCTTAAAATGTATTTGAATATTTGTGATTTTCTTGACATTGAAATATCTGAAAAGGCCCCAGCTGGCATGTCAGGTTCTTTTCCCAAATAGGTGACTGTGTGAATGAAGATCGAAATAAAAACAAGCAATATCCAAAGAAATATGAGAATAGGGTCATTTCTCCTTTCCTTTCCTTTCCTTTCCTTTCCTTTCCTTTCCTTTCCTTTCCTTTCCTTTCCTTTCCTTTCCTTTCCTTCCCTTCCCTTCCTTCCCTCCTTCCTTCCCTCCTTCCTTTTATAGTGACAGATTACCTTGTCACGATGTTTGGGTTGTTAAACCCAGATAAAACGTGGCCCTGTCTGCCAATGACGTTAAGGAGACAACTAAATCCCATTTCCCTTTTCTAAAGTTCACCTTTTTGCAGGTGCTGTTTTTAAGTGTGTCTGATATGATCCAGAGTTTTCAAAAGGCCAGCAAGGTGAGCAGAGAACTGTCAAGCATCTGGCATCTTAAAACACCTGATCCCCGCTTTTACTTTGAGTTCAATTTCCTTTAAAAATGCTAAGAAAAGTGTGAGACCTTCCAAAGCCAGAGCTATACAAGTCCATGTCGTCTCTTAATACTGTTGCTAGCCTTTCTCTCTTGGAGTTGAAGCATAACCTTGCTTTTATATATGCTGTTTCTCAGAGATGTGCAAGAGGGCCATCTCAGAGTCTGTTATGTATTTTCCTTAACTTATTTCTAAATATATATATACTCCGCCTTTTGAGGAACTTGTCTACAAGGCAGCTCACAACCACCAATAAAAATGAACTCTGTCCGACGGTAAAATATAAACAATTGCAAAATACAATACAGCTAAACATTACACCAGCAAAAAAAGACTGTAAAATGTAACACAGATAATAAACAACTTTAAGACATAAGCAGCAACATGAATTAAAAACTGCAGGAATAAAGTAGGCAGATTTGCGATGACATTGGAGAAAATAAAAGTTTTCAACAAACAGTGAAAACATAGCAATGTTGGGGTTTGCTTCACTTCTAAGGGAAGAGGATTTCATAGAGCTGGTGCCACAACACTAAAAGCATGTGCTTGAATCACAGCATGATTTACAACAGCGGCATGTGACATGATCATCAGATCTCTATCCATAGATCAAAATGACTAGGGTGAGATGTACAGGGAGAGGAGGTTTCTCAGTTACTCTAGATTCCACCTCTTTTCTTGCTTACACATGAGACACTGCAGATAAGTGTACTAATGAACGTGAACATGAAAAATAGTTGTACTTTCAACACAGGAAATATAATCTTTTCCTCATTAATAGACTGAAGATATTACTGTCCTTTCTGCATCTCAACATACATAGCATGCTGCTGGTAACACTTCAGCAAATCTTTTGGGCCATTTTGATTGCCTACAGAAGGAATGAGGAAACAGTGAATTTCCATATATTACAAGACCACATCTCCCACCATCTCCAACCATTTGCACACTGACTGGAACTGAAGGTAGCTAGAGTCCAACAATATCAGGAGAGCCACCAGTTCCCCATCGCTCAGCTACATGGACATGTATGCTTATGCCGTATACTGGACAATGGTTATGAAGGAGCGTCTCCACCCCCACCGTTCAGCCCGGACACTGAGATCCAGCGCTGAGGGCCTTCTGGTGGTTCCCTCACTGCGAGAAGCAAAGCTACAGGGAACCAGGCAGAGGGCCTTCTCGGTAGTGGCGCCCACCCTGTGGAACGCCCTCCCATCAGAGGTTAAAGGGATCAACAACTACATGACATTTATTATAATTACATTCTTTATTCCACTACTTTATGTGCCCCCATCTTCCCGTCTTTCTCATTTTATTGTTGTTTTTCGGCAAGCATTATAAAAACTGGGAGGGGGAACCCAATCAAAAAGTTAAAAGTGTGCAACGGGACATATGAAAAGGACGTATTCCATATGCTCAATGTCCAGCTTCCACAGCACAAAACACATCTCTGGGTTTGTAGGGTACAGATCCTCATATGAAGGGCCCCTACAGGCATTTGGATATAGATGCACTAGCTTCTATACAGACAGGTCCTTGAACTCATGGAATATGAACCTGGTTAAACTTTCCCAACACATGCATTTGTTTATTAATAAGAATAGTCATATGGCTTTACAGTTGTTTCACACAAACATGTTCTTTTTGTGTCAGAATGCAACATCAAATATGAGTGAATGACTCATCACATGTGTACTTTTTAAGCACTGAGAATGATATCACTTCAAACACGTTGCTGCCCCCCAACCCTCACCAAGGATTCAGATCGAACATCAGCCATCAAATGATGCATATACATGGGTGAAACAACTATATATCACAAGCTGCTGAGTGTGTGTGTGTGTGTGTGTGCATGTGTACAACACCCAGAACTGTTACTATTTTTGAGTTCTATTTGAGATGGTTCACTCACACATTTAAGTCTTAATTTCATATTGGAGTCATCATGCAGTGGATTTACATGTATGAACCAGGTTGTGGAGAATTAGCAAAAATGCAAGAGATTTCTTAAAATGAGTTGTATATCTCTCCAGTTTGAGAATTCTAGACCAATTAGTCAGTTAAAAAAATAGAGATACTGTAAATATTCATTATGAAAACCACAGACCTAATTTCTACATGGTTTATTTTTGGGGTAATTTAATCTTTCCGAATTTTGCCAAGCTGAAATATTATAAATGTTAACCAACAGTTTTCAGAGATCAAAGCAATCAATTTGAATAATTTATTTACATGTAGCATTGAGAAAGAGGTTTCATTATCATAAGTCTAGGGTTTAAATATCCTAAAATAATTGCACCTCTGGAGAATTAAGCATAACTCTTTCTGCCTTGACCTACTTTTTCTACCCAGGGGTGAATAACCCATTGACCTCTTAGTTTTTATTATCATCTCTGTTCCACAATATCTGTTCCACAATTAGTCACAGGCACATTTCTAATCTCATTCAGTATTTGTTTGTTTGTTTGTTTTAGCATACTGTATTTGTCATTAGGTACCAGTTTTGCTGCTGAAGTCGAGTTGTTTTGATCAGTGGCGTAGCGTGGGTTGTCAGCACCCGGGGCAAGACAAGTAATTTGCGCCCCCTAACCCGTGGATTTTAGCACTCGAGTCTCTTCCACTAGATTAGTTAAAGAAACCCTTACCCCCTAAGCACATGTATTGTTTGTTATGAAAATACTGATGTATTTAGATGCAACTAACTTGTATTTAGATGCATTTTACTTTAATAACTTTGGTCAGCCCTCACGGCCCTTCGCTTCATCAAATCTGGCCCTCTTTGAAAAGGTTGGACACCACTGGCTTACACCATACTAAATTTGTTAGCCTTTTAAGGTAACTCTTATTTAAAGCAGGCCCCCACCCACCCAAAAAATATTTTTGGTCTCACAAGCAGCAGCACATTCCACCTCAAAACAAAATATCAAACAGTAAAAAAATTATAACTCCTGTTAGGATAATTAAACCAATCTTTATCCACACAAGCTTTTCCTATGAGGTTTTGACAATTTCAGAACTCAAGCAGTGAAATTACTAGGAACAATAATATAAGTTTCACAGGTGCAGTCTGCACAGATGTTGGTCACATAAGTTGGCATCTCTTTAATATTCCTTTACTTCTCAACTGCTTTATAAGAATCTGAAAGCAAGGAGACATGGCAACTCACACCTCTTCCATGCAGCAGCATATCAGAACACTAACACTTTATGACTCAATAGCTTATAATTTACTTTAATTACTTGCAAGCAAGTTACAGGTAGATAGCCGTGTTGGTCTGCAATAGTCAAAACAAAATAAATAAATAAATAAAAATCCTTCCAGTAGCACCCTAGAGACCAAATAAGTTTGTTCTTGGTATGAGCTTTCATGTGCATGCACACTTCTTCAGCACACAAAAGATTTGAAAAATCACCCAAGCAAACACTTTTTTTAGGGGTTAAAAAAAGGCGGCGGGGGGGGGGGGTTAAAGGCAAAGGACAAAGGGGTAAAGTCACTCACAAAAAGATCGCTGTGGATCAAAACAGCAGCAGAGAAAGCTCGTTCTTCCAGAGATCATACCACAATGAAAGGTGGGACGAGGGGGAGGGGCAGGAGGCAGTTTTAGCGACCAATACCTCGCGAGGATCAACTGGGATTAGGCGTTAATAGTTCGCAGAGTAGCCTGCTTCTTATCAAGTGGAGACTGATAAGGAAACTTGGGGGGGGGGGTAAATCAAGGAGATCTCAACGTCTCCTCTCCAGGCGTTTTTACCCAGCAAACTCCGTCTTCGCTCAGTCTTAGCAACGGCAGCAGCGCTGCTTTTGCAGCCAGACCCAGGAGAGGGGCAAGCTGTGCGGGAGGGGACGCTTTTCCCTGTTAGCCTCCAGCCTCACGGTAAAAAGCTTCACCTCGGCTTGCTCGCTCGGCCGCCGCGTGCACTCCTCCTTCTTTCTTCCGGCTGCTGCCCAGCCCAGAAGGAAGGAATAGGCTTTTGGGAACAGCGCACGGGGTGGTGGGGGCAGCTAGGGGTGGGGGCAGCTGCCTTCTAGGGGGGGGCAATTGCCCCCGTCTGCCCCCCCTGGCTACGCCCATGCCCTCCTTCCTTCCTTCCACCTCGCTTCGCCCGCCGGGTCTTTGCGGCTGGGGCTGCCTGCCTCTCCCCAGACTCGCACGGACGCCGCGGGCAGAGGAGAGCGCGCTTAGCTGGGATGGCAGCGGGTGCCGCGCGGGGCTGAAGCCGGAGCGGCGCCCCCCCAGATGTTGCGCCCGGTGCGACTGGCACCCCTAGCACCCCCCATGCTACGCCTCTGGTTTTGATTCCTCATCTGATTCAGCAGTAGTCAAAATGGTGTCCTCTCGATGTTTTTGAACTACAGCTCCCATAATTCCTGAATATTGTCAATGCTAATGGGAGTTATAATCCTAACACCATTTGGAAGGCCGCACCTAGGTTATTATTTTTCACAGACCCAGTTCATACATTTACTGCTACATGAATGATCTTCCAAAAAACCCCAAAGAAGTGCTTCTTCCATCCCCTTCTCCTGAACAAACAGGAAGAAAATTTCTGCCAACTTTAGTTTTTGGTTTTTTTTTAATGAATCTTGGCTTATTGTTACATCTTTATTTATTTATTATTTATTTTCACAATTTATATACTGCTTAATTACAGTTGTCACTAAGCAGTAAAATAATAGAATCAGAATTCCATTATAATATCTCCAGGAATAAAAGAGTCCAGAAGGCACCAGAGGTTCATTAGGGAAAGGCGCCTGTCTGTACTTGACTGGAAGAGAGTTGCATAAAATTGTACCCACAAACTCATCGCTCTTGGTGGGTATGATTCCTGCATCTGAGGCACAAATCTGCATTTAAAACAATGGCTAATTTAAAACTTTCTGTTATGAACCTGGCTTGTTAAAATAAAATAAATAAGGTATGCATGGTTAGCAACCAGTGAGCATGAAGCACACAAGAAACTACCACACTTTGTGTGCCAGGGGGTGCAATGGTCTGGGAATGTTATCATGGACATCCCGATGCTCCTCTGACAGCAAACATGTCATGGTTTATTAAGTTTGGGCATGCTTTCACCCGTATCATGCAAGGCTATTTCCAACAATAAAGATAAATATTCTCTTCACCTTATTTAGATAAGGTAAACAAAACACGTTCTCATCATGATAACGTGCATTATATCTCCTACTCACCCTCCTTTCTTTGCAAGTGATTTCATTCCCTCTCATTGTAAAAAGAAAATCCTGAAAAATATTGGCCAGCTCAGGTTTGAACACCATTTTGCATAAAGGTAAAGGTAAAGGGACCCCTGACCATCAGGTCCAGTCGTGTCCGACTCTGGGGTTGCGTGCTCATCTCGCTCTATAGGCCGAGGGAGCCGGCGTTTGTCCAAAGACAGCCTCCGGGTCATGTGGCCAGCATGACAAAGCTGCTTCTGGCGAACCAGAGCAGCGGACGGAAACGCCGTTTACCTTCCCGCTGGAGCGGTCCCTATTTATCTACTTGCACTTTAACATGCTTTCGAACTGCTAGGCGGGCAGGAGCTGGGACCAAGCAACGGGAGCTCACCCCGTCGCAGGGATTCGAACCGCTGACCTTCTGATCAGCAAGCCTGTGGTTTAACCCACAGCGCCACCTGGTCCCTCTACCATTTTGCATAGTTTGTGGCAATTTTTGGAAGGCCCTTTACACTCTACTCTGAATTCAGTCACAATGAATTCAGTTGGGTTTGCTCCCAGGAGCGTGATTATTGTAATACAGCTTTAATGTATTCTTATGGAATTTAGGTCTGCTTAGAGTGATCCAGAGGATAACCCTCTATTTGAAGGGCTGTCTGTCCAGGTCCAATTTCGAGATAAAGAACCGCAGACCAGAAGAGAAGCCAAGGCCTTCAAGTTGCCCATCAATGGTTAGAAGACTGAGCAGTTGCAAAGACCACCAGGTCATATTCCCCACTCCTATAGTAAGGTGCAATGAAAAGTACAGTTATGTTTTGACTGTGCACCAATACATGTAAAGTACTGTATGCATTTTTAATGCAAATCCACATCTTATTTAGTTCTCTTCTCCAGTGATCATCCAGCTCTTCAAGTCAGATTTTACTCCACAGTTTCCTTATTCTGAAGCAAAACAGCTGTGTGGACCTATTGGCAAATCAAGTTCTGTCTAGGTTGTAAGTTCCTGTTTTCAGTTGTACAATTCCTGAATGATGTGATTTCCCATCTTACTAGTGAATCCCAAAGCTGTCCAGCAGAGCAAGGGGCAGGTCTCAGCCAAGTTGCTGAATCACTAAGGAAGCAGTCTAGCCAAGGAGTCATACAATGATCTATTTTATTGGTTGCATAGAACTATAAATCAAGGATGGGAAACTCATGATTTTCCAGATGTCATTAAATGAGCACACTAGCTTTGCACTCTGATTGCTACCTTTGTTGTCCTCTATGAGTTGCAGGTGAACATCTGGAGTGAGGAGCCTGCTGTTCTCATGCAGGGTCCCTATGCAGTTTAGACTAGAGTTAGACTAGAGTTCTAAATCATGCAATGTGCCTAGAGAAAAGGCACCCTTCTTCAGAAGTTCTTTCACCAACCCAGTGAGGGTAACAGGTACTGGGAGGTGGAACTAGAACACTCATGCCCACTCCCCCTAATCATATGAAAAATTACAAGGCCTGAATAGGACTTGTGTGTGCAGACACACTGAATTTAATCTTCCCATCATAGACACTTGCTGTAAGCACGCACTGAAATGAAGCTCTGAGGTAGCATCGTAACATAATCTCTATAAATTATTTAAAATTCTTATCATAAATTTTAATTTAGTGCTGATCTGCTTGCTAATCTGAGGAGATGTTAAGTATCCTTTGCAAGGCATAGTGATGTATGAAGTCTGGCATTAGTGTCATTGAACATCTTTATCAGTGTTCCATGGTATTCTATCTTCATGAGTTGCAAGCAGGGCAGGCTAGCTATATAATCTTCTTTCTAAACTCACAGAGTCCTAATTTCACAGAGGAGTAAAATTTATCCTAAGACATTTCCCTTGACATGGACCTAAGAAATTCAAGAATGGGTTTAAAGCACCTATATTTATGAGCTGTAATAAAAGTGAATAATCTCATATGAAAAGCTATCCTTGCATGGTAAAGACAGTCAGACAAACTAGACTTGAGGTTCCATCATAATTTTGCATTAGAAGATTCCATTTATGCTTTGGTAACACTACATTTTGTTTTCTCTTGATGCATCATGAACCACTACACTGGACTTGGGTCAATAACTCCTGAGAACTTTAAAGGAGCTCTATTCAATGAGCTACCTACTCCCATCAATTCCCTTTCTGTACTCAAAGAAGCTTCACCAATCCACTGCTTTTCTAAAACTTTCTCCTTAGTGATTAGTCACTATATTTCCCCTAAACTTTCCTTAACCTCATGGCCTGTTTATACTGAAACTCTCATCATCCTTGACTGTTGGCTATGCTGGTGAGGGGTTATGGGATTTGTACTCCAAAACACCTGGAGGACCCCAGGATGGAGAAGTCTGTTCTATTACAAAGTTCATTTTCCTGTTAGACCTTGTTAAAGGTAAAGGACCCCTGACTGTTAGGTCCAGTCGCGGAGCACTCTGGGGTTGCAAGCACTCATCTCACTTTACAAGCCAAGGGAGCTGCCGTTTGTCCGCAGACAGTTTTTCAGGGTCATGTGGCCAGCATGACTAAGCCGCTTCTGGCGAACCAGAGCAGTGCACGGAAACACCATTTACCTTCCTGCCGGAGTGGTACCTATTTATCTAATTGCACTTTTGATGTGCTTTCGAACTGCTAGGTGGGCAGGAGCTGGGATCGAACAACAAGAGCTCACCCCATCATGAGGATTCGAACCGCCGGCCTTCTGATCCGCAAGCCCTTGGCTCTGTGGTTAGACCACAGCGCCACCCTTGTTAGACAAAAGCAAATACAGCACATTCCTTCTCACGAACTTCTAGTTAATGCATCTGCTACTTGCGGGAAGGCACTGTTTGTCTAGCCAGCAATTACTTGTTTTTGCTTTGTCTAAGTTAACCCCACCAATAAAAGCTGAGCCATTTTGTTTGTTGTTCTCTCCAGGCAAGATGTCTGCTACTTTATCTCCATCATCTCCACTCATCATGTAAATAGTTCCTGCATGAATAAAGCTTTGGAACTGCTGGAATAAAACAGTAAGCAGTAGGTGCAGAAAATTTGACAAGGAGTGGGCCTGTCTCACCTCAGCTGGGTGGAAATTATTTAAAATTGGGCCCACAGTACTGAATGCATGGCTCCTGGTGGATACAAGCCACATCACCAAGCCATGGGCGGCTACTAACAATGATCCCCCCAAATATCTCAGTGATCAGGCAGTCCTTGATGTATCCTGGAGCCAAGTTGTGAAACTCATTGCAAATTAATATGAGAATGTTGAATGTGGCTCTGTAGCATATTGGTAGCCAGTGTAAGCTTTGGAGCTGGGAATAGTCTGTCCCCATCAAAATTTTAGCGTGAATTTACCCTAATAAACACAATTTCATGAATAGTTTTTACTAATATGCACATTTTTTCAAACACTAGTCCCTGAATTGTGTATTTTTGTGTATTATTTTCACTAATATATTCATTTCTTCACATAATATATGCATTTTGTAAACATTGGTTAGAGAATTGCACTGTAAAATTCAGAGAAGTGTATTTTGGTTCTTATGCTGCTTTTGAAAGTGTGAATTAGGTAGGTGTGCCTTTAAGTGTCAACTGAATAGAATTTATTTCTGTCCCTCATTGAATATCCCAACAGTTCCATCCAGCTTTGCCACTAGCTAGGGATGATGGGAATTGTAGTCCCCCCAAAAATCTGGGGGGCATCCCATTGGCTGTTTACTTCCACTTGTGGCCAGGATGCCCCTCACCATTGATCCTTTGAAACAATCTGCCCATGCTGGGCTAGAAGGTTGTACAGCCTTTTCTTGTGCTGTTTCCCACATCACATTTAAAATGTGATTCACTATTTTGAATGCAGCCGCCTAGAATGGTAGTAGAAAGAATATAATTACAGAAAAGAACTCCCCACTTTCAATCTCTCTCTCTCCTCTCTCTCTCTCTCTAACATAGGCCATGTTTCTAATAAATGGAGGTAGATTTAAGGGAGTCGTACTTCACCTGACAGGAAATAAAACCATAACAAGTGGTTTTAATTGCTAATGCACTTGTATTAACAGGGCAATTGGAGACAATTGTGCTATCAATAATTACTGAGATATGGTTAAGGAATAGAGCACAAGGTTGGCTGTTTCCAGCCAAATGGAGATCCAGTAATTGTCTGCTGTATCCAATTGTAAAGTATAATGTCTTCTGAAGGTTGAGGTTTATGAGAGTGGTTCATTATGTGCACCAAACAATGCTTTAGTTTGCTATTGTTTCTCCTCGAAGCAGATAGCAAGTGCTGTAGCTGAAATTGGGCACTAGGGACCTAATGTCTACCAGTTGGTTAACCTTGTGACATTCCACTAAAAAGCACTAGCATCGTTTTTTTGAAATACATAATACATGAACTCCTCTGATTGTTTAGCATTGATCAGCACTTGAATAAATTGAGTCGCTGTCATATTAACATAAGCAGCAATGCTTTGGTGGAGATGGTGCTTAAAAAACACACAAAAAAACCCTCTCCTAGTAGTAGATCTAGTGGTTTAGGGCTTTCTTCTAAAACAGAAAGTCAATTTAGATGGCGGCAGGGTTGCAAATCCCCTTGCAAAAGATGAGAAAATGCTGCAAAGCTCTATCCTTTTGATGGCACGCAACGTTCCATTTTACTTCCTAGATGAGGCTGCCAGTATGGATTTGTTTTCAGACTTCTTGTCTTCTGTGTTGTCAGATCTGTCTGTCTTTGCATTTTTCTCTCACTGCCGAAACCCAGGTAGGTTTCTCTAGTAAGGTAATTGGATGGTGTGTCAACAGGCAAACCAATATAATTTGCCTCCTTTAGTACTCGACAGGGGATGGCATTAAAGATTCCAGTCTTGACTCTGAAAAAATGAAAATGCAAGCATGGTGGGGCTGTTGTGGTGTTGTTTTTAAAGAAAAAAACCCCACTGTTGTTTATTTCTTTTCATGCTCAGAGAGAAAGAGAGGAGGAAGAATCCACACAAGTAAAATCCTGTAAATCTCACTTCACAAAATGCCCAGCTTAATTGCACACAACTGAGTATATTTTTGCATCCTGTTCATAATACCAGGAATAATAATAATAGACTAGTAAGAGATGGCTGTCTCTGAACATGTAGCTGCTACTGGTGCCAATTCATTTGGGATAAGAAAATCATGACACCCTAGAAAGCATGTGCCCCAGGACCTATTGGCAAATCAAGTTCTATCTAGGTTGTAAGTTCCTGTTTCAGTTGCACAATTCCTGAATGATGTGATTTCCCATCTTACCAGTGAATCCCAAAGCTGTCCAGCAGAGCAAGCGGCAGGTCTCAGCCAAGTTGCTGAATCACTAAGGAAGCAGTATAGCCAAGGAGTCATACAATGATTTCATTGAATTATTATGCTTATTATTACCCCTCACTCCCCCCTACTAAGATCCCAGGGCAGGTTGCAACAATTTAAAATACAAGATTAAAAACAGCTTAAAAGCTTACCATTACAAATCACAAATGGCCCCCGAAGCAGAAGCAAAATCTTATGGTTGGCACATTCCCACTAAATATGAGTTTATTTGGCAACATTAATGAATATTTGGTATGCTTTGTGGAAGTGTGAGCCTTGTATTCCACTATGGAATGTATTTTCATAGAATCTTAGAGTTGGGAGGTACCCCAAGGGTCATCTAGTCCAACCCCCTGCAATGCAGGAATCTCATCTCAGCTAAAGCATCCATGACAGGTGGCCATCCAACCACTGTTTTAAAAGCTTTAAGGAAGGAGAGTCCACCACCTCTTGTGGGAGTCTATAAGGCTTGGGACCCAAGTACCTAAAAGGGCTGTTTCCCCAGTTCCATTCACACTATGATCGGCAGGTGAGGCCTAGTGCTGCCATTGGGAAGTATCCAGTTGATGGTGACATGTGACAGGGCCTGTTAAGTGAAAAGTCCTCACTAGTGAGGTGCATCTATCTCCCTAATACCGGTAATTGACTTTTCGGAGAAATGTAAAAACCAAGCAACTGAGCTATCCAGGCTGATGCTGCCTATGCATTTCGTGGCTCTTTCTGACAACCCTGAGATCACTAATTGAGATACAGTGGCACCTCGATTTACAAACGGCTCAGGTTACAAACTCTGTTAACCTGGAAGAGTTACCTCGAGTTGAGAACTTTGCCCCAGGATGAGAATGGAAATTGTGTGCCAGTGGCAAGCCTCTAGTTAAGAATAGTTTCAGGTTAAGAACGGACCTCCGGAATGATTAGGTTCGTAACTAGAGGTACCACTGTAATTGTTTTTAAGATGTTTTAACTATTTTTAGTTTTATTTTTTTTAATGTTTTATCATTGCTATGTCTGCCATACTGAGCCCCTTCAGGAGGAAAAAGCAGGGTATAAATTGAGTTAATGGCAACAATGACAACGGCAAATGCACTACTGTGTCCTCCTAATTATAATAAAATCAGGTCTTTTGTTATCTAGAAAGTCATAGTCTAATTCTGTTTATGTCACAGAAGTATAAAAAATGGACTCTCCAGTTTGCCAGCCTCCTCATCAGACTTCCTCCAGCTATAGAAGTTTGCTCTCTAGAGAAGTACACCCCTCTCTTCCCTCAAGCAGCATTCTCAGACTCCCTGTTTAGCATCCAGATGCTTCATCTTCTCAGTTGCTCGGCCATCTGCCAACTGGGTGATCCAACTTCCCTCGCTTTTTTCTTATGCTAGCCAAAAGCAGGAAACTGGGCTGAGAGAATACTTCATTAACACCTCAACATTGCTATTTTTGACTAGCTAGAAGAAACACACTCCCCCTCCCCGATGTCCTGTGTCTAACTCTTGACTTTCACCAAACTTTTCTTTTATATTATTGTTTATTATTATCGCTATTCTGAATGTGCTCCAAGAACATTGTGACACATGATAATGGCAGCAATTGTTGCAATTCAGTCATTTTGACTTGTGATGAAAGGTTAAATTGTTTTGAACTCAGCGGCTTGAAGTGTGTGTGTGTGTGTGTGTGTGTGTGTGTGTGTGTGTGGTTTGTTTATTACCCCCCCCAGCTTACTAAAAGGCTTCGATTCTGTAAATATGTATCTCCCATCCTTTATGTTCTTTCTTTCATTTTATCTGATTTGTGTGGGATTTAACCCCTCTTGCTACTGTCCTTATGAAATCCACAACCCCTTTGCAATTGAAAAGTTCCCTACCATATAAAAGAGAGAGAGTTCTCTCCCCTTTTCCCTGTTTCTGATTTATTTTACCTTGAAGGACACATTTAGCTTAAATTGAGACCTTTGCAGTACCCAACTAGGGCCCAATACATGTTTACACCTCAGACCAAAACTGGTTAATCTCACTGTTTCCTCAGGAAATATTGGCAATTGTAGTTCTTTGTGGGAAAGAATGTGAATCTCTATGAACTGAGAGAAAGGATATGAATTGGTACAGTTACCAAACTGTGAGTCCCAGGATTCTTTGGGGGAAACCATGATGACAACACAGGTATTAAACTGAACTAGTCATGTAGAGGTTTTTTTAAAACAACAACAACAACAACAAACCAAACTATGCTCCATTTGGAGCATGTTTTATTAATCCAAATGGGATGTAACTAAGGTGTGTGTCACTGTGGCCAAATCAGACACCTCAAGGAATGAACTTCAACTGTTCAAATGTATTCCTGGCAAGCACAGACACCTGGACATCCAAGCTCAGGCCTGAGTCCAGAACCACATTCTAACTGCAAACCTTTGTCTTCCAATGAAGTGTTGCCACATCCAACACATGCTTAATCTATATTCCCTGTTCTGCCTTCTGACTGATGAAAAGCACCTCTGTCTTGTCTGGATTATGTTTCAATTTGTTCACCCTTGTCCAATCCATTACTGATGACAGACACTGATTTAGAACTGAGACAACTTCCTTGGATATAGGTGAAAAGGAAAAATAGAGCTGGGTGTCATCAGCACAGAACTGATGACACAGAACTCTGGACAAGCTCTCCCAGTGGTTTAATATAAATGTTAAATAGCACGAGGGATAGAATAGAACCCTAAGGGACACCATACACAACGGGTTGGATATATCTAGGCCCTCGATGCAATAAGTGTTCCTATGTGAGAAATGCTGAATTGGATCAGAACCACCAAATTCCTTGTATAAATCTTTCATCCTAGCTGAGCACACCTCCCACGGGAAGGAAATCCAAAGATGGGGTTCCACAATAGAAAAGGCCCTGTCCCTATTTACCAGCATATGGGCATTATGAGACTTGCCACACAGATTGACAGTATTGATAGTGACCTCCTCCTCTACATTGTAAGTTCCTTTCTTATTAGCTGCCATTGACTCAACGTTTTGGTTAGTGAAGACACTGCTGTGATCAGGAGATACTAATCACTTCAATGAGTGCATTGTGTCACAATGTCCTAATTAACTTGTGCAAGAGAATGAGAGATCTGGAATGTCCACTGCAATAAATATTTGACTTCCTTATTGCATGAATTGGTACTTTCTGTGTGCTGTTGAGACAGTGGTCAGCTGTTCTGAACACTGTCTCAGGATTGGAATGCTGACTTTCACGAAAAGAAGCTACACATAACACCCCTTCTGGTTTGTACCAAATTTGATCTAATCCAGTATACTCTTCCCAACAGTAGCTGACTAAGTGCTTCAACCCTGCCCTTCATCTCCCTTACATCTCATATTCAAAAGTGTACTGCTCCTAAACATTGAGATTCCATGTACATTTTCTCACAGCCGCCAACTGATCATATGCCAAACTGGTGTGCAGTGTTTACTGCAGAAAATCCAGTTTTGCCATTGAGTTGTGTTGAGGCTGGGAAGATAGGAAGTTGCCTTTTACTGAGTCAGACATTTGGTTAGTCTCTAGCTCATTGTTGCCTACATTGATCAGCAGTGGCTCTCCAGCCTTTCAATCTGGGAGTCCCTCCCAGCCCTACCTCGAGATACTGGGGACCGAATCTGTAACCTTCTCTATGCAGCCTTCAGTTGCTTTGTCTTCAGAAATTGGGGACATGCCTTCTTATAATTTTATACCCTTAGTCACTGCTCTGAACCCAAGGAATAAGGCAGGCAATCCTTTATGCTCCATGAACAGATTTCAGGATTTTGTTCCTTGTCTAATGATTTGAGATGTTCTTGTGATAGGAGTGCAACAGAACCTGATTTTCTTCATTCTCCTCCTCCTCAACTCCAATTGTTCTGTCTTCAAACCACCCACATGGTTTTGCCACATGCCCTTCCTTCCACCTGCTGTCTCATTTCTTGTTCTACCTCCTGCTTGGATCCCCTGCTGCTTTCTCTCCCTGCCTTCTTCTTCGCCTGGCATCTCCTGCTGTGGTGTTCTTTGTTCCCTCATGTATGTATATTTTGCATCCAACTTCTCTTTATTTTCCAAACTCTATAAATGTGTTGCTTATATTTGTTTCGATTATATATCTTTTTCCTTTGAAAAATATATTGGCATACGTATTTCATATTTTTCCATATTAAAACAACAGTTCCATAACTAAACTTGGTGCATGCTCCTTGATGCAGCTTTTCCTGGCCATGCGATAGGTCTTACTGGTCTGGTTCAGATGCAATGATTAAAAAATGGTTAATTTATATGTGCATGAGCCTTGGGATCACTCTGTTCTTTCTACCGCTTCTCCACTAGTGTGGCTTCAAAGAGCAGATTAGAAGATTTGTGTATGCCTGATTTCAATGAATCACAGTTTAGTGTTGCATCTGAATTCTGCACTAAACTATGAGGTGATGAAACAATACAGCTGAGCAAACTGTGGTTTGAATTTGGTCTGTTTCAATAATCCATGCTGAACAGTAATCAAAGTTTTCCCATGTTCAGACTTTAACACCTAACTGTGGTTAGTCTAAAACAGAAGCGGAAGATTTCAAACTCCTCTCAGCCACATCAGATAAGGAGAGGAGGAGGGAGGGTGCAATAACAAGGCTTACTGCAGATCATTTCCATGAGGTATTTTTAATGTTGTCAATGTGACTGTTGCCTTCAGACAAACTCCCAAAGGAATATTGGTCACATGGCTAGCACCTGGGAAGTTAGTTCACTGTAGCCTGGGGCTGGGTGCGACCCACTAACACTGCTTAGATAGTTGT
This sequence comes from Darevskia mixta, assembly GCA_034641385.1. Taxonomy (NCBI): domain Eukaryota; kingdom Metazoa; phylum Chordata; class Lepidosauria; order Squamata; family Lacertidae; genus Darevskia; species Darevskia mixta. The sequence continues at coordinate 12,206,122 of JAWWNH010000061.1, read as the reverse complement.
TATTTCATTCATTAGATAATTGTTTTTCAACATATCACATCTGCAACTCTTCCCTGACCTAATAAATAGTACAGTTTCATCTGAACGAGGTGATATCACACTGGAACTTTAATTGGGAATAAAGAACAAAGGATGGAGATTGAGAATAGGTGGTCCTCCAGGTGTTGTTAGACTCCAGCTCACATCAGCCCCAACAAGTGTGGTCAATAATCAGAGCTGATGGGAGACAGAGTCCCAACAGTATATTGGGGGGGGCACAGGACCCCCATCTCTGATGTAGGAGGTTGGAAATGAATTTTACTTGCAGCTGTAATTGGCTAATGGCTGTTAGGGTTTTACCATTCTCATAGTAAGAGTGTGATTCATTTTATCTATTTCTTATTGTCACAACTTTAATTAGAGAGGGAGGGCCTTTGATCCATAGTTTAGAGAGTTCTCTGAAAGTGGGATATTGGGGGTATTGCCTCAGACCTAGCTCAGAGAACGAATGCCAGCTGCTGCATACCCCAGGTTGCTGGCCAAGCCCTTCAGGGATGGCTTGTGCCATAGTGGGGACTTCCAAACCTTGTCAACTTTGCAAAATGATGGATCCTTGTCTTATGCCATGCCAACATTGGCTATATACTATAACAAATAAAGTTGTGGCCTTGTTTAGGCTATAATGTTTCCTCTATTTTCAATCATTGCTGCCTGGTGACATGCCTAATTGTGCACAGAAAGGGTCTCTGTGTTGTATCATAGAAATAGCTTTAAAAATTCCACACACACACACACACACACACACGGTTTCACATAGCTCCACTGCTTCAGTTGATCCTATGCATAAAATCAGCACTTACTTTGCGCAAAACAAAACAAAACAAAACACACTTTGCCTTTTGTCTTGGCCAGCTCCATGGAGCGTTGTGTATTTTGCTGGCCTCAAGCCCTTTAGGCTGTTTGAGTGAAGAGGGATCGTTTAAGCTCAGATTTCATTTAGTTTTACATCTGCTGTATTTTATTAGAGAGGGGGTCTCTGTGGGCATTGAGAATATGAGACTAAACCCTATGCTAACCTTAAACTTCCAGAGATGGATTTAAATCATTTTAATACTTCTAATTTTCTCTTAATTATCTCACCACTCCACCTACTTAGCAAGTCAGCGGGTTTGGTCCCCAAGACACCTGAGGATATCATTCAGAGCAATGCTGATGCAACCTGTATTCTCCCTACTCTCCTTAACACTTACACACACAGAGACCAAAACAGCTTGAAGTCCACACAGTAGCAATTTTGAAAGCCTTAAAGATGTACACACAGTGATCACAAGCTCTCAAGTTGCTTCTCACTTCAGTGATTGTCCCTTGTAATACAAATCTAACAGTGCTTTCCTGAAGTTCTAGCTTTTGGTCATTGGAAACTCCCTAAATGTGTTGTTTTCAAGAAAGTTGACTTTGTTTGAGCCTAATAGTACTTTGCATTAAACAGTTGATTTCATTCTGCTGGCTGGCTAATTTCACATGTATATTTGGCAAGGAAAGCCAAAAGTGTCTTTGGTTCATATAAATCAATCATCTGAGTGGAGCACATGAATGGGACTCTTCCTATAGTAAGTGATTGATTCAGTACCCAGGGATTGCAGGAAATATAGTTTAATTGGAAATTTATTGTACAGCCGTACCTATGAAGCATTCTGTTGATGGGGAGTTGGTTAAATCATGGAAAACAAGTTTTATAGCAGAAATGTCAAATTAGCATTGAAAGCCTTAAAGGTTTTCAGGTCTGCTTGGTTAGGGATGAGGGGAAACTAAACTGAGTTCACATTTAAAGGCAAGCTTACCTGATTCACACTGTCCACCCTGATCAATCACAGGAACTGAAACACAGCCATCCTTCGAAATCCATGTTTCTCTGAAATTTGCAGTGTGTCCCCCCCTCCCACAATCAGCTTTGAATTTATCACAGTGCTCTGAAAAAAGTTCATTGAGGCAGAGAAGAAGTTCTGGGGCAAATGATACTTGTGTTATTTGACACATCAGGGAATCAGAAGCTGAATAAATTATTATTCAACTCAGTAGAGCAACAAGCAGGATGGTTTTCTAAAACCGCATTAATAAATTCCAGTTATGTCCAGAATTTGTTGGAAATTCTAATACCAATCACATATCCCTGATTGCTCAATTGATTAGAGCATAATGCTGATAGTGCCAAGATTGCAGTTTTGATCCCCATATGGGACAACTGCATGTTCCTGCATTGCAGGAGGTTAGACGAGATAGTCCTCAGGGTCTCTTCCAGCCTTACAGTTCTATGATTCAGTGATCTAATTGCCTCATCACCTGACCTCAGAATTCTTCCTTTGACTTCTAAACATAAGAACAAATATTAAGCTCCTTATACTAGTAGAAGAAAGGATAGATGATGCATAGGTGATAGATAAGATAAGAATACTTATCTGATATTTTAAAGGCTTATTTAGAAGTGAGCATCTTGTCACAAAATATCATTTGCCCAAACTATGTATGAACTGGGTCTTAGTAACAAGGCCTTCTGCTGTGTTGAGAAAAATATCATCATGCAAAGCCCTTCATATCCACACTTTCAGCTGTCCTTACAACAACCCTGCAAAGGACTGCAGAAGAGTTCAAAGATAGAAAACATGCTTTGCACATCTAAGGCCTCAGGTTCAGTCCTTGTCATCTTCACTACAAAGGTCTCTGGTGGAGGGATTAAGAATGACCTCTGCTTGGGACACTGGAGAGCTACTGTCAATCACAACAGACAAAGTAAAACAGCTTCAGATATATATATATACACACACACACACACACACACACACACACACACACACACACACTGTTAGGCCAGTATTATCACTCTCATATTGTAGATTAGGACTGCAGAACCTTTGGCCCTTCCAATTTTGCTGGGCTGCAGTTCCTATAAGCTCTGAGAAACATGGCCAAGGACCAGGGATGATGGGATATGAGGTTCAGTAATTTCTGGTGAGCCAGAGATTCCCCACACCTGATGTAGATGGTGGAAATTATCTTAATTTAGTGGTAAGTCATGAGGTTCACATCCAAATGGTCCCAAACATCATCTTCAGCATCTGCTGGGAAAGACTCCAGTCTGAAATCTAGGGTAACAATACGTAGCTATATGGACTGATTTCCTATGAAACCTAGGGAGTGCATAAGGAAGAGGTCAGAGACTGTTAAATATTGTCTTGTTTATGACCTATGCCAGTACTAAGTACCATGATGCCACTCTAAATAGTCATGGCTTCCCCCAAATAATTCTGGAGCTGTAGTTTGCTAATGGCACTGAGAGCTGTTAGGATACCCCTATTCTCCTCACAGAGCTGCAATTCCCAGAATGGTTTAACCATCAATCCCTCTTCATAGAGAATTCTGATAAATGTAGCTCTGTGTGGGCAATAGGGTTCTCCTAAAAAAATCAGCACCCTTAAGAAACTACATCTCTCATATTATTTAGGGGAAAGCCATGACTGTTTAAAGTGGCATCATAGTGTTTTAAATGTATGGCATGAATATGGCTCTGTTGACTTCATGACTCAGGTAAGATTTGAACTGTGAACCTGCCAGTCTAAACAATGCACGGTACTTCCTTTAGAATATAGAAGTGCTGATTTTTCTATACATGGACATGCTTTGGAATAGCTTTTGGTTTCTGCCCGAAGTGTTGAAGAAATGTACATTTCATAATTTAAAGGCCAAACACAGCATTTTAACCACATTTAGAAGCAGAGTCCACAGGGAAGGGCTGAACTGCCCCGTGTCATTCATTTTCGTTTAAGTATAGCGATCTAATTTATAGATCAATTCCATAGTGGAGCCGTGTAAAAAAATAAAGAAAGAAAAAGGGGGAAAAGCCGTATTACTCTGTGCTTTCAGCTAAAGGCAGTTTAAGCAGCCCATCAGCTGGCAAAGACAATGTGCAGAGAAAATACAAGTTCACCTTTGGATATTAATGAGCAGCATGTAATAACATTTATAGCTCTCGCTACTTCGCACACGGCGAACATTGAGATTAGTGCCTGGCTGTATAAGTGTCAGAAATGAAAATTTATGGTAACGTTCACTTATGAAGCCAGCACTTTCTCAATGCCCACAAGAATCCCATTCATATGCAATAACTTTGCACCCATCTAATATCAGAACAACAGTGACAGAGCATCCTTAAGAGTAAAAGGTATGTGCTATCCAAACGCATGACACATATACACTATCTATATCTACCGTATATACTCAAGTATAAGCCGACCCGAATATAAGCCGAGGCACCCAATTTTACCACAAAAACCTGGGAAAGCTTCATAGGAGCCACTGCCTGCCTCACTCGAGTATAAGCCGAGGGCGGCTTTTTCAGCACAAAAAATGTGCTGAAAAACTAGGCTTATACTCGAGTATATAGGGTATATCTATATCTATATCCACATGAGAGTTGGGGGGGGGTCCCCTGAATCCATAGTGACATCCACAGCATGAATTTACAGCACTCTTATACCACTTTAAACAGTTGTGGCTTGCCCCAAAGAATCCTGGATTCTGTTAATGATGTTGGGAATTGCAACTTTTTGTTTGTGGGTCTACTTCCAACTCTCTGTACCCTTAACAAACTATTTTGCCAGGATTCCTTGAGAGAAAGTAATGACAGTTAAAGTGGTATAAGAGTGCTTTAAGTGTATGTGACCCATCTTGTTTCCTAATCTGCCCCAAATGGGCAGTTTCAGAATCCGAAGAAGCCTGCAAAGCAATAGTTACCAAGGGCAAATACATTGCGGTAGAATAAATGTGTGTATGTTGCCAGGAAAATGTGACCAACCATTTTTTCAGATTCATTGGACAGTGTGAAAAATGTGCACAGCTGAACAACATAAAGGTATATCTGATACATTGACATGGCATTCTCTATAGTCTCTATAAATTATTTTATTGAATATATGTGATTTCATAGTATAAACATAATAGTAGATACATTATCTGGCTACTATGCATGTTCTCCACTTGGACATGATCCACATTTGTAATTAGATGCATGGAATGCATCTTCTAATATATTCTGGAGGCTATGTATATTGCCTTGACAATGCATGCATCCATTCTATGCTGCTGCATCAAATAATGATTGCATGTATTTTCCAGATAATCATATTTCTAGTAATACTGCCCAGTTATTTGCTGTGTGGAACTCTCCATTTAACGAGCAGCTTATGCACAGTGCAGGGGACAATCCAAAGTAGTCATTTTATCATCATCATCATCACCATCACTATCAAAGATCTTTTCACCTGTGGAAAATTACTTAACTCAAGCAGAAAACCTTTCCTAGAATTCAGATTTTGAATTTGCAAAAGAACCCATTGAACTAGTCTACTTATAGCATAATGTACAATTTATCTTCACTGCCAAAGTTACAGCAGAAGCAATTTGTACTAGGAAATTCAGATACAAAAACTTGGGGGGAGATTGTTGTAATCTCTCTCTCTCTCTCTCTCTCTCCATAAAAATGGCTTCCTTTCAGCAAAATATCTTCTCCTTGACTAATTGAGGTTTATTGAGATAACTGGAGTATTCCCCGCCCCCATATCAACTTCTGTTTGCATTTTCAAACTGCAAAGTGATATTGCTGTTTTTTATTTACACATTGCCATTGCAGTTCATCATTAACAACTACAGCAAACAACAATCCTGGTGGAATTAAAGACTCCCCACTTCCAACAAGAGGGGCATACAGGTGAAACTGTTGAATTGGTCCCAGAGTGAACAGTGGGCATGGGCTCTGATAAAAAGGAAAGAAATTGCTGGCACCCTTGCAAAATGCAGACACCATTCTAACTTCTAACCAATTGCTTTCAGATAAATAATCCCACACTTGGCTTTCAGTGAAGTCAGAGCTATAAGAACATAAGAAAAGAAGAGCAAGCTGGATTGAGCTAGTGTTCCATAAGTCTAATATCTTGTTCTCACAGTGGCCAGTCATTTGCCTATGAGAAGTCTGAAAGCAGTGGCATAGCGTGGAGGGGAGGCTGAGGTGGTGGTGGCCCCAGGCTCATATATATATATATGAGGCACAACCAGATGCCCCCACAACAGGCTCCCTCATTGGAGCCTGGCTCTGGTGTGCAAGGAAGCTGTGGAAACAGCTTCCTCACATGATGGCCCAATGCCACCAGTCACAACTGGTCTGAAAGCAGGACCTGAGCACAACAGTGCTCTCCCCACTTGTGTTCCACAGCAACTGACATTCAGAAGCAAAATGCTTCCAACAGTGGAGGTAGAGAATAGGCCTTGTGGGTAGTTGCTCCTGATAGCCTTATCCTCCATGAATTTACGTAACCCTCTTTTAAAGCTATCCAAGTTTGTGGCCATCATTGCCTCCTCCTGGACCAAATTCCATAGTTCAATGTTTGATTAACATTTATGGAAGCCATATAGAGAAAGAGAAGCAAAGGGTAATCTAATGTCACACACAAACACACACATGAGAGAAGGTCAAAAAACAGTTCAAAATGAAGCAGGAAGAAAATGAACTTCCTGTTTCATTCTGAATCCATATATGTTGCTTCTTGTTGCTGTCTGCTGGTAATGAAAGCATATTTGCTGATTGTCTGCTTGGAATTTTCATATATAGAGAGAGTTCAGCATTAGCATGCTTATATCAAGGGTCATGCAAACATAGCTTGAAAAGAAGTGTAGTGTGCATGTGCATGCTTGCTTGCTTAGAGTGTACTGTGTAGCAACCCAGCAGCCTTTCCCACTATGGTGTGACATATCCTCCTTGTATATATTGTGATTTCCCCCCTCTAAATTTGATATTTAGAATTTAGAATATGCAATTTGCATGGAAAGTTGTATTTTGCTGGTGGGACAGAGGGAACCATACTTATAATGAGTACTGGGCCTAGAAAATCCTGTAGGCACCCGTCATCACAAAAGCCTTCAATGTCAATCATTACTGTATATGCTATGAATCAGGGGTAGTCAATTTCTCCATTTCTTGTTGGATTTCAGCTCCCAACAGCCTCAGCCAGTATAAGCAAGGTTCAGGGATGATGACAGTTGTAATCCATCTGAAAGGCACTAGGTTGGCTACCCTTGCTATGGATACACCTTACTCCTCTGCTGGCGGTTTAGCTCTAACCCTTTGTCCTAACAACAATACACTCTATAACTCAAATTCTCTAGCTCATTGAAAACACACAAAGCATAAAGTGAGAGGGTTTGTACGTAGTATTAACTGGAAGTTGGTCCTTTGGTTGGTGTAGGCTAGTTTTTTCTTCTTAAAATGACATGCTCTAAAGTTGCTGTTCAGTTCTTCAATGGGTGATTGTCAATGGGTAATAATATAAATGGATGCATCACAGGCTCAATAGACCATGTTGTGCAACTGCTGTTTGGCTCCACTGACCTTTTTGAAAACAATAGTAAGATTAATACTCAATCCACAGGTGCTTTGAAGCTTAAATAATGAGTCTCCTCAACACTTTCTCTCCCCCCCCAACTCCCCAGTCTAAAATGCAAGTGACAAATACTCTGTGATTTTTACACTATTAAGATTGTTTTCCTCTTTGTCAGCAGTATCTCCAGAAGTGCAGTTGGATAGCTAAATTCCAAATTTTCAGGGTGGAAATGGCCCGCATTGAAATGCCAAGCTCATTGTATCTGTCATTAGTGGTAAATGGGGTAATTTGATTGTAACAGTTAATTTAATACTTGTTAGCAATTTATTCAGCACAGTTAAGGATGCACAGAATTAATTCTATGAAGCATTCATATTTGGTGGGATTTGTTGTAATGCACATTCAGTTCTGAATTTTATTTGCATGGTAATATAATACTCATAATACTTATGGCATAAATGTATGGTGTCAGTTATCAGCATGTTGTAGCAGTATAATCAATGCAGAAAACAAAATGGTTTCGAGGTCTTGGAAAAAAGGGAACAGCGCTGGGCATTAATACAGCTATTGAAGATGGGTTTCAGAGAATATTATTCACAAATTCATCACACACACAAAGACAGGCACGGTCCAAAATAATTCAGGTGTATAGTATATGGCAATTTTGGAGTGATACAGAACTCTACAGATTCAGACCTGAAGAAGGCTCATGTGCAACTAGAAAGCTGACAACCATCCTTTATCCTAAATATAGGGCAAGTACACATTCTAAACTGCCTTGCATCTTACCAACAACCAAAGTTGTGCTGTAGCAATAGAAATGAAAGATAGTAGGTTGTAAAACTGAGTTGAGAGTGTTGTAACAATATTAACTTCAGCTGTGCATCTAGAACATCTGCCTAGCATGCAGAAAGTCCCAGGTTCAACCCCCAACCTCTCCAGGTAGGGCTGGGAATGTCTTCTGTCTGAAAGCCTGGAGATCTACCACTAGTCAGTATATAGACAATAATGAGCTAGTTGAACCAATAAGTCAGCATCCTATGTTACGTTAATAAAAGTGTCAATATTTTAAAGGCATTATAGAAGTCTATGGTGTGATCATAATCATAGTAGAATCGGAGAACTGTAGAGCTGGAGGGACCACAAGGGTCATCTAGTCCCCAGCAATGCAGGACTCTCTTGCCCAACATGGGGCTCGAACTCACGACCCTGAAAAAAAGAAAAAGGTAAGTCAGGTGAGTGACAGAGGTATGTAAGATTACGTATGCTGTGGAGAAAGTGGATATCCCTCTCTCATGATATTAGAAACTGGGCCCATCCATGGAAGCTGAATATTGGAAGATTATGGATAGGCAAAAATAAGTATTGTACACACCACATAAGTAAACTAAGCAATTCACTATAACAATATGTAGTGATAGCCACCAACTGGGATGGCACTTAAAAGAGATTACATAAATGCATGGAGGAAGAGGCTATCAGAGGCTACTAGTCATGATGACTATGTACTGCTTGCATAAACAGTATGTCTATGGTATGCTGGAAATCACAAGTAGGAAAAGTAGTGTAGTGCTCATGTCCTGCTCACAGGTTTACCATGGGCATCTGGTTGATTACTGTGAGAACAGGCTACTAGACTAGAATGGGCCTTTGGTCTGATCCCATCAGGGGTGAACGAAGGCGTCGTGACACCTGGGGTGGGGCGTCACTATGTAGGGTGCATTTGCTGCGTCACTACGTACGACACATGCGGCTGTGGCGGCGCGATGACTGCTCGTGCCACTGCGAGCCACCGCAGGGTGTCTTCTTGTCACCCCCATACATGGTGCATGGGGCACCACGCCCTCCCGCCCCTGTTGCGATGCCACTGGATCCCATCATGCTGTTTTTTAATAATTGCAGTCCACAGTGTGATGGGTCAATGAGGAGTGATGGAGCACTTACTTTGTGTACAGAAGATCCCAGATTCTCTGGTATCTCTGGTTAAGAAATAGATATTTCCTGAGATTTTTGAGAACCACTATCAGAGTAGACAGAGTAGACAAAACACATTTGGTATGATTGTAGGCTCTTATGTTCCTAGTTATCTAATTAATGACAATAAACCTTAATCCAGAAATAACCAAAATATTCCACTAACCAACCAACACACATTTTTAATGTGCAATTCCGTCCATGTTTTCCAGAAGTTCTATGAGATGTTCATGCCTGGGAGAGCTAGAGGAAAATACCCCCCCCATCTCCTTGCAAATCTGCAAGCTATTTCACATATGTCAATAATGGGGAAGGGGGGGGCAAATACAGAGCTTTCACACTTTATCAGTCAATAACTTGTGGCAGAACTAAGCTACGAATGAAAATTTCATATCCTTTTATGCACAACACTCAGTTTTACAATTGCTTCTAAGCTAAGGAGGTTTGAGTCTTTTGTTTGCTATGCTCGTTTCTTATAAGATGACATAACAAGTCATACTCATTCATAATGGGTTCAAACAACAAGAAAAATATGAACATTAGAAATAATTTCCTGAGGGTATGAGCTGCTTGCCAGTGAAGTACAATAACTCAAAAAGTAGTGGACTCTCCTTTGTTAGAGGTTTTCAAGCAGTCAATGGAGGTTCCTATGAAGGATGCTGTAGTAGTGAATTTCCTGCATCAGCACAGGAGTAGATTGACGTTCCTTCCAGCTCAATGATGCTATAATAACAGGAAGTACACTGGTCTGGGGTCATATTGCAGTGATGTTATGAAGGAGTTTTACTTGAAGTCCATATCTTTTCACTTGAAGCCCCCTTGCGAAAGAATTAATGTTCTAAATGTGACCGACTGAATAAAGGCACATATCACAGATTTTCTATCACAAGAGGCAATGGTGGCCTTTAAAAGGATCGTGTGTGTGTGTGTGTGGAACCATGGAGAATATGTCTATGTTCTACCTCCACTGTCGAAGCCAATACATCTCTGAATGCCAATTTCTGGGAATCACAAATGAGGATAGTACGGTTGCATTTGGGTCCTGCTTACAGGCTTCCGATAGGTTGGCCACTGAGAGAATAGGACACAGGACTAGATACCTTGATCCAATATGCTCTTCTTTTGTTTTTCTGTTACGTTCTTAGCTCTTTTTTTCTTCTTTTTAATTTGGGTATTATTGCAATTTCAATAATTTGCTTAAATTAGTATATATGTTTGCAAAGCAAGAATTATGGCCAAATAATGGGTGTACAGAGAGCACTTGCCACTCCATTCATAATGCTGTTGTTCAAGTTGAATGTGTACCAAAACAGCTGCCTTCCTTAGCAATCACTGTTTTCCTTTTCTTTAAAAGCAAGTTTTCTAACTACCGGTAATTCCTCCACAAGACCATCCCTAAAATTTTACTGTGTCCTCCAATGCATAGTATATACATTTTCTGCAGCTGTAAGAACAGCTCTAGCTGGATCAGATCGAAGTTTCATCCAGTCAAGCATTCTGTTCTCATAGTGGCCAGCCATTGACACTGGTGGAGGAAGCGGAGTGCGGGGGGGGGGAGCGCACTGCCCCTGGCAGCACAATCCCGGCAGGGTGCCATTGCCACTGCTCCCCCCCGCACTGGGCGCCCCGCCCCCCCCGCAGGCGGCGCATCCCATCCCAGGACATGCACCAACCTGGGAGAGCCCTGCCTGCTCTCCATCCCCCATGCCGGAGCATGAAGCTCCATCACTGGCCATCCACAACCCCACAAGTAGTACATATGCACCATAGCACTCTCCTGCTCATGATCCCAAGCATATTCAGAGGTATACTGCCTCTGTCACACTATGCAATATATCCATCAAGACCAGTAGTCATTGCTAGCCTAATACTTTATGAATTTGACCAATTCCCTCTTAAAGCTGTCCAAGTTGGAAGTGAATTCAAAAGTTTAGCTAAAAGGTACTTCTTTCAAGTGTGTTTTTGTTACATGAAGGGGTCACTTTTGCAATAGTATCCTATAAAATACAGGAGTGTCACTTTAAACACGTTTGTGCAAAGCACCCCAGATGAATTTTCGTTACAGAGTTATATTCCCAAACCCAATTAATTGGTTGCATTCAACATTCTCTATTTCCATCTGCTAGTGCCTAGTGGGCAGGTAAGTTTTAATGTTGCACTGAAGAGGAATTGAACACAACAGCTGTCCTAATGGAAAGCCATTGCACAACAGATTGTGGCATCCATTGTGACACAAAATTATGAGCATCCTGCTTATGAATTCACTTGTTCAACATTGTTGCACGGGCACAAATAATTTCCCCATTGGAACAAGCATACCCCTAAGTAACCTTCACTTAGTGTTGCATTGGATACAGCCGTATATTATCATTTCTTCACATAATACCATGTTAGAATGCAAGTAAAATAATTTGCATGCAGTACAAGAAGGAACAGATTTTTCCTGGTAATGTTTTTTTTTGTGGTAATGTTTGGAGGCCAAGCCATCAATTGTTGCTATTCACTAACAAAACAATACAACAACTGTTGTATTTCACTGTAATTCTTTAGTTCTTTTATTTTCCCTCCCATTTGAGACAGCTTTTGATATAATCCTTGTTAGTTGCCTGTCAAATGCTAAAAATAGAGGTTAATGGTCCATGTAAGATGGGGTTAGGTGGGAAGTGCTAACATATTTTTTTTAAAAAAAATAAACATTTAAAAGAAATAATCCAAACAGTGCTCAGATCCAAGCATGCTTTCCTTGTTGGTGCTGTTTTTTTGTGTTTGTTTAAAGGCAGCCCGTCTGCCAATATTGTTCAGAGGATCTCGAGAGAATAGATGCTTTATGTGGTTGCCAAGTAGCATCTCTTTGATTAAACACATCAATTAATTCTGCTGTAATCTAAGGAAATGGGATCCCTTTGGCTTTAACCTTGCTTAATGTGGTATGTCTGTTTTGGATAGGAATTCATTTTGTGAGAAGGGAGGGGGAGATGCTGTTTTGCATGTGTAATATACAAAGGATACATTTTCAGTCAAAGATCAGGCCAGGATCAACCAAGGTGAACTTAGAATGAATTTGGCTAGTCAACATGCATCACCACCTTAAGGCAGCAATGCTGATTTACACAAAGAATTGTATTCTAAGCTATGAAGTTGCCTAATACCTGGTCAGACTTTTCTGAGAATCATAGACTTGTGAGTTGGAAGAGACCATGAGGATCATCTAGTCCAGGGTTTCCCAAACTTTGGTCTCTAGCTGCTTTTGGACTACAATTCCCATCATCCCTGACCACTGGTCCTTCTAGCTAGAGATGATGGGCGTTGTAGTCCAAAAACAGCTAGAGACTCAAGTTCGGGAAACTCTGATTTATTCCAACCCCTTGTAATGCAGGAATATGCAGCTGCCCCATATGGGGATAAAAACTGCAACCTTTATGTTATCAGCACAATACTCTAACCAACTAAGCTATACAGGCTTTGGATCAGCCTAGCTTGGCTATTGCTTACAATGACTGACAGTGGCTCTCCAGGGTTTCAGAGAGGAGCCTTTCCTAGCACTACCAAGAGATCCAGGGATTTGAACCTGCCACCATAAGTATGGATGGATGAATCTGCCTATTTCCACTTGTTTCAAAAAAAATTGCTTTGTTTTTAGCATAATTTTTCCCTTTTTCATTTTGGCATTAATCTGTGGTTTTACTTTCTGTAGATCCCCACCGCCTCCCCCCATTTAATCATCTCATACATATTCACATGTGTATTTTCACTTGAAATATACTTTAAACTGCTGAGAACTGCACCCTAATATTCAGACAAGTACAAAATCTTGTGGACAACTAAGGTCCACACATTAGTTTGAGAGATGTGGGTCTGTGCTCAGATTGGCTGTGCTCAGATTGGCTGATGGAGTTTTCCTTGGTATGTTTGGTTGAATGTCTCTCTGGTATGTACAGAACCTGAAGATAGAAAGAGAAAAGCTCAGTGTCCCTTACTCCTCAAATTATACCATTTTTTGGGTTCAGTTTCAAGACTTTTGTCTCCAGATTCTATATGTGCTTTTTAAATGGCATTTCTAACACCTACTTGGTTAAACCATTCATACATTACATTATTGATATAATGTGAATTCCAGGCCACAGGTTATATGGTTTTTGAGATGCATAAATATTTGTTCTCATTAGTGCTGAAGGTTGTGTTGTTGGTTTTTTTAGACCATTCCAAGTGTGTCTGGCTTGTGAGTGTCTGAACTTGCTTTGATTCTACAAGTTAGCTTCCTGGTGGTCTGCATTCTGCAGCCATCCCATGTGACTCTGTTTCCTTCAAACCTTGTGGCATCCTTGGCAGAGCTTTCTAGTAAGCATAGGAATGTGGGGAACCTGCCTTGCTGTGTTCCCTGCCAGCTGTTTGCTTCAGTGAGGACATATTTTTGTTTTAAGCCAAAAGGAAAGACTTCCCTTAAAAACCAAACAAGGGGGCATACCAATTCCAGAAGCTTGTAGCCAGGGGTGCCAACTTGAATAAAATATTGACGGCGGGGAGGTAAGCCCCATACCGCATAATCAATTATATGATGCAGCACACAGACACCATTTGAATGGCAATGTCCATTAACTTTGTGGGGGGCTGGGCCCCTCAGATATTTTATTGGGAGGGCCGAAGACCCCTCAGCCCCTAGGAGTTGGCTCCTATGCTCACAGCCAGTCTCCACAGCTTCCTACACTTCATTTAGCACTCAGATGAAGACATCATGAGATATCTTCTCCCATGGGTCTTTTTCAAATTGGGAAGAACAGGCAGCCAGAGAAGCTGCAGGGCACTGAATAAACCACCCTGGGCCACTTCACAGTGGTACAGTAGTATCAACCCCTCGCCACTATAAAGCCACTCTAAAGTGACATAATAAAGAGGTATACAAATGGAAGCCTCTTTTTTGCAAGGGAAGAAAGTGTCTGAGAAACTGGAGGATGTGTTTTTGCACAAGACTAATTTTCACACTATTCTAGCATGTCACCGCAATTCAATAGGGGAAGAGAACAACATTTCCTTGGTTTAAAAATGTAGTTATGACTAATCAAGCGTGAAAGTGTATGATGTTCTAGAGTTCAGGATGCAGGTGTGCTTGTGATAAATTATTCAAAGTTCTCCTTTAATTGTCTCCTCCATTTATGCAATAATAATAACAATTGGGAGATACAGCAAGAAGTATATGAATTTGCACCAACATGATTGATTCTAATTACCAGTTTATCCGCCTCTAAGATAACTAGTGTAGTGTAATGTCTAAAAAAAGGAGCTGTAAGCTAGAATTCCCCTGTTAAAACATTGCTTCTGCAACAGACTCTCCTCTCTCCCTCCCACTCACCTTCAGAAATTTGGGGGTAATATTATTATTGTTATTATTTATTATTTAATTTATGCACTGCCTTTCATCTGAAGATCACAGGGCAGTTTGCAACATAAAATTATTGTATTCCTGTACTAGGGATGAGAATCCTGTGGCCCTCCAGATATTGTTGGACTACAAATCCCATCATCCCTGACCACTGAACATGCTGACTGGACCAATAGAAGGGTCACAGCTTCTTCATTCTTGTGCTGAATGCATGCTATAAGACGTGGGTAGCCAGCACAGTGTCATAACAACACAGTGCTATCTCCAGTGTCAAACCCCTGTTTTCTAGTCACTGGGAATTACATGTAGAGAGAGCTGTGGACTTCCCATAGTGCGCCATTGTGAGAACAGGATGCTGAGTGATGGGTCTTTATTTTCATCTACCCTAGTAGCCATCATGATTAATGCTCTAGTCTGATGGGAATTGGCTACTACATTGGCTACCCATGTTGTGAAATTATTGTGATAATGCATGAGAAGGGTAGACCTTTATTTTTCTGTTTTCCCCACAATATGTAGCTTGATTGCCTTCCTTCAACAGTTTGCTCTCAATGTGCATTAGTATTCTGCATCTACTTTACTGGCAGTACAATATAGTCTGGATTTGCACGACTTCAGCACAGGCCATCGATTTACTTAAGACGCCTCTTGCTTATGCCTCCACACCATGCTTCCTGTGTAATAAGTGAAGCAGGGTAATCACATAGGAGTGAAGGATAATATGATGTTGATCATGTGCACTTCGTGCAGCTCAATAGCTCTGGCATTCCAGCAATACACATATGATTTTTGTACCTTGAACATTGTTTGCGGCCATCAGGAACTAACAACTACACACAAGTAATGTTTTATAGACCTAACTCTAATGGTCCTAAATTGTAAGAAGGTGTTTGACAATATGCCCTCTGCCCTTTACCAATATTCTTGTTAGCTCAACCCCTATTGAGACAATATCTCCCCCTCTGAATATGCTGCCCTGCTATACATCACAGTTCAGTTTCCAGCTATATTTTGCTAACCATGCCCATTCAAACAAAGGCTCTTTTATGCTGAAATTGAGATGAGCCCCCCCCCAAAAAACCCCCAAACAATTCTGTCATGATTCCAAATCTGCCTGCCAGTTCTCTTCTTCATATTGGGTGCACAGTTAAAGCAAACAGGCATACCCACATCTGGACTGAAAAAGGGTTGGCCTTTTGAATGCAAAGAAGAATGGAATTTGGCTGTACAAAAGAGCCTTTTCTTTACTTGATAGATCTCAAAGGGATTGACAAAGTAATGAGTTAAATACTGGTAGCGACAGTGACTTGGCAGGCAATTGGTACAGACATTGTGCATGGAACAATAGTTCACTCATTGCCTTGGACGTTAATTACATAAACTATTCTGTTTAAAAAAAAAGAGGGGGGAATGTTGGCTGGTAGAGATGATGCTTTGTATGTGAACCCAAATAGATGCAGAAATTTAAGTTCTGCCAACTCAGAAGAAGAATGGGGGAAAAACACAGTCAGATATGGAAGCTTGTGTGATAAACAGGAGCCAAATGGAAAGAGAGTTTTCAATCTGAGCAATTCCCCACATCCGAAACACAGCTATCAGCAAGCCCTTTGTAGCAGACAACCATTTATTAGTTTCCTCATTTCTATGATTTTTGCTCTATTATTTCCTGTGTGGTAATCTTAGCCCTCCTGGACATTGGTTTTTGCTCTTTTGCATGGCCCAAAACCCCATTTGGAGAGGCAATCCCAAAGCAAAGCCAGTATTAATGGATATGTTTGTATGTTGCATGCTTTTTGTTTAATCCTGTTTAATTTATCATGTGTTGTAAATGGCCTGTTGCATCTCACCCCTGTCTGGATACTGTTAGGAATTGTGTGTATCCAGTTTGGTTTGTATTTCCCTTTATTTTAATTTTTTTAAAAATCAGGTGAGTTGTGGCTATAATGTTGAGTCTATGATACCATTTGCAACTTTTTCTATGGAATCTGAAGAATGGAGGCATAATAGGATCCTGGAATGGTGGTTCTTACTGAATCAATCTGTTGGATCCAGCTCAGCATTGCCCATACTGACTTACAGCAACTCAGCAAAGTTTAAAGTTGGGTTTTCTCCCAGGACCACCTGGAGATGGTGGAGATTGAACATAGGACTTTCTGCATGCAAAACACATGCTGCATCACTGAGCTAAGACTCTTCCGAGTCCTGTTGGTATAGGTTTTAAAAGAGCATGTGTGTATGTATGTACGTATGTTCGTATGTATGTGACACATGGTGAGCCTGAAACTGCACCATTACAGATGGGCATAGGAATCAGTGTCATCTTAGACTTTTTGAAATGGTCTGAACAAAGGTATTTGTATGCACATATATTTCAAATATTGAGCCTAGCTTGGTAACTCTTTCCATCCCAAGTCAAGAGATTTCTACCTGCTTCTTCTCTGTACCAAGAGCATATTTATATTTGAGTCCTGGAAAGCACTGAGCATTGCTACTGCAGTAGAATGGTAGGGAAGAATATTAATAAATAGTAAATAAATAAAGGCAAACTAAGAAAGGAGAAAGTGTCCTGTGCGTTCTTCCTTCCTCAGTTGACAGTTTTCTTTTCAGTTGCATTCCTTGGATCATATTTTTGATCATTGTCCCACTGCCACCCAATTTGAGCTATAAGATTTGGATGTCCCCTCTCTACTAGTAAGGAAAAAGAACTGCCAGGTAGTGGGTTTCAGTGCAAGGTTGCCAAAACAGCAGGGAGCTAGTTGCATTACTAGAGTAGGAGTCTAGCACCATGGTGATTCCCCAAGGAAATGTTGCAGCAGTGACATCTCAGCATCAACTCATTTTTTTTATAGCTGGTCCTGCTGCCCTGGCCCTGATCTAGAGGCTAATTGGGTTCATAATTCCTCCTGCTGAGGAGAGTTCAGAAATGAAAGGCCTAGTGCCAGCCATGCACTGTGACTTCTGGTCTGATCCATTTTCATCTCAGCCCCAATAACTGGTTTGCCACCTGTGCTCTGGAGACCATTTGAGCAGAGTCTGGAGCTGGAGATACTGACCTGTTATAATGGTCTGGGACTCTCAACACTCCAACACTCTGCTTGGAATAGGGTGCTTGCTAAGGTTGGTATTCCAGAATTGTCACCTGGGTGGGTCCATCTCCTGCTGGGACCCACAGGATACTTGAGACTGTGAATCACTGGAAGAGCATAGAGGGGGGAAATAAGGAGCTCCACAACAACATACTTATGGTAAATACCTCAGATGAGTCTAGCAGTTTTCACCAGCACTTTGAACTCATCGGCAAGGAATTGAAATGTTTGCTTCTTATTTCTCTTTCTCCACTTATTATCACAAGATACTATTGGTTCTGTGGGTTAAACCACAGAGCCTAGGGCTTGCCGATCAGAAGGTTGGCGGTTCTAATCCCCACAATGGGGTGAGCTCCCATTGCTCGGTCCCTGCTCCTGCCAACCTAGCAGTTCGAAAGCACCTCAAAGTGCAAGTAGATAAATAGGTACTGCTGCAGCAGGAAGGTAAACGGCATTTCCATGCGCTGCTCTGGTTCGCCAGAAGTGGCTTAGTCATGCTGGCCACATGACCCGGAAGCTGTACACCGGCTCTCGGCCAATAAAGCGAGATGAGCGCCGCAACCCCAGAGTCAGTCACGACTGGACCTAATGGTCAGGGATCCCTTTACCTTTACCTTTACTATTCATTGAATTCTGGTTTCTTTGCCTGCCTGTGCATTCGCTAAATAACTGCCCTATCTGTTTTATTCCTCACCCCCCCCAAAAAAAAATTATAGGTGAATACAGAATCCCTCATTATTCAAAGGCTCCCCCCCTTGTTCCAGCCCAATATCAACTCCCCTTATGTAGGAATCATGAGTAGCATATCAGACATAAAACAGCCATGCCATTGTGTGTGTGTATGTGTACAAATCAAGGGAATAACAAAATACACACTGTTGCTTCTTACATTGATTCACTCTACAAATACTGTTTCATTGTTGGAAGGAAAACACTTAACTGACTTTTTGACATCCTATTTAGCAAACACAATGGTCCCATAGCTGTGACTACCTTTCAGAACAACTTGACATGTCAAAGCAGTCTATATGATCTCTTCCACTCTCCTTGAGGCTTCAGTTTTGATTCATTTGGGATAACAAAAAAGGGGGGAGGGAAAGAACTGAATGATTAAAGAGAACAGAGAGATGCTCGGTTCAATGCTTACCCTGAAGGGTGAGCCCCTTGAATGTATGGGGACTTATTCATCCAACCGTTATAGCAAAGAGGGAAGCTTAGATTCACTGACTTCATAACACACAAGGGCCTGAGGACATCCCCTGGGGTCTGACATAGCAAAGCAAGGACTCTACTGTGGAAGGAAGGAAAGAGGAAGACTTGCATAGCTAAGTTGGGAATGTAGTTCATGTATTTGCTTCTCCCCTGAATAAGAGTAATGCATTTAATTAGACTCTCATTGTGACAAATTGGTTGTGATGAGGCAGTAGAATATCCCAGGAGAGTGATGCTAATCCCACTTGTAGTTTTAAAGGCACTGATGTGTAGGCACAAGACAGATCACCAAGTTTATTGGGAGCAATGGGGAGTGGGAGGCAGGGTTTCCTTCAGCAGGAGACAATAGTAATTTTATATGGCTTGCAAAGGCATAATAGAGAGTGTTTCCCTCCCACCACAAGAAAGACAGAAAGAAAGAAAGAAAGAAAGAAAGAAAGAAAGAAAGAAAGAAAGAAAGAAAGAAAGAAAGAAAATTACTGATCCTCTCACCTGGTTTGTTAACTCACATGCATGGGGTAAATTCAAAGGTGAATGGCAAACATAACTAATAACCCCCCCCCCTATTTTATGCAATGCTTTCCCCTCCCGCTTCCGTGATTAATCTGTTTAATTATCTGCATTTTGAACCAAGTATATTACTATATAATCTATCAGTTGCTTTGGTATTTCATTAGCCATTTTTTCCCTCCCTGGCTTTTAAAATTCATGTTGATTTATTGCATGTTTGTTAACAACAAAACTTGATCTGTGAAATTTCATCTTCCAAGAGTGCAGGCAAGCAGAGAGGCTTTCTCTTTCATGGTGGCTTCCCTTTAGGGGCTGTGCATTTAAAGCAGTATTATAACACTATAAACAATCATGACTTCCCCAAAGGATCCTGGGAAATGTAGTTATGTGTGCTGAGAGTTGTTAGGGGATCCCAATCCTCTCACAGAGCTGCAACCTCCCTGTGAAGAGGGATTGATGGTTAAACCATGCACAGCTATATTTCCCAGAGATGTTTAACCGTCAATCCCTCTTATTGGGGAACTCTGCAAATTGTAGTTTTTTGAAGGACACAGGTGTCTCTGAAGAATGATAGGCATTCTTAATAAACTATAGTTCCCATGAGTCTTTGAGGGAAGTATGATTGTTTAAAGTGGTTTGATACTACTGGAAATATGGGAGCTTAGTACCCATTGCATCATGGTAAATATATTTCAAGACCCAACATTCCATTATGCTGCACCTGCTCTGCCTTCCTAATCCCGTCTCATGTGTACCTTGGATGAGGAGCAACATTTGGCTGCATCATAGCTATGTTTACCTCTATCTTGTGACTTAAAAAATAGTCCACATATATTGTAGAGCTACAACACTATTACCGGTTCAGAAGTTTCATGCTCCCAGCAGAAGTGCTGATTCTGTCCTATAACATGAGGTCAAAACTACTGAACATAAGATGAGCCTGCTGGATGAGGCCAGTGGCCCATTTAGTTGAGCATCTCTTCTCACAATGACCAGATGTTTGTGCAAGCTAGGCATGAGCACAGCAGTACTCTGCCCACCTGTGATTCCCAACAACTGGTGTTCAGAGGTATACAGTCTCTGACACTGGAAGCAGAACATAGCCATCTAATCCTCTTTTAAAGTCATCTCAAATGATGGAAAATTGCCCCCTTTTTTATATGAATTGTTGCATAAAATTAGTAGTAGCAAAATGAATGAACAAAAACAATGCAAGTCAATTTGGGCATTCAGAATGAATATAATGCCTGTCAGATATGAAATCAAGGTTGCAAGATTGATTTTTCTTTCTGGTGATTATCTGAACACATGTATTTACGTGCTGTCCTGGTATGCTAAAATGAATGGCTTGGATCCAGCTTTAGTCATGCTCAAAGAAGACCCACTGAGATCAATGGGACTATTAAACCGCAATCCTAACCCCGCTTAAACTAGAAGCAAATATCACTGTATTCAATAGGATTTACCTCTGATTAGGTGTGATTGGGATTGCAGCCTAATCTAGATCCAGCCCAATATGTTAACTGTTTACAACCCCCCCCAAAAAAACCAGACACTAAATAATGCAACAACAGTGCATGCTATTTTGTCATATTTGTCACCTATTTACATGAATTCCCCAAAAAATAATTTCCAAGTTAAACTTTGAATCTAACACTTAAACCACACCAAATGCCCTTTCTGATTCCCTCATGCACATGCACCAATCAAATACTATTTTTGACTATCAAAAATATCAGAAAGTATTCCAGAAAAGTTTTGCAGTATTCCGATTATTTCCTCCTTCACCTCCTCAAATATACCAAATCAGGAGTTGTCTTCAATTCTATTTCTACTTAGAGTAGACCCATTAAAATTAATGAGCATGACTAACTTAGGTCCATTAATTTCAATCCGTCTACAGTGAGTAGAACTTAGCTGGAGGCAACCCCATATATCCACTGAGAAATTTCCCAGCTCATAAGTGCTTGGAAAACCTACATCACTGTTGTTGCTACTTTTAATTGCCCCTGGGGTGTGTTCTTGTTCAAGAAATAGGTGAGTGGTTACTTTCACTATTGGATAGAAATGGAATGTTTCTGAAAATCTCAATGGTGCACTTATCTGCACCCCCCCAAAAAACCAAATCTGTTTCAGTTGGGTCAGAACTGCTGGATCCCGTTTATTTATCTATCTATTTATAATGAATTCCTCTTTCGTCCCCAGTCTAGATGAACAAACACCATGCCACAACAAAACAAAGTTTACCTCACTTCTGTCTTCCTGTTCTATCAGCATCTTTCTTCTCTAAATTATGTAGGTATGTGGGGGGCCAGCCAACTCAGAGGCAAGGTGAGGTGATCCCTATGTGACAGGATACACTGAGGCAGCAGATCCCAATGTCAATCTTCCTTGCCCCTCTCCTTGTTCCCTCACCCATTCTTCTCTGGCAGGGAGACATTTGGGGGGTCCCCTCAGGTGCCAAAATGTCTTGGGCCAGTGCTTTGTATGAGTGCTCTCTCACACTCTAAACACATGCACACTCAAGTGGAGGGTTGGTTGACACTGTTGTGATCTATGTTGGGCCCTGAATATCATTAAACATAAAACAGAACTGATTTTATGGGGACATCAAAGTTGTTTCTATGTCAGTTAAGTATTTATGTCCAATAGTTTCTGAGTTTTGTATAGGACCATGATGTGATTAATTCTGAACTCTCTTTAAGCTATAGCACCCCAGTTCTGCACAACTGGGACTGCCTGGTCACTTAACAACAGGGATTTTGCCAATGGAGCATTCTCCATACAGAGATTGTGCTTTCTGAACTTTTCATCTTAGGTCCTCCTGCAAAGACCTAACAGTTTTATTTGAAATAAAGCAAACATTTTCTTTCTTTCTTTCTTTCTTTCTTTCTTTCTTTCTTTCTTTCTTTCTTTCTTTCTTTCTTTCTTTCTTAACAATAATTTAGTAGTGGAAGAAGTCAAGCCCTAAGCAAACATTTGTCACCAGTCATTGCAATTGGTAGTCATCGGCTGTTATATTCATATCTATTGTTAAGAAGTAATTTGATAATTAACTGTAGTTGTATTTGTTTACCCCAGCTACCTTCTCAGATATATTCTCCCATGCCAGTGAGTTTATCGTTTTATTAAAGCCATCTTGATGGATATTCTACAACATGCAAACCATGTGGTTAATGAGGTTTGATTACTACTTTGCTACTTAAATGACTGAGCTTAGGCAGGATTTTTCATGCTCTAATGTGTATCTTAATATCAATCTTTTCATGGATGCATGCACTTTCAGTACGTTCTTGTACTTAATTCTTTTTCTAAAGGGGGGGGTAGGGGGAGAATTAGAATTAAAAATGTTCCTTCTTAGCTTTCTTCCCTGTTTGGTGCAAATTATCTTTTAAAAAATCACAATGATACTAAATAAAGGGAATGGAGAGAGTGAAATAATATAAGACATACATTTTGCAATAAGGATTTACTTACACAACGTATGCACTCGGGATCTTTTAATCTTTGTGCACTCCACTCTTCTAAGCTAGATAGATGGAATATATTCAATAAAGGAACTTGCAATTTAAGAACCGTATGCACTTTATTCCCGATTTTTCATGGGAAATTTGCAGATAAAATACTTTGCAGCAACCTCCCTTACTGCTCATCTACCAGAATAGTAGATTCTTAAACTGTCAAGTGGTATTTTCCATGCTTGGCTTATTTTAAAAAAACATTTTTTATTATTTCTCTTTCCTTGCTTTCAAAATGCTCTACCCCACCCAATATTTCATGAGTCCCATGGAGATATGGTGGAGGGGATGGGCAGAATCCGAGGCAGAAGGTTGGGAAATTTGAGCTGGACAGCCCTGAGGATAGTCCTAGCAGGATGTGGAGGTGACCCCAAGCACTGTTTGAGCCCAGCAAAGGGGCTAGCAGCCTAGGAAGTAGAGAGTTGGATCCAGAGAAATGTTGGAAAATTCAGGAAAGATTTTTTAAAAAAATACTTCTCCTTATAAACTATGAAAGTCACTCTCATGGGAGGCAGTGATGGCCACCAACTTAGATGGTTTTAAAAGAGTATTGGACAACTTCATGCAGGATAAGGCTATAAATAGTTTTGAAGATAAAATGGTGTGTGGGGTGTGTGTCCATGTATGCCCCTTTGAGTTCAACTGAGGGAGGGTAGGCTTTTATATTGTAACTCTATTTTCTGTTTGCAGTTTGTAGGATTTCTGTTTGCAGTTTGTTCAAAAGGAAGGTCAGACATTTCATCAAATCGAAGCTATTGTTTATGTATGGTGGAGAATGCTTCCCTTCATGGTAACAAAGCATGACTCTTTTGTTTTGATTGTGTGGGGGGTTTTTTTGTTTGTTTTTTTGGCACAGATAAGAGCGTCTGCATAACAAAATTTGACTCCTAGTCTCCTCTGCTTTTCTCTTAATCCAACAGAACAAAATTTGAATTCCTTGCCACTGTTATTCCATTCCATGGCTCTTTTCTTTCCTATGTGCCTGTTGGCTTCCATTCCATGCCGTGACACTGTAGTCCTCCTGACACCACCCAGATGAGATAATTATCGATTTTGCACTAGTTTGTACTCTTGCATATAGAGGTGTTTGTTTCTGCTCAGCAGGCAGTGCAAAATTCTTATTCTCGTGATTCATTTATTTTTTAGCTGTTCCTGAATGCAGGACACCTTTTCCCTCATATATGATAATTTAATTATGACAAGTCTTATGGCAAATACAAAAAATTCAGCGCCAATCTAAATTGCAATGGAAGTGGCTGCATTTAGCTATTCTGGGAAGTTCTCGAACACAATCCCTTCCATGAGAGAATGCCATTTCACTCATGTTTTGCTTGTGGCCTTCCTATAGGCATCTGGTTGGCCAGTATGAGAATAGACTGCTGTACTGAATAGGCCTTTTGTCCGCTCAAGCACGTAAGCTCTTCTTACTTTCTTAACACTGGGGTAAAAGTATTTGGGGAAGAAATAAGGTATGTCCAATCCGCTGCCTGATTTCCCCAGTTGTTAGCTCTTTTATTTATTCCAATTGTAGAACCAGATAAAGGATTTGCAAAATGAAAATTATTGTAGGGGAAACCTCTTCTCTCTTCTACATACTACAAAATGCCAAGAGTGGTGCATCAAATGTCAGCATTTATCAAGAGAAGCGGTATAGTTTGAAACAGCGCTCAATTTATGTTTGTTCATTAGACTTTTATATCCCATAAGCCCCTTGGATCAGCTTTAATCACTGGTGAGCCCCACGCAATGTAAAAAAAGAAGAAGTTTATAATATGCCATATAGTGTTGAGTATTGCATATGTGCTTTTGTAATAAAAGACAAAAACTGAGTCAATTAGGCAAACCACTTAGTTTGACAACATCATAAACCTCCCAGACTAGAGTACCGTAACTTGGGAGCTAACCCTAGTGCTGAAATGACAAATAGCGGTAAAGCAACAAGTGTAACTTTTACCTTTGCACAGCAAGCTAGTTTTTGCACAAACTCACACATCCATTCTAACTTCCACCTAGACCGCCATGGCCTGGGGAAGAATTCTGGAGAGCTGCATTGGGGCTCTCAGGGCTGAAGTTTCCCACCACATTTGCAGGAGAAGGACTTGGTTTCTGACAACATCACGTAACATCGTGACAAATTACTTCAGTGATTTGCTGTTAGATTGACACGTTGCTCTACTGGTAGGCTTTGTTACTGGACACTACAGCCACTTTTCATTACCAGCACCATTTTTCAGGGTGTGTGTCAGCTGTTAAAAGTGGCAACATTTACCAATCAGAGCTTGTCATATTTATATGAATCTGTGACCTGACTGATTGCTCGATCAGCAAGTGTGTACGGGAATAAGACAAGGTACTTAGTTTATTAAAGAGATGAAAGGAGCACAGAGTTAAGGGATTATCAAATCCTCATTTTTGTTGAGCAAGGACACTGTTTTAATTTAGAAAAGTGAATCCATAGGCCACATTCAAAGATAAATCTTTCCTTCTTGCCAGGGTAAATAAGTTGTCTATGCTTTGTGCAACTTTCACATCTTAGAAAAACTAAATGGTCACTGTCAAATGTAACTCAGTGGGACAAAAGCATTGTGGACTAGTGGGCAGTTCTAGATTTGGTTTGGAAGGATGTTGGGGGAGACATCAGGAACTACAAGACTTAGACCTGAAGCCCTGTGGGTGTGATACAAATTTTCCAGCTACAGCCAGTCTTGACCTCATGCAGTTCCTGCTCTTAAGCTCCCTAATTGGCTGTCCTGCATTGGTTATGGCAGGTGTGAGAAAGCTATTTGTCCCCCCAATGGCAACATGCAATATTGAGCAGGTATTCAGGAGCCACATACAACTATGCATCAGTAGGCCTGGTTGGTGCTGGCAGTGGATGGGGCCAGAAAACACACACATTGCAAAAACACATCTAGTTTCATGAGTCCTGACAGATAAACCTAGTGTTTCACCTTTTTATTTTTTGTTTGTTTGTGGCAAACTGACCCATCCCCAAAGCTATGGAGCCAGGAGATCCTGAGAGAAATCAAGGAGAGAATCAAGAGCCTACTACTTGCCTACCAGTGTGGTAGGTAGTGGTTAAGAGTGGTAGACTTCTAATCTGGGGAACCGGGTTCGCGTCTCCGCTCCTTCACATGCAGCTGCTGGGTGACCTTGGGCTAGTCACACTTCTCTGAAGTCTCTCAGCCCCACTCACCTCACAGAGTGTTTGGTGTGGGGGAGGAAGGGAAAGGAGAATGTGAGACGCTTTGAGACTCCTTCAGGTAGTGATAAAGCGGGATATCAAAGCCAAACTCTTCTACCTATCTACCTATTCCCACCTCCTACATTTAGCTATTCAGGTAAGCGGTCCAACCCAGCAAATGCACTTATGGAGGGCGCAAAGCAGGGCTTGTAAAGGGCATGTCTAGGGGGAAAGGATATAATGTGGGAGACAGATTGTGGCCTGGGAGAGGACCACATAGAGTGGACCTGGAGGGGCACAATGCAGCCCTGTATCTCCAGACAGGCAAGTAGAACATGATCCAGAACAAACCCACGGAGAAAGAATGGAATGGACAAAATATGTAAGTGCCAAGCAGCTTCTATTAGAACTATGTTAAGGACCTCTGGGTTTTGGAGCTGATGTTGTTTTATGAATAGCATTGTATGGCTTTGTACCTCCTGGCTCCCCATGTTTTCTACCTCCTTAACTGAAGGGGGGGGGAATGGGCTGGAGAACCCACCATACATCTCCGGTCCTCCCTCCTCAGAAGTGAAGTAGTAATGCAAAGTTGCCTTGGAACATCCAACATGAGAAACAATATTTTTGTTCCTTTTGTAGCACACAATGTAATCCTTTCTAGTTGGAAGGACCCAAGTTCAACTTAGGCCTGCACAGGGAAGAAGTTACAGAACAGAATTCACATGAGGTTTGTTCATATGGGAGTTCTTCATATGCCCTTGCAGGTGCCGTTTATTTTTGGGTTTGTGTTAGGAGCACTCGAGGATCTGCCCTACATATACCCTTGCTACAGCTGGAGCAGGCCAGCTGTTGCTCTCATGGAGAAAACGAAGCTTGCTTACCAAGATTTCTGTCTAATTCATTTTAGCCTGCAGCTCAGATTGAGGAGTTGCGCACGATAAAAACTAACTTTGTTCATCCAGGAAATTTCACAACCCTAGATATTGCATGATTGGGATTTGAGTAGGAATGGTGTCGGTGGTGGTTGGGATTTTCTGTCAGACTTCCAGAATTAGTGAGAACCAACATAGCTCACCAAACATGTATTTGGACATTATGGGGACAAGGTAAACTACTATCTGTATCCTTCTTGCTTAAAATGAGGAAGAGGGGGCAAAATGATTTATTCTGTCACAATACACATAGTGGCAAGTTGAGTTTTGCTTGGCAGGTGACAAAGTGTTCAGGACTGTGTGTTTCCATAGAGTAATCAGACAATTTCAGAAGCAGATCTTTAGCTCAATTATACCCTGGAGTCCTAGAGTTCTGGATTGCCTGAAAGTATCATCAATCGACTTTGAGTTGCAGGTGTACTGAATTGTTATGGCAATCTGTACAGGTTTGGGAGCTGTATAACAACTATGTTCTTTCTAGGTATCAAACCATGAAAGAAACAGAGGAAAATGATAGAGATGCAACATTTCCAGGAATTAGAAGTGTAAGGGGAACAATTCCATACACACAAATGTATTGGAGGGTGCATTATAAAAATATGTTAAATAATCACACTCCTAAATCCATACATATATATCCCACCTTTCCACCTAAGAGCTCTAGGGAAAGCAACATCCCTGCATGTTATTCTCACAACAATCCTGTGAGTTAGGGGAAGCTGAAAGGTAAGTAACTCAGTGAGTTCCATGGCAGAGCAGGGATTTCAATCCAGGTCTGCCAGGTCTTCATTTAGCAATCTAAGGACTATTGACTATACTTTTGAAATGTAGTGCAGCTATATTATAATAGATAAGTCCCTTTGCCAGTATGTGTTGTTGTGTATGTAGGTGTGTGTTCTTTGGGGAAACACATTACAATTAACTTGATCTTGTTTCCCACTTGCTATGAAAACCTCACACTATTTGAGCCAAATGACACACTTTTTTCAGCCTGCATCCATCTTCTGCAATGTAAGCTCTATTTTCTCATGCAACCCCCCCTCCCCATTTTTTTTTTTAAAATTTGGTGTTCCATTGTGCTTGAGCAAGGAACTGTAAGGCAGAATTGCTGTCTTCAAGGAGACTGCCTGACACTGCAAGAAAAGCATTGTTCTCTGGAGATTTCAACAAAACCACAGCAAAGCTCTTGTCAAACTAGCCTGGGGTGGGGAAGAGAGGCATATGTGTAAGAACTCAGCAAAGGGGGGGGGGACTTAAATGGCCCACTCCTGACAGTGCTAGCTGAGATGCTTATGGCTTACTTCAACAATGTGTTATAGAGAAAAATCAAAATGATGAGGCCAGACAATTTCTGGTTCTGCAGTGAAACAGTACTTTGCCAAAGTATTAAAGATTTGACGCCCTCCTACGTTGATTTACATCCACATACTGGAGTTTCCTTGTCTCAGCATTATTCTTCCTGACTTGGAATTTGTGGGTGGGTAACTGAGATATTAGGGGAATGGAATATTGCTGCCTTGTTGCAATACTGACCATACAGAATTTAGGCTGGTAGAATGAGGCGGTAGACTTTAAAATTTGAGAGTGAAAGTAGGGAATACTTTCTTCTCCCTTTGTTGAGAAGAAAATAAAAGCTCTGCAAGTGAAAACAAAACAAAGCTGTGACATCAGGGAGAAATAGGGGGTCCACTTAAGTACATCCGAAAAAAGGGAGCAAAAAGAGGACACAGATCTGCACGAACTTTTCACACACTGATGTGTATGTACAGGTGCAGAATTAGAAATAATACTATAAAGTTCATTTTATTAATTAATAACTCCCCATAGGACATCTAGTGCATATGTTTTGCCTAGAGAAATATTTTAAAAATGTGATTCACCCATGAACAATCTAAAGTGGCCTACTATCTCTGCATCAGAGCTCCATCAGTTCTTTCTACTGTATATATAAAATAGATCCCTAATTATGCTTAATGAAATCAGGTGCCAATTCACACTATACCCACTAGAGAGGACACAAAATAGTGGAAAGCAACATGCAATGGTCTACTACCTGGAAAGATTATATGCCAAATTCTGAAGTGGGAGTGGAGAAGCTGTGTCCCTCCAGATGTTGCTGGACTACAACTCCCATCGTCTCTGACCGCAAGCCATTTGGCTGGGGCTGATAGGAGATGGAGTCTAAAACCATCTGGAGAGCAACTGGTTCCCCATTTCTGCCTTAAATCCTCAAGTTTATTTATTAAGGTACAACAAAAGAATGGTGTTATATACAGGGTCAAAGTTTAACATTCATTTCAAGATTATTATTATTTTTTTAAATGGTTCAGAGGTGCTGTCCTAACAATTATTTTCAGTACAGAAATCAACAGAGCAAGCTCCTTAGGACAGATGCAATCTACAGTGAGTTCCATCAGCTAAATGTAGAGTTCTAGGTAGATGTGATAGAGAGAAATGAGCCAGAAACATCAGGTGGAATATCCTTTAAGATCTACAGCAATCATGAAGACAAAAACAAGGGGAATGTTGTCATTATGCATAGGAGTACCTGTCCTACAATGAGGAGATAATGGATGATACAGGAGAACAATCCTGCCTTAAGACCAATCTGGTTGATAATGTGTTTTGACAGTTGAGCTTTGGAGCCTGGTAGTGCAACACCCCAAGATATCTGGACCTCTCTCTGGGCTACTCAGAACATGTTGTAAGTGATTAAGACAGAGCTTCAGGGCCTATATCCCATCACTACTGAAAGGTACAAATGGTGAATTAAAACAGCAGCTGGAAGGAATCCACTTTGGATTAATCCAGACAACTAGAATTGTCACCACACTTTGCCTTAGGGAACATCTGAGGAGAAGTTTCATTAAGGGAACCATATACCCTTGTATTCCAACCTAATACCAATATGGAGGTTCTTTTTAGGTTAAAAATTCCCAAACAATTTTGGAAGCACACAAAACGTTCTGCAAGAATTAGCAAACTTTATCAGGGTTTTGCACTTCTACAGACAGGGCTTGCCCAAGACATTTTGGCACCTGAGGCAAATCACAAAATGGCACTCCCCTTCCCACCAGGGATCTGCTGCCCTTGTGGATCATGCCACCTGATTATGTAAATACGGTCTGAGACCCCAGTGTTAGAACCAGACACCTTTATCTGCCCCAGCTGCAGCCAAACATGCCTCTCCTGTATTGGTCTTTACAGCCACAGCAAGTGCTGTAACTTCCCAATGGTTTGACTTTACCCACAAATGTATGCTCTTTCATTGTCTCCCAAGACAGATGGATGTCAACCAATGGGAAAAAAGAGTGAAATTCTAATTATTTTCACTCTTAGAATAGAAATAGCATAATGCACAACATGGAACCATTGCGGGGGGGGGGAGGGAATCCTCATTCAACTTCCTCCACTTCTTTTAGGCCTTAGCTCATGTCATGTTATATTAATGTTCTGTGCTTCCCTGACCCCCCCCCCACTCCATATTATTTGCTGTTATGGAGGAAGAGGGGAAGATTTCATTTTGTTGACATGTCTAATGTTGCACCAGACTTTCAATGCTCACCTTTGACAAACAGCAAGACATTTACTTTGATCCAGTTTTTATGGTGCATAACATATACCTGGTTCTTGCAGGACAGGTGCATGTCATGGCATCCTAGGGATGTTCATTCAGGTGAGAATCCAAATGCACATCCTATTGAAAGATCACATCGACACCAAGTTTACATGAGCATTCATTTGCAGATGTTAACATACTGCATTGTTTTCTCCCCACCCCAAAGCAATTGGATGCACATTCTTGTGTGTACATGCTTGGCTCAGCAGTAGAGACACGTCCCTTATTCCCTCACAATTTTAATTCTGAAGTTTTTTTCACAGGCTCAGCACTAAACATATACAACGTGTAAAGGCACATTGCTGATGGGGAGATGATATCACGGGGATGCCATTTTCAGCCACCGTTCTGTCCTGCTTTGTAATCTTAATTCCACCCTGAATAAGCCATGCACTTCAGTATGTAGAAAACAATAGTTGTGCATGGTAAACATATTCCCTTAGAAATAGATTTCATTGTGTGTCTTTATAGCTATAAAGCTAATTATTTATTTCCACTGATATTAAACATTCATTATGTTGTGGTCTGCTAGCTTTAAACATAGCTATATCTGACTTCTGGAAGATTTATGCAAAGTATCTGCATTTGGCATAATGAAATTAAGCATTCCCTTGCATTTGTTTTATTTGCTTACTTATTTGTTTTAGACAAGGAGAAGGCCTG
Source organism: Darevskia mixta (assembly GCA_034641385.1). Taxonomy (NCBI): domain Eukaryota; kingdom Metazoa; phylum Chordata; class Lepidosauria; order Squamata; family Lacertidae; genus Darevskia; species Darevskia mixta. Next base: position 12,174,641 of record JAWWNH010000061.1, on the reverse strand, counting down.
CCTTTTAACTTGTATCTTTGATGTTGGCATTCCAGAGATAGGATAGAGTGTGGTTTTTAAAAATTAAAACCCCTAGCATCCAAATGTATTTATTTTTTAAAAAACCTGTTCGGCTTGTTATGGTACAATGTCAAGAGAGATGCTGCATGCCTTTGTACATATGAGAGAAAACCTAAAGTGGAATGAGAACCGAAAGGAAAGTGATAATTGTTCTGTGAAACTAGGAGAACCCTAAATAGCAGAAGAAATGAAATCAATATGGTGGTCACCATGCATATTCAGGAAATTTATTCATGGGACAGAGGATTGGATGAGAATATGTGTCAAGTGTTAAAACTCTGCAGGCCAAGAATGAGAAAAAAACACAGGAGAGAAGTAATTGATGCACACTTGACAAAATATGCATGACTGGTACCAGGATCAGACCCAACATGGACACTGACCATCAGTCCACACAAACCCATTGATGGGGAAATGAGTATTCTACTATGAAGACACCTTCCAGCGTTATGTATCATTTTCCATTCCCTGTCGTTGAAGGCACTGAGATCCAGAAGCTTAGATGCAGTCCTGACAACACCTAAAATGGATTTCCTCAACTTGGTGTCTTCCAGTTATTTTGGACTATAACTTCCATCAGTGTCAGACAATAAGGCATATGGTCAGGAATTATGGGAGTTGTCCTGTACACCTGGAGAGTGCCAAGTCAGGAAAACCTACCCTAAAGACAACCAAAAATAGCTGATTCTTTTCTTTGTTTTAAAACAGCTTATTCAATTTGCTTTTTAGGAATATAGGAAGCTGCCTTCTACCATGTCAAATTATTTCTAAATCTAGCTCAGTATTGTCTACTTTGACTGACAATGTAACTCTAAAAAAGGGGAGCCAACCTTTTTAGTGTCGTGGAAATATTTGGTGTTTTGAACAAGTGCCATGAGCACCACCCCCTCTGGTCACTTCTCCCCTTTTCCCCTGGACATACACACCAAGAGATAATGCGCATGCACACATGCTTAATTTTTCCAAGGAATCTGGTTAAAAGTCAGGTTCATTAGAATTAATCTGAGTCCTAAAATGCTTCTCGAGGAAGTGGGAAAGGGTGCCACTCCTTCAGCTTCCTCCTTCACCTCTATGCACTTTTCAAGGGAAGAAAAGGTGAATATCCTCACCACCTCAGGACCAAGAATGCAGTGCAAGTTGGGGCTCAGAGCCTTCATGGGCAAGAGAGGGAAACTTCAATAGTGCAGTTGTGTCTATGGGTGCTATGTTGGTAGCATCTGCTCAATTGTCTGAGGCAGAGAGAGATTTGCTACCAGTTCCTTTGGCCAAAGATGCCACGGCCCTTCTCAAAACATTGTTATTTGTTAGTGCTTAAGCCCCATGAGATTCTTTTTGGCTTTACACTGTAACACCTTTTAGGATATGACACGAGGAGGTAAAGGAATGAAGGGAGGTCACAGAGACAGTGGGACTGAAGGAATATCATGGAGGGTTCTGGAATGAGAGAGGCTGTTTGATAAGAAATGGCTTAGCAGTAAAAGGGTCAATGGAGCCCAGAAGCCCTAAAGTATGTGGCTACAACTGAGTTACAAATATTGATTTACAACAATCACATCCTAAGAGACATGGACACAGGCACACACAGAATATAAGAAGCCAAACTTTCAGCTTCATATTTGAGGAGAAATGTCAGATGAACCTTAAAAAACATAAAGATTAAGGAAATGTGGGGAGAGGGGTTCTGATTTTTGAATTTGGTTGATCACATGATAAATGGAACAACATTTTGCTCCCCAAATAAAAAGATGCAGAGAAGGACCACTTGGGAATGGAGTTGTAGAAGCAGCTAAAACAACATGCAGCATAAGAAGCTTTTGTAAAGGGATAATATATGAGTAAAAGCAAACATGATCCTTTGTAATGAAACAGGTGTTCTCAACTTGGCACTGCTGATTGCCAAGACTGTGTGTGTGTGTGTGTGTGTGTGTGTGTGTGTGTGTGTGTCCCTTTATCTCTAGGAAAGGTGTCATTTCCTATGGTTTACCACTATTCATTCTAAGCTGCCACTTGGTTGGCACCTTTGCTTATCCTGACCTTGGCAGACTGTCTTGTGAATCAGGCACAATGCCTTCCTAGCAGATGTGCTCTGAAGGATATGGGCCAGGAAACTGGAATGTGTGCAACATCTACTTCCTGGGCAAGGCTTCTGTGCCTGCGAAATTACAGAATGATCAGTGAGCTCAGTCTGCAAGAAAGGAAAGAATTATCTCCCTTTGCTTTGCCTTTGTCTTGTCTCTGTGGGCTAAGCAGTTGTCTGTGAGGAAGGTCCACTGGCAAGAAAGGATCCCTAATCCATGCCCAGCAGATTCTCTGTGTATTACAATAAACACACAGGATTGTGATCCAGTACTAATCATAGGCAACAGCTAGTGATCCAACAAAAAGGATTGCATTTTTTGGAGGGTGGGGACATAGACACATTTGCAAACCAATGAAACACCGCAAACACACATAAACTGCAACCACACACTCCCTCCCTCCATTTGTTTCTTTTTTCTAAGCCTTTTTCTTTGCGGGAGGGGGGGTTGATCATACTGGAGAGGCAAGAGAATCTCCCTTTCTCAGCTTCTCCTGCTCTTAGTTTGGAGTGGGGAGGGTCTGCCTCACAGTTGTATGTCTCATTAGATATATATGTATCTTATGTACTTATGTACTTATCTTCCTAATTAAACATTAGCTCCACCCACAACTAATTCAAAACCAGAGTCAGGGAAGGGCAGGTACTTCCTGGATTGGTCCAGGTTTGGTTTACCTGATTATGTACCTTTGGGCTGGGGCAACAGGGTAGATAAGGTCTGTCTGTGCACAGGCCTACTATCTATCTATTGAACTATCAAACTATATTTGGTTCTGCATTCACTAGGCATTTACCACTGCAACCATAGTTAAGCATGTAGAGACGCGGGTAGCGCTTTGGTCTAAACCACTGAGCCTCTTGGTCTTGCCGATTGGAAGGTCAGCAGTTCGAATCTATTCAATGTTGCTCTGAACCCAGCTTCTGCCAGCCTAGCAGTTTGAAAGCACACCAGAGCAGGTAGATAAATAGGTACCGCTGCGGAGGGAAGGCAAACGGCGTGTCCCTGCGCTCTGGCACTCATCACGGTGTCCCGTTGCGTGAAAAGCAGTGTAGTCGTGCTGGCCACATGACCTGGAAAGCTGTCTGTGTACAAACGCCAGCTCCCTTGGCCTGAAAAGCAACATGAGTGCTGCACCCCAGAGTCTCCTTTGATTGGACTTAACCACCCAGGGGACTTTTACCTTTACCTTTAAGCAGTACTCTATTCCTGTAAGGTTGCCCTTGATGACCTTTGCTTTAAATGACTGCTGAAGGATGTGACTGTTCTTATCACAGGAATTCTTTATAGAAATTATCTCTAGTATTTCTGTCCCCGCCTCCCAACATGTATGTATATTGCAAAAATATATGTGTGTGTGGGGGAATCAGGAACTTCTGGGTTTAAATATTTTTCTAGCAAAATCCCATTCATTGCACTTAAGTCTTTTTCTCTGTTTTAAGCAAGCATGGCATTAAGGTATAGGGGACTTTTAACTGCAATGAATTTTAATTTGTAAAGATATTCTGGAATTTATTTTAGTGGATAAATTCCCTTCTCCCAAAAATAAAAGGCATACCCTCCCCTCCCCGAACACTCCTTTTTTTCAACACGATTGGTTGTGGAGGCACATTGATATACACTGAGAATGTATAACCTCTTTCATTGACATCTTGGCTCATCTTGTGCACTTGGCATTGGGTGGCCTTAGGCAAATCATTATTTCCCAATGCCCCTTCCTTCCTTCCAGCCTACGTCTACCTTTCAGGATTGCTATAAGGTAAAATAAAGGTAAATGACACCTGGGATAACGGTTAAGTCCAGTCAAAGGCGAGTATGGGGTGTGGCACTCATCTCCACTTTCAGACTGAGTGAGCCAGCATTTGTCCACAGACAGCTTTCCAGGTCATGTGGCCAGCATGACTAAACTGCTTCTGCTGCAACAGAACACTGACGGAAGCCAGAGCACATGGAAATGCCATTTACTTTCCTGCGGTACCTGTTTATTTACTTGCACTGGTGTGCTTTCAAATTGCTAGGTTGGCAGAAGCTGGGACCGAGCAACGGAAGCTCACCCCATCACACGGCTTTGAACCGCTGACCTTCTGATTGGCAAGCCCAAGAGGCTCAGTGGTTTAGACCACAGCGCCACCCGCATTCCACATGGGCGTAAGGAATGCACAAACAGGGCTTGGAGTGGGAGTGGGAGCAGTTTGAGTACAGGAAAAACATATACGTGTTATCTGCAGATAAATGTGAAGACTGCTGGATATGAATCTGCAAGATACGTGATCTTTCCAAACAAAGTTAAGTACACACACACAGAGAGAGCCCACTGGGAAATTTCAAACATGAAAAGGGAAGATTTCGAGTACAAAACCAGGGCATGATATTTTAGGGTTATAGCACTTCTGTTGTGCTTCATGAATTCTATTGCTACTGAAAACGTCTAGAGTCCTTTAGTCAAACCATCAATGCATTCCCCCCCCCCAAAAAAAAGAAATCTTGTTTTGCACTCTGGATTAGAAATCTTTTTGTTTGGTTTGTTTATTTGTTTGTTTGTTTAAAATGTACGTACATACAAACACCTCTTATCTGCTTCTGCCACAGAACATGATATTTTAGCAAATCTGATATGTCGTTTGAACAGTCTATCTCCCTCTCTGCAGCCTTCCGAAATGAAAGTGTGCCTGTGTCTCACTCTCTAACCTGCCCCCATGCTTTGAAAAATTGAGCAAGTGATGCTTGATACAGCTAAATATAATTTGTTGATGTTCTTATTTGGCTTGCGTTTCTACAAAGGCGTTCCTAGATATTTGTGATGCATAGCTACAGCGAAGTAACCAAAAAGAACACAGTGCCTGTCTGATTATGATTAAAAGAACTATAAACTCTAATTTGGATCTGTAGTATTTTCTGTCTTCTGTAAGGGACTGTGGGCCTTTAACCCTTCAATGAGGTTGCATTTGTGAAGAAAGTAAGCTTTACAGCAGGCATCCCCAAACTGCGGCCCTCCAGATGTTTTGGCCTACAACTCCCATGATCCCTAGCTAACAGGACCAGTGGTCAGAGATGATGGGAATTGTAGTCCAAAACATCTGGAGGGCCGAAGTTTGGGGATGCCTGCTTTACAGCATAGTGTACATATTATTTTAATATCTGTATTTTTTATTAACTCTCAAATGTTCTTTGTCTTATTTATCACAATCGGCTGTTGATTCACTAGCTCAATCAAAAGCCAGGGTTTCATTATTGCCATCTCTGAATTATTCGTCAAAACCCAACTTGATACATCTTTTATTACCTCCTGCCCTCCCCACTCCACTTTGGGAACTGTGGCAGACTTGTTCTTTTTTACAAACTTGCAGAAATTCACATAGCTGAATACTTGTAATAGTGCTTAATTACAGTGATTTAATGACTGGAAATGGACTTTTATATCTGTGTGCTATGCATGATGAGATTCCGGTTATCAAAGGCCTTTGTAGATTTGCATTTTAGAAATGTTAAGAGGGCACTCATAAGTTTTCTCTCAAAGGAATGCTGTGCGTAGCTGAATATAGCAATATTGGAATATTTCAAACCTAGAAGAATGCTCCCCCCTAATCCAGAAAACTATCATTGATGTTGAGAACTGGATAATGAAGTAGTTCCAAAACCTTTTCCTCTGGGCCACATTTTCAAAATAAAAATTTGCTCTCGCCACATCAATTTTTTAATCAATAAGAAGTACATTGGAAAACAAAAAGAAACAACTCAAGCAGTGTTTGATTTATAACATAAATCTGAACACAACTTCAGTGGTACCTTGGTTTTCGAATGTCTCCATTGACAAATGTTTTGGAACTCGAATGCCGTAAACCCGGAAGTAACTGCTTTGGTTTTCAAACATGCCTCGGAAGCCACGCAGCTTCGGTATTGAGTTTTCCGTATTGAGGCTTCCTTATTGAGTTTTCAGTTTTTGAACATTTTGGAATTCAAACTGTCTTCCGGAATAGATTACATTTGAAAACCGAGATACCACTGTACTTTAAAATATGATCAGGGACATCCAGAAAGTAAGAGAAAACAACGCAGCCACATAACAACATAAATCATTCCCAAAATATAATTATAAGTAGTTATACAAATTCAATGAAAGGTGTGAGCTTGTAGTATCACTTGATGCTCTTCCTCTCATCTATCCAAGTTCTGCCAAAATAATCGAAACACAGCGATCCAAAATCCACACTTCTCTGAATTGTGCAATGCAATACTCAAGCCATGTTGGGCAAAGGATTCTTGCATTGCAGACGATTGGACTAGATGACCCTTGGTGTACCTTCCAACTCTACAATTCTATGATTCTAATGTGTACAGAAATGTGTATGACAGGGTTGGGGGTCAGTTCATATGGTGAGTGGTGGTCCTTGAGGTATTGGGATCCTAAGCCACATAAGGCTTTATAGGTCAAAACCAGCACTTAGACTTGAGCCCAGACACTCAGGTCTGGATTTATGGTATGTACCCGGACCATTTTGTCTTGGTGAGCAACCTGGCTGCTTTGTTCTGCTTGTCATGCACAAAAGCATAATTTTGAGTTCAGGAGTCAGGAAGGACAGACTCTCTATGAGTTTACTCCGTTTTTTGTTATTTCCTCCCTCTTCACCAACGGTAATGATTTTTTATTTTGCTTGAGGATGCTTTGAATCAAACCCATTTTGAGCCAGAAACAATCTAGAATGGATATTGGGCATTTCGATGCCTTTTTCAAATGAAAGAACATTGGATTTTGAGCCTTGCTTAATGAAACTTCATCGGTATATCTATTGAATGTCTTCCTGATTTTGAGTTACCCCAGATATGATGAACCTATGTTCCTTCAGATATTGTTGGACTCAAAGTCTCATTAGCTCCAGCTAGCATGGAATATGATTGGAGATGATGGGGTTGCAGTCCTAAAGACATATGGAGGGCCAAGGATTCCCCATCCCTGCCATAGACCTTGGCCTATGAAATTATTGCTTATTTCACAAGTGTTGAGTTCAGTGTGTGTTTAGATTATCTTCTCAGTCCAAATATGTAAAGTTAATGTTTCCATGTCCATTGGTACCTTGAAGCATGTGGCAATTTCTCATGGATACTTTGGAAATGTATCCCCAGGTATCTCACAAATGAGACCTGCAAATCCAAATGGTTTTGGCGACTCTTTATTTGGGCTTTGCTGCTTATTGGGTTAAAGATATGTGTTCTATGATTTTATTTTTTATTTAAAAAACTGGATTTCAGAAAAAGAAAGGCAGCAAGACCCCTGGGGGGAGCATATACAGCCTATCATGTAAATCCTCCTTAGTTTGCGGATTATAGAACTGATATAGCACAGCAGCTCCCTCAAAGCCATTGCAAGTCTATTGTGTCACTATGCATTAGTGACAGCTGGATTAAGGCTGTGCACTAAGAATCCACAGGAATTATTTTCTTGACACTAAATAGCATATGCATTTCTTCAGTGACATAATTTAAGATTTTTTTGCCTTCCTTTACAATACCCAAAGGCATGAGCCAACATTAGCAGCCAAGTGGCCTGATTTTTTCTTTCTTGGAAATTTTAATGTGACTTGGGGTTAGAAGAAGGCAAAAGGTTAGGACTCTGGTTTCTATAATTATTCTATTTATTTATTTTTATTTAGAGGTTTCAGCTGCTGTTCAATAGTCTTCCAAAATACAAAATGGCAACAACAGCAAAATATCCTGCTTGGGTTGCGCTTTCCGAGAAGGGGATGTAGTTCAGTAGTATAACATTTGCTTTTCATGTAGAAGGTCCCAGGTTCAATCTAGCTAAATGGATAGTGATTCCTCTGTTAGATTATGGAGAGGTGTTGCCAATTAGATTAGACAGTACTAGATGAGATGAACCAGCTGCCTGACCAGTTATATAAGATTCCTGAGTCCATATGAGATGTACCACAGACCAGAATAAGTCTATAGCAATCACCCACTCTTGAAAATAGTACTCACTCATTCACACTTCACACTCTAGTTTCCCCCTTACCGCTTAACCAGCTGTGCAGTCCTTCCCTGTTGTTTTCTAACTGAATGGCATCCACCATGTTGGTGCTGATTGTATTGGAACAGACTAGATAACAGGAATGACCCAGCTGTGTCATTGGGAGGGTGGGAGAGAAATATGCAGCAACTGTAGAAAATATGAGCACTCTAACATATTCATATGACTAACATATTCATACTCCTTGAGAACATCAGCTCCACTTCATAATAGTTTAATTAGCCTTTGCTTTCTGTCATGTAATTCACCTTCATTTGTGTAATTCTCTTTAATTGTGATAATTCATCATCCTAATGTATGAAACTGAAGCTCCCAGAAAGCTGGTGTTAAGTAAAAACCCAGGATTGTCCAATTGACCCGTTTTGATCAAGTAATTCATCACCATTTAAAATGGTGCATTTCCATCTTAATCCAATTATATAAATTTTCTATTGCACATATTTATCAGTTGAAATAAATTCGCTTTGATTCATATTTCTAGTGCTAGTTTTCTAACCCCACCTATAGAAAGCTTTTTGAAATACGTCCATCTGTTGGGAATTCAAGGATGTATGAGTTGCTCCTGAGAAATTTTACTAGAGTGAGCCGCATCTGGACCCAAACATATTTCCTCTGACAGCTATCATGATGTGAAAACTACAAATATACTTGCAGATTTGATAAGAGTGACAAACCTACTCCTTGTTCTTGTCAACTCTGATCCCAAAGTGTGAAAAGTAGTCTCATAATTCAGTGGCAACTCGCAATGATGATAAAGATTCCATTTTTTATTCCCGATAAATGAGTTAGATGACCCATTCACCATGAGTAGTGATTCATGATTCACAGAAGAAGGACCCCATAAACATTGAAGATCCATGTGCCTTGTTTTTTAGTTCAAATTATAAATGAGAGTTTGCCAAGCATATGGACAGTGATTCAACATTGTGTTTTTTTTAATAAAAAAAAAAGCATTTCCCACGTACCTGAAAATGATTTAACATATAGAAGATTACTCAGATTAAATACATTTATTCTCTCTTCTAATGAGATACTTTACAGGACAATGAGTAGAATAAACTTCTTTGTGGAGCTACCCTACCATTGGAATGCCCTTGCCTTCAAGGTGTGGCTGGCACAAAGGCTTTATTCTTCCTGGCATCAGTTGAAGCAATCACTTTTTTGCTCAGTTTAGAAAAAAACCATATTATATAAACATTATATATGCAATATTGTTGTTTGGTCCATTGATGCAGAGGGGGTTTTTAAATTGTGTTTCATTGATGTCATTGCATCATTGGAAGTTATTGTATATTTTTTATTATTATTATTATTAGTTATGGGTCCACCACACCCTGAGGTCATTATGATCAAAGGAGGGCTACAGAATTTATTAAATATTTCTGATGTTTAGGTGTGAATGTTGATGTTTATGTAGCAAAAATAGTACATCCACATAGGGAGAGATATCAATAGCTTGGGGGAATTTCAAGTAGTACAAAAATATTGTCGGTGGAGGGAAGCTTTAGGCGAAACCCCCAAAACAGCCTAGAGAATGTTCAGTGGCCACAGAATGTCAGGGTAGGATGGGCTGTTCTACAGGATGTCAGGCCCAACTAATTGGAACTATGTACTGGAGCACTCCAGGGATGTGGGTGGCGCTGTGGGTTAAACCACAGAGCCTAGGGCTTGCCGATCAGAAGGTTGGCGGTTCGAATCCCCGTGATGGGGTGAGCTCCTGTTGCTCGGCCTGCTCCTGCCAACCTAGCAGTTCAAAAGCACGTCAAAGTGCAAGTAGATAAATAGGTACCGCTCCGGCGGGAAGGTAAACGGCGTTTCCGTGTGCTGCTCTGGTTCACCAGAAGCGGCTTTGTCATGCTGGCCACATGACCCAGAAGCTGTACGCCGGCTCCCTCGGCCAATAATGCGAGATGAGCGCCGCAACCCCAGAGTCGGTCACGACTGGACCTAATGGTCAGGGGTCCCTTTACCTTTTACCTTTACTGGAGCACTTCACACAGCAATAGGTTTCTGCTGTTTAATGAGCATGCACCCTCATTTTCTTACTAAAAGCTTACACAGAGCTTACACTGTGCCTTGTTTTTATTGAGAATTTGTTCTGATTTGTTTGCAGGGAAGTTATACAATTATGAACATTCATCCAGGCTTACACCTTTTCCCATTAGTCATTTGTTAATCCTGCGTTTTTCAATGTATTTCACAGTCACTTTCTTATCTGCAAAATCAAGTGGATTTATTGTGGTAGTCTGGCAGAGTATTTTAATCCACCTTAATGGGGCAAACCTACATTTCTGGTATGTGCTAAAATACCTCCCTCAAAATGTTGACAGTTTGGAGGCAACCTAGATCTCAAGTTTCTCTTCCAGTAAAGAATACCTCAAAGGATGTGCATGACAAACTGCAATACAGCACGTTATCTTTTCACTTGTTGAAAATGTGTGAAGTTCTTTTTTACATATTTGATTCAACCAAGCACAGTCTCCCACAACTGGCAAATTAAATAGAACTATGACAATAATAAGGGATGCGGGTGGCACTGTGGGTTAAACCACAGAGCCTAGGGCTTGTTGATAAGAATGTTGGCTGTTCGAATCCCCGTGATGGGGTGAGCTCCCGTTGCTTGGTCCTAGCTCCTGCCAACCTAGCAGTTCGAAAGCACATCAAAGTGCAAGTAGATAAATAGGTACCGCTCTGGCAAGAAGGTAAACGGTGTTTCCGTGCGCTGCTCTGGTTCACCAGAAGCGGCTTTGTCATGCTGGCCACATGACCTGGAAGCTGTATGCCGGCTCCCTTGGCCAGTAAAGCAAGATGAGCGCCGCAACCCCAGAGCCATCCGTGACTGGACCTAATGGTCAGGGGTCCCTTTACTCCTTTGCCTTATGGCAACAATACCAAATCCAAGTAAGGTCATTGTGAATCATGGATAAAATAGAGGCATTGTTTTCTAAATAGTCTGAATTAAAGACTATTACACCTTGTGCCATGCAGGGAAGTAATTTGCCTTACATCAACATTAAAACGAAGTCTAGGTGAGTCTAGGTGGGGGGGGGGGTTCAGACTGTTAATTTGGCAGACATTATGTTGAAGCAAAACCCATTTCAGGGTTCTGTTTTGATGTCCTTGGGGTAGGGAATATATTCTGATCAAAGTACATTCCCCCTCTAATCACCATCTACTTCAGAAATGCTGAAATAGCTGTGGAATAAAATTATAGGAATCTACCTTAAAGGTATTTATTAAACAGAGGAACAAAATAAGTTGCCTCATACTGAATCAGACCATTGGTCCATCTTTCTCAGTAACATCTGCACTGACTGGCAGCAGCTCTTCAGGGTTTCAAGCAGGGTTGTCTCCCAGCCCTGCCTGGAGATGTTAGAAACTGAACCTGGGACCTTCCCTATGCAAATGAGGTGTTCCACCACTGAGCTATTGCCCTTTCCCATTTTAGATTACCTGTAAACCTCAGTATTTCATTGTAGTCTGCAGTTAGTATGGAAATAATCAATCTTTAATATGTAAGGATGCATCTGGAACTATTATTTGTGATGATTATTTGTATGAACTGGCCTGGTTTGCATCCCCACACTACATTTGCTAAGCAAATATCAGAAATTTCCACTCCTAATGCCATTTTCCTTGGAATTATAACCCTAAAAATAACAAAAAATATAATTAGTTACCTATTATTGGCTCTGGTTCTGTCTACTGTTGGTCCCCCATCCTTCTGCCATACCAGTCACAAATTGGTGCTAGCCACCACTGGGTAAATGTGGTTATAAGTGCAGTCTAAGGCCTTTCATAGGCCTTGTGCAGCTTTTCCCAGCTGCTTCCTCCAAGGAAAAAAAAATAGGCTACGGTCACTTTGTAAAACACAGAAAGCTGTGATTCAGCCACCATGAAGGGCCCCTTAACTGACTCTATCTAATAACTTCTAGATTTAGCTCTGCTCTGCTACAGTTTTCACCTGGGAAACATCAGTAACTATTCTCAAGCTTGGTTTTGCCATGGGTGCTTATCAAGTCAATGTAAGCCACCCTTTCTTTATTTTCCCCAAAGTGCCTTAATTGTGTCTTGATACAAAATTTCTACCTTGTGTTTGGAACAGGGCAGCTAGAAACTGGGGAAGTTCCAAGTCATTAGAAGGAAAAGAGAGGTTCCAATTCATACCAGGAATTTAGCTTAGTGCAATTATAGATTAAAGTTAACTGTCATGCTTGTTCAACATAATCCACTAAAAACATACTTTTGGTTGTCAGGATGGAACCTGATGGAATAAATATTGAAAAGTGTGGAATGAACAAACAATTCAATGGGAAGACTTGCGAATATTGCACCAGCAAATTGGGATGAACACCCACTGTTTTATAATCTCACAGCAAACAAATTGGAATACATGCACACTAAAGACCAGATATGGTCTAACCCAGGGGTCAGCAAACTTTTTCAGCAGGGGGACTGCCCACTGTTCCTCAGACCTTGTGGGGGGCCGGACTAGGTATTTTGGAAAAAAATATGAATGAATTCCTATGCCCCACAAATAACCCAAAGATGCATTTTAAATAAAAGCACACATTCTACTCGTGTAAAAACACCAGGCAGGCCCCACAAATAACCCAGATATGCATTTTAAATAAAAGGACACATTCTACTCATGTAAAAACATGCTGATTCCTGGACTGTCTACGGGCTGGATTTAGAAGGCGATTGGGCCGGATCCAGCCCCCGGGCCTTAGTTTGGGGACCCCTGGTCTAACCTCTGTGTGGGGTTTCGGTGGGAAAATCAGGCTGAATGCTCAGTAGGTCATCTGGAACATCTGTCAGAAGAAGGCTAGTTTCTCAGTATATGTTTCTTCTGACAGAATAGGCTTTCAACCAACTCAGATGCCTCTGTAGATCTTTCAGAAAAGGGGCTGAGCCTATCACTGGGATCAGGTTTAAGGAGCCTTTGGCCCTCCAGATGGTCCTGAAGTACAACAACTCCAATTAACCATGGTCATTGACCATGCCTGCGGAGGTTGATAACAGTTGCAATTCAACAACATCTGGAAGGTCCAAGATTATCTGCATGTGATTTTGATCCTTCTGTCTGACAGATAGTATGGGTAATGGAATACAAGGTCCCAGAGTAAACAGTGGGTCCTTAATATATGCTTAATAGATGCTGCTCATATTTTAGACCATGCATATCTGTATTTTGTTTTTGTTTTTTTTTTTGTTTTTTTAAAAAGGTCTTTAAAATGCTTCCATTCCTGGGAGGCAGAATCCATTACGTACATGATCTCACACATATGCTGTGCTGAAATATCCCAAGATCCAAAGGGTAGGAGACGGCTGTTGCAAAACTGCATGTAGGAATGGCAATTATGTAAGCAAGTACATCTCTGCTAACTCTGATGTAATTATATCCATTGATATATTATTGATTTTAAAGCAATTGTAGAAGCGAGCAGCTACCATCCCTTGAGTAGCAATGCAGAGTGCAATTGCATTGTTAATGTATCTCTGTGTTACAGAAATGCTTGATTCTTTGGCGTACATTATGGGGGGACATTACGGGAGGGGGGGATTTGAGTGAATAGTACTTTAGGAGATATAAAACTAGCTCACTAAACTGCAAGAGCTGTAGCTAATAATAAACCTTTGTGTTTGGTTTTGAATCATCCCCAAACGTAGGACTGCTCAGGGACTCACCACCTACCGCATGCCCTTGATATGGGAGTTTTCATGCAGATTGACCCACCTTGGGCCAACCTTAGGATCATCTGCCGTACCCTAAATTCAGTTTGTGGGCAGCAATCATGTTTAATTGTGGGTTGGGGTTTTAACCAGGATTCTTTTTTTCCTGAAAAAAAGCAAGTAGATATGTAGACTTGAATTTCATATTGGAAAACTGAGAACCAGAAATTGACAGATTCACCCATCCCTACTTGTGAGCTGTTGCCATTTGCTTGGTCTGTTCCAAACTTTTCAGGAACCGAGCGTGACTAATTTTCCTTATCTATGCAGGGGCAGAAGGAATAGACTCTCTGAATTTCTTCTTCTATTTTGAACAACAGGGAATAATTTAGGCTTAAAGCTATAATGCTACATGTCCGTAGGATTCTAAAGAGGGAGTTCATTGTGAATAAAATGGCTTATTTGAGGTACCCATTCTTGTTATAGGTTGAGCTTTATTCAGGGTAGTCCTAGGCATCCCTTAAAAAACAAATAAAAAAACCAGGAGTAAACTATCTGTAATGCCTTACAAAATGAATAACTACCCAGGAAGATTAAATAGACACTGTAAACTAAGGTAATCAATACATCTTTTAGGTTATTGTACAGAGGCTGGGAAATTGCTTCTTAACATGTCTGTCTTCCCCCTCCCTCCTTTTTTTCTGAATGAAGACAAGGATGAGGCTGATAATTCCTCAGGCTTCTGCATAAGTGGTGAAGAAAGCTAGAAAAAACAGGATTCGGCTTTTTTCTGCTCTCTCTCTTTTTTTACTAAATAGCAGAGACACCACCTATCACCATCATGATAGGTGCATTGTCTTGGCCAGACCCAATTTCCTTTAACATCTGGGTTATGAGAAATTCAGACTTGACAAAGAAGGCAATTAGTTTGCTGAATGACAACAGGAAATGTCACCACTAGCTGTAAACTATGACTCTATTCATTATTATGTTGGCAAGTCTCATCATTAGGAACATTACAATAATCAGCTTCCTGTCGCTGGAGATCTGCACCTGCATTTTTCTTCTCCAAACACCTTTAATTTTCACTTGCAAGCCCTATCGTTTCACCTACTATTTTTACCTTTATTATACACACACATACACGTACACTCCTCTCTCAGCCCTGGAATGTGACAATAATCTCAGATGCAAAACTGAAGCATCTCCCATAATGGGTATTAAAAATGGAAGGTGTGAATGCTGACATATCAAGTCTTTGCTAAGGCGCTATTAATAGATGCCTAATGAAACAGGGGAACCAAATCTGTTTGAAAGAATGGAGGATAAACACTGCGGAGAAAATGTCAAACCCATTGACATATCATTAACACACAGACGTCTTTTACATCTGAGCTGAAAGCAAGCAATTAATATTTTAGGGTTGGCGAGACTCCTTTTCTTTTTTGTAGTTGTCTTGGTGAAAGCTTTTGGGCTGGGACTTCAAGTGAATTTGTCTCCTGATACCCAACCAGGTACCTCTACTATCAATAGAGTGTCCAGGTGCAAAAGAGGACAAGGTTCTCACACCATCAATTGGTCTTCAGAAGAGGGAAATCCAGCAGGTGTAGTTTGTCATGCAGGTGGCACCTGTTGAACTTCTCTCTTCATCACAACTATTAAAGGTGCAGAGGTCCTGTACTCTTTTTGTGCCTGGCCACCCTAACAGTCCCATCAATCGTCAAACTTGGTGGCTTTCATGGAACCCTGAGGCTCCTGAGAAGCTTATATTGTGTTCCTCAGTGAGTTCTCCATCTGATGGTGGAGAAACGTACCTGAAAGACCACATGCCTGCCATTATCCAAGCATTTCCTCTGAGATCTGTATCAAGAGGGAAGTACATGGGCTATTTCTGGATTCCACTTTGGTTAATGCAAACCAATAAGCATGACTACCAAAGTTAAGTCTGTATGTCCCAGAAGCCTCTACAACAGAGGTGATACACCTCTACAACTTGTCTCAACCTTATTTTGAACACTGATATTTCATTCTGCCCCCTGATCTTGACATGTACTGTGCCAAGGGCCTACAAATAACTAATGTAATTGGCTAAAGGTAGATAGCCGTGTTGGTCTGTCATAGTCAAAACAAAAAATAAAATAAAAATAAAATCCTTCCAGTAGCACCTTAGAGACCAACTAAGTTTGTTCTTGGTTTACCACAGCTATCAACCTTTCACCCATTTCCACCACCCCTCTGAGTAATACCCCTCCCCACCCTCTCACTATATATCAGGGTCTGGTGACTTCTGTTTCAGTGTATCTGAAGAAGTGTGCATGCACACGAAAGCTCATACCAAGAACAAACTTAGTTGGTCTCTAAGGTGCTACTGGAAGGAATTTTTTTTATTTTATTTAATGTAATTGGCATTTGTAAAATGACTTCTGCCTCTTTATGACAGCCATTTCCAACCTAATACCCTCAAAATATTTTGCACTACAACTCCCATCTTCCCTGGCTATTGGTCATGCAGACTAAGGCTAATGAGATTTATAGTCTGAAACATATGGAGGATGCCAGGTTGGGAAAGGTTGATTCACAAGCTGCTACTCCAAATTTGTTCCTCACTGTCTTTCTTCTTAGAACTTTGATACATTTTACTCCTGATATTCAGTGCATACCTAATCCCTATACCATATTGCCTTTCACATTTGGATGAATATATTTTTCTTTTTGTACATTTGCATTATAAGTGAACCAGTTCAAATACAGATAACTTGCAACCTACACACACGTTTAACATGTGTGATTTGAACTTACATGGTTGAAAGCCAGGCAAATGAAATAACACACATTAAATGCACAGAAGGTATAGAGCTTAAAAGCTTTTTTACATAGGGTTTTCCTGGTATGGAACGAGCTTTTAAGTTCTCTGACCTGCTTACTGAATTGGGACATTCTTGCACAGGCTCTGGGAGGTTCTTGTCAGATCTTGGATTCTCCTGCAAGATCTTATGAGAGTCTCCCAGAGCCCAGTAAGCAAGACAGAAAGCTTAAAAGCTCTCTGCCTTGCTTGGGGAGAAGGTAATACTGTTTGTACAGGGGCAACTCCAAGTACCTGGTTCAAGAGGACATGTGTGCCATCCCCATAACATAACCCTCAAAAAGATGTGAATTTCCTGGATAATAATGTTGATCTGACAAACCAGTTAATTGTACCAGGAACAAAATTGTGTGCTCTCTTGTGTACCATCATCATTGCTTCTAGCTGTTTTGTTAAACCATAGCTTCTTGTGATGAGCAAACTGGGAAGCTGTGTTTCAGTTATTGGTTTGAAGCCAGGATATGGATGCAAGATCAGATTAGGGGTTCCTGAAGTCTCAAGAAATACCAGGCTCCTGGAAATCTGGTAGTGGTTTGAGTCAATTCTACATATAAGGAAATAATTGGCTTCCTTTCAGGTTTCTCCTGCTAAATGTGGTTTGCTTGAAGTTCCCTGCTTTCTCACTGCTGGAGTTTAGGGCACATTCCAGTTTTGACATCCATCATTGGAATGGCATGCTAATGACTTGTCAAAACATTACTTATCCAGGAAGCATACAAGGTCTATTGTTTTCTCTCAACACCATAGATAGCTGCTGGCCACAAGACCTGGGGGAGGCAAGCAAGTTCTGAAGAGTGATTAGCTGAATACTTTGGCACTAACTTTCAGAAGTTGGTTGCATGGTAAATGGTGATAACTGGACTTGGCACTCGTTGATTTTCAGGAATGTTAACTTTCAAGCTCAATTGACTGCCTTGGAGCCATACTTCATTTGAAGCACACACTTTTGGAAAGTGAGGCTAAGGAGCAACCAAGTGTCATCTATTGTCTCTCTCCAATAGACTGCATAACTCCTGTGGTGCATGTAGTGACTTGGCCCAATGAAGCTTTAACAGCTACCTGTCCAATTATGTTGCCTGTCTCCCATTATAACAGCTTGTGACAATCAGGGTTGTGCAAATATAGTTGTTTCCATTGTGCCTTGGAGGCATTCAGAGTAGCATATAAGTAATTAGCTTCCATTTCTACCTTGGTCATGTCCTTGTATGACATGACAGCCATGATTGTGCTTCATTGCATAGTGACAGTGTATTGTAGAGCAGTTGACTTCAATTTTCAGACTTAAGTCCCACTTTTAACTCCAACCTTCATTACGGGAACCTGATTTCAAATACCCTGCCCTGCTGATCACTACCTAGCCACAATTTAACATCTATACTGTTAATGCCTGTCTTGTTCTATGATGGCTTGAGACTCTTAGGCAAAATGGGCAGTGTCACGTCTATGTCAAGCCAAAGCAGAGAGCAGACAAGAACAGGTTGCTTGGATGGCTCCAAGGGTATAATGCTGGCTGAAACATAGGGTGAATCTACACACACGGGGGGGGGGGGCAACTATAATTAAGTCAGAAATTAGACCATTATAACAAAATAAAAAACCCTATGGAAAAGCACGTATAAAATTTTTCTGCTCTTTTGTGCCATTTGGTGTTGGATGTTTATAGTGCATTCAAATCATTGGGAATTTTTTTAACTAATGTAGCTGAGTCCATGATAGCATTTTGATATCACACATACAGCATGACCAGCAGAGTTGCACAGCATCAGTAGAGTAGTCCAGCAAAGCTTCAGAGTCTTCTCCCTTTCCCTTTGTCAGACGTTCCAGTCAACAGTGAAGAAAACTCCCTTCCCACAAAGTTCAGTGTAAAGTGTTTTATTGCCTCAAGACACAAGATAGTTCAAACACAGTATATGCATAAAGCTTAAAGATGCTGGTGCATCATGAACTATACAGTAACCTGGTCTTAGAGGGTAAACTTAGAGATCAAAATATACAAAGAGATCAAAGTTTGGGGAGAGATCCAACACACCACGCTACTGCTGCTGAATGCAGCCTTGGCTTTATACCTGACAATGCACTTACACACATTCTTTGGAGAAAGGGAGGGTAGATGAGGCATGTCAGAGGCTTGTGGCCTTGAGCTGTTTCAAAAGGCCCCCCACAGCTAGCATCCCACCCTTGAATGGAAATCAGATGTGGGGAAAATGTATTGTACAGCAGTGCAGAGCTACACTATCAATCCTCCTTGGATGAGCCTTCTGTGAAATCAATTCTGAACTGCTGTCAATGCACCAGTCCTTGTGCTCATATGAAAAGCCAGTGTGGTATATGCACTACATAATGTAGTTCTGGATATTGATGTAGGAAACCAAGATCCAGATCCATGTTCAGTTCCGAAGCATGCTTCAGTAAACTGCTCTCCAGTTATGTCCATACTGCTTTAACAGAGATGAGACAACTACATTTGTATGAGCCATAAAGTAGTAATAGGGAACCATCACACTCCAGATGTTACTGGATTATAACACCTGATCATTGGTCATGATGACTGGGATGATAGGAGCTGAAGTTCAGCAAGTGGAGGAATACAGTTATCTGTTTTTGCTATAAAGGGATGTGACACAGTGGCTAGTTACACAAAGGGCAGCTGTGACATTGCTATAAGATAATGAAACCTCAAGGCTGGCACAATTCTTCAGAGTTTGCCAGTTTGGCTCTCCAAACATGGCACTGGAAATAATCATTCATAAGATTTTGAGGTATCTTTATTCTTCACCTCCAGGGAACCCGATCACACAATATTCATAATACATCTATTCCTTTTGTTTCATGAAAGCCATTTGGGGAATCCAATGGTGCGGCAGGCAATTTCTGCCTTGTACTTTGCTGTTAAAACTTAAAATAATAATAAACATACCTAGCCTGTCCTTACATGAGCTGCCTGAACCTTTTATCCAGTCAAAGCAAACACTTTTCTTGTATTTAAAAGGAATGCATCCATTATTCATCTATAAAAGCTTAGTGTTAGGCTAAAATGCGTAAAGAGAAAAGCAAAGATTACAAAAGGAGATTTCACATAAAAGTAGACCTGTGAGGAAACAAAGCTTAAGCCTGTGACTGCACCAGCTCTCTGCTTTCAAGTCCATAAAGCCTTTGTATTTGGGGAGGGAATCTAAAACAAAGCTTTGCTTGGCTTCTTTCTTTTTTTTCTTTTTTTCATAGCATGAAAAGCCCCAACTGAAAACTGGATCTTCCATGTTCTGAAATGTATTTATTATGGTAGCACATTTTGTTCTGGCATAAGCTAGATATGTTGGCTTCACGCAGGTCCCCCAATATGAACATGGTGCATCAGTTGCTCCTTGCCTCTTCTCTTTAAAAAGGTCTCTTGCCCCTTCCCACCCCCACCCCCAAATGAAATCCTTTCAGCCATTTTCTGAAAGCTAAAAGTCTTTGCTTCACATCAAAGTTGTTCTGGAAAAGAAGCTGCTCTCTATTAGAGTCTCAGCTGATGGGTGAAATTCTCTTTAGGTGCAGAAAGTCAAACACTGAAAGATTTTCTATAAAGATTCAAAGGAGAAGAGGTTGGATGTCAGGCAGGTAGAAGGGAGCACAGGGCGAGTGAGCTGCACTAGCCCAGCTAATGTGTGGTAATTAGATTTAAATGGTGCTGAAAGGCTGGAGTCCCCAAGGAATATGTAATGGTGTGGAAGTAGTTGAATGTCTTTGTCATCTCCTCAGCACCATCATCACTTATCATTAAATCATCGAACTGTGGAGCTGAAAGGGACCCTGAGGACCACCCCCTGCAATTCAGGAATCT
The DNA here is from genome assembly GCA_034641385.1 of Darevskia mixta. Taxonomy (NCBI): domain Eukaryota; kingdom Metazoa; phylum Chordata; class Lepidosauria; order Squamata; family Lacertidae; genus Darevskia; species Darevskia mixta. The sequence goes on along the minus strand of JAWWNH010000061.1, from coordinate 12,154,119 downwards.
CAGCTGTTGGACAGGTGGGCAACGGAGCCGCCCCTTCCCAGCAGGCAGGCTTTGCGGGGCAGGGAAGGGAAGGGAGAGGCTGAGATGGGACTCTGGCCGGCCCCACACTCCGCTGAGCACCCGCGCCATGATGGTGCGTCTGCTTGTATTCCCATTTCTGCTCCTTGAGTGCCTGGTCACTCGCCTCGCCTCCTTCTCCACCTCCCACTCTTCCAGACGTAGCTTCTCCCAAGGTCTCTGCAGTGCCAGCGGCTGCTCCTGCTTCGCCACCGAGCCGCCTCGGGCTTGGCCTGAGGCACCGCCACTGCTACGAGGGGTGGCAATGGTCCCTGCTGCTGCTGCCGCTGCCCCTTGTCCTTCTCTGTGGGAGCCACGCCGTTGCCCGCTCCATTCTGCAGGAGCACTGCAGCAGCTGCCCATCCAGCTCCACCGCGCCGCCTTCCTGCCACCGCCTTCCACCTCCCCATCGTTGCAGATGCTGCCACTGCTGCCACTGCCACCGTTTTCCCCTGTGCTCCTTCCTTGTCCTCCTCCCCCTGCTGGGGCTCTGGGCAGTGGCGGTGGCTAGGCCAGGGGCTCTGCTATGGGCAGCGGCGGCTGTTGCTCAGTCTCTGAGGTGGTGGTGGTAAGAGCTTATGCGGCTTCAGCAGCGGGCGCCTGGCACCACCCAGAATTCGGTGTCTGAGTGCCCCGCACCCCTTGAACCCCTGGGTAGAGACGGCCCTGCTGTTTTGTGTGCAGAAGTCCTAGGGTCAGTGCTTTTTTTCTAGAAAAAAAAATGTTTAGGGGTACTCTCATTTTGACTCAAGAAAACCACTGTTTTATGGTTCAAATTGGGCAAAATAAATACAGTAAATGGACAAAAGTACAAAGATTCACAAAATGTTTAGGGGTATGTGTACTCCTGTATCCCCCCAGAAAAAAAGCAGTACCCAGGGTTCAATATATGACATATCCAGTTAGGCAGGGAGAGAACCTCATCTAAAACCTTGGAGAGCCACTTACAGTCAGCACAGAAAATTCTGAGCTAGATGGAGCAATGGTCATCTGACTTGATGTTCCTGTGGCAAAAGGAAGGGGGAAGCCCTCTGCAGGCAATCGTCCCAGACCTTTGGAAAGAGCATGCTACTTGGCAGGAGGAAAGGTACCAGAGAGAGAGAGAGAAAGGGGTAGTGCTCCACCCATGTTTAGTCTCTTGTTCCACCTACCACCAGCTTCAGGACCTACCCACCACTGGCATATAGCCCCTGATAAATTATTCCCATGGGAATCAATAGTGGATGACATGAGGTAGTGATAGTGTGAACATGAAATGCTGCTTCATACCATATTCAGAGAGGGGAATGGGGAAGGCAGTGGCAAGATTGGCACAGTGCAAAATCATTGGCAAAAGTGCCAGATTGGCTCTGCTGGTGCATTTGCATGATGCTGGCCTTGCTACTGCTGTATGCAGCAGTGACACAGGCAAGTGGGCACCTCTTAAATCTCTCCCATAAAACCCCACACCTTGATTTGCATCACCTCTACAAATAAGTGTTTGGGAACATGATTTTGCCAAGGGTAGTTTTCTGGCTTTGGTGATGTGGCTGTCACTCTGCAGTCATTAATGAGATAAATGGGTTTTATGAAGATATAAATCCTTCCGTGCTGTGAAAATGCTCCTTCACCCAAGCTAACAGCTCCCTCACTCTCTTGCTGCATGTGTGTGTGTGTGTGTGTGTGTGTGTGTGGTGTGTGTGTAATGTCTATCTATCAATCTATCTATCCAACTTTAGTTCTTCTACTTTTAATGTGCTGTTGATGAATACTGAACATTGTATGTTCAGTAGAGGGCCTGCTTGCTCTACCACAGTTGAAGGTTGTCTGGCTTGTTTAGTGTAGAAGAAAAGGGAAGTGAAGAGGGGGTGGAAGAATGGAAAGAAGTCACTAAAAGCATCCAGGGATTGGGACAAAACTGGGAGGGAACCCCTAGTTACACCTTGCAACAGTTTTTGTTTAGTTTCATTTTGTCTTAAATGATATTAGTTCTCAATCTCTTTCAGTTTGGTATGTGTGGTGTCGTGTTTAGCGTGTTGGACTACAGGGGGAACCAGGAACCCGGTTCAATTCCACAACGTGGCCGGGAAGATAACTGGGTGAGCTGTTATTATGAGGATGAAACAGGGGAAGGGAACCATGTACACCATATTGAACTCCTTGGAGAATATGAGGTACATAAATGGGGCAAGTAGGGGTGTAAGTTGGGAGAAGTTTCTATGCTGCCCTGCATTCATAGCAACCAGCACTGTTTCTGGCCTTCTACAGCTCAGCTTCTGTTAAAATCTGCATTATTTTTCTCACTGTCTGCTATGATCAAAACACATATAATTAATTGCATCATTAATTTCTATGCATTTCCATGGAAGGGAAGCAGCAAAAACAATGCAGTAAATAATGTAATTACTTTCATGATGTTTGCAGGCAGGAAAAGCAGTGATAGCGGGTAAAGCTCACATTCACTTACGTGATTTGTGTACCTTATTAGCAAAGTAACTGGAATATAGCAGATGGAGTCCAGAGGGAAAAGGAACTGATAATATTTTATTGAGGTAAAAAGAACAAAACCAGTTCATAGTAAGAGCAGAAAGAAACAGAGAAGTTTGTCTTATTTACAGGCAGCCATTGGGAGGGTAGGGGGGAGTCCTTCTGCCTTTCCCCTCCAGTTCGTCCAACCATCAAATCTCAACCATTTCTCTCACTGACAACTAACTCCCAACTGACTAGAACTTCCAGTCAATCAGAGCCCGTTGTCACCCTGTCAAAAAAGAGAATTAACCATTTAAGTCACACACTTAAAATTGCAAGAATTTCTTCCCCCATTATTATTTCCAACAGAATTCTCCAACAACCCTAGCAATAGGTAAAGTAATAAACAATATCCTGTCTTGAATTCCCTCTTTAATAGTCGTGTTCCCACATTCTTACCCTTCTCCACTGGATGTACTAGTGGTTCTCTTGCATTGAACAGGTGTAAACAGGGACTAGGATCCAGTGGAGTCTTAGCACGAGTGAAGTGCACTTCTATTCACCAGCTGGCGGCCTATGATTCATACCCATCCTCTCCAGCTGCAGCCTCTTGACTCTTCATGCATAATTCGTGATCACCTCCTGTACCTAAGGAACAGCTTGGACTCTGTGTACAGGGGACATGGACATAGAATAAGCAAGCAGTCAGACCAAGACAGACCATTGGTCCATTTGCTTCTTCGGGGACTTCTAATGGCAACTGCCTGTCCAGATAGACAGAAACCAATGCTGGATTGGCTATTGCAATAGAAATTTATATATGTGAGTTAATCTCTCAGAGGAGAGTCTGGTACCCCCAAGAGGAGATTTGGGCATGTGTTGGAACCACTGCTCTACACCACTAAGCCCTCACAATACATTGGAACCTTGGTTGTCAAATGCTTCGCAAGCTGAACAATTTGGAACCCAAACACCGACAACACGGAAGTGAATGCTTCTGTCTTTGAATGCACCTTGGAAGTCAAATGGCTTCTGAGGAGCGGTTCTCCATTTTTTGAAAGGAATTTGCTGGCTGGCAATTGTGCCTCAGTTGTCGAACATTTCAGAAGTCAAACAGTCTTCCAGAATGGATTACATTCAACAACTGAGGTTCCACTGTACAATGGTCTTCCATGTTTCCATTACCACAGCTGATCCATTAGGGCAAGTGAAGATTTCCCAGAAGTGCCTATTCTGATTCTTCACTTGGTTCCTGATCCTTTAAGATGGAGTGAACTTTGGAACTTCTGTAAGTGACACAGTAAAGCATGCAGTGAAGGCTGATCCATTAGGGCAAGTGAAGATTTCCCCAACAACCTCAGCTTTCCCTCACAACTAATCCAGGAGGTATCACTGCCTGTCAGCCTCCCCTGTCCCTAGTATTGTCTCACAGCACAATGCAACAAGGAGAAAGATGGGACCAAACTCAAACTGATTGCCCCTGCCTGTTGTTGGTGCTCACTCCACCAATTATTGATATCCGTGCCTTCTGCCTTCTGCCCAATGGGCATCAGCCACCACTGAAAGCATGAACTCTACCTCTTATCTCCCCCACCCCCTGGAATTGCCTATGGCAATATAGCAAATTGAGAGTAGAAGCCAAATTGGAACCAGGGGTCACAGTCTCTTAGCCCATACAGAACATTTAGCTGATGCAGCAAATCCTTAGATTAAAATTTACTTGAGTTGACAGTTTGGTATAAAGAATGGAATGAGCACAATGGTTTCCGGTTTCCTGTTGGTAGAATATATATTTGCTTATTTCATTTTAATAATTCTGCCTCTGGCTGTACAATAGCAGACAATACAAAATTGCTATTAAATGTTAACTAGAAAAAATATATTAGAATATAAATATCTGCCCCAAAAGGGGGCAGGGAGGGGAAAAAACATGAGTAAATTGATGTGCTTTGTACCTTACCCTGCAGGTTAGCACACATGATTTATTAATAGTTATCAATATTGTATAATGTATAGAAAAGCAGGAAGAAAACAAAACGTAACACTATTAAAACTTGAGAGTTCTCTAGAGAGGATGAAGTTACAAGAGTATGGTGTTATGCAGGAAGTTTGATTTAAATCTTGTACGTGCAGGTTTTAAAAATAGCTCCTCCTCCTCTAACTTCAGTGGAGAAGTTTTCCCCACCCTCAATCCAAAATTCCTTTCTTATCCATTGAGCTGGAATTATGTTTAGAAACTACATATTTTGTTAGTTGTTATAAGCTAGTTTCCACATTGGCATAGCCCATGTTTTGCATAAAAAGACTTGGAGAACCACCCTCAGTTGGAATGGATTGCACTCAATGGATTGCCTTAATATAAGTGAAGGCGGCTCATTAATGAGGATGGAGGCGGGAGCAGCCTCCTGGTGGCAGTCCTATACTTGTCAAGAGAGGTATAATGTAGAACAAGGTGGTTGGGGGTAAGGTCAGGGGAGCTCTGGATTGACAATGGTTTCTCCATAGGTGTGTGGGTGTGCGTACCTGCAGGATCACCACCACCTAGTGCTCCACCAACCTCACCACCACCTTATCTAGCCTTATTTCAGCAAACGTAGTGCTGCTGCCACTGGGAGAGCATCACTGTCTCTGCTCCCTCACAACCCACCTCTTATATCCCTGTGTCAAATATTCTTACATAGCTAGCTTGAAAGCAATACACACTGCCCCACAAAGTCTCATCCTATTTTGGCAGCAGCCCTGGTGAGGAATTGAAGTGCCATATCATCACCTTGTGCAGGAGCTCTTGCAGCTGCTCTAACGTAGCACCAGGTGTTCTTGCACAGCAGTTGGGGTTCATGTCCTGCTTGGAAGGGCCCTAGCTCAGTGGTAGAACATCTGCTTTGCATAAAAAATGACCCAGGTTCAATCCTTGGCAATGATGGCTACGAACATTAAAAGAGGATTCAATAAATCTGTGGATGGGAAGGCTATCAGGGGCTGCTAACCCTGATGACTATGTCTTATCTCCACTTTCAGAAGCAGTATGCTTCTGAATACCAGTTGCTGGATACTGCAGGAGGTAAAGCATGGTCGTGCTCTGGTCCTGTCTGTGCTGTTCCCATAGGCATCTGCTTGGCCTCTATGAGAACATAACACTTGACTAGATGGACCTGTGGATTCATTATGTTCTTAAGTTCAAGCAGGATCATAAGAGCCCATCTGAAATCCTAGGAAGCTTCTGCCAATTAGTGTAGACAATACTAAGCTTGATTGACCAATGACCTGAGCTGGCATAAGGCAGCTTCCTATGTTCCCAGATATACCTCAGTTTTCAGGGGCTCAATGTCTATGTTGGTGTAAGCGAGAGAAGCAATGTTTCTAAATTGTGTATGGGTTGCACCCTTGGTCCTTCTTAGTTGTTTGTGAATGCTTTATGCTGCAGAGGGCCTCAGGAAGGTCTGATGTTAAAAATGCCCCCATTTTATCCCTATTTATCCTTTCCTCCATATTACGAGGTATGCATCAGGCTCCATTTTCAGAGTGAAAAATGTTGCTTCCCTAGACAGTTATTAAATAAGGTTAGCCACACCGCTAGTCTCCTTAAAGGATATTAGTCGTGGCATGAAAACACCTAATATGTACCCAGGCTTACAAGTTTCATTTAGATGTTCAAGGAAGCAAAAGTGCTGATGTGAAAACATCTATCAGGGCTTTGCACACACATCCCACCCGCATATGTTGGCTTTCTTTATCCACAGTGAGGTGGAAAATGGAAGTGTGGTGGCATTGAAAATTGTATTTCTTCATAAGTAGTAAATATTGTATCTCTTTCTATAATGCTTTCAGCATGGAGTCAACCTCATTCTCTGAGGTGTCTCCCTTTGCTACAGTGACAAACTGTTGTTTTCTGTTTGTTTGTTTGTTTGTTTGTTTGAAGGAGCATTTTTATATTGGTCCAGTGTTTTGAGTTTCCATGCCTATAATTTGATTTATTTTTTGGAGGAAGGGGCCGGGAGTAGGGGAGGTATATTCCAAACTTCCACACCAGATACCAGTGTCTTAAGATGCAGGATATGTGAGGTGCCAGGGGCCTTTAACTGAGAACCCTAGGTGGGATTTTTTTATTCTCTGTGCTACTCTGTCAGCTTGCTAGAGGAAGACTTGTTACTGCTGCTCTGTTGCTGATGTGTGGGAGGTTGTGTTGCCACTAGGGATGGGCAAATCTGTCAATCTGGGCATTTCATTTTTCCAGCTTAAATTCCAGCTGTCCATATTTCCACAATAGTTTGGAAAACGGTTTTCCACAATAGTTTTTTTAATAAAAAAAATTAACATGAAAACCCACCAGCCTTTTAGTGTGAATTTATTCTAATACACACATGTTTGTATGGAATTTTGCTTAATATTCAATTCAATAATTCACGAAGATGAAAAGGGTAAAACGTCCTATCTTAGTTAACAGTTTGGGGGCAGGAAGGCACTGATGGCTACCATTTTGCTTTCTTCAGAATTGCATCATCATCATTTTATGAGTCATTTGTTACACAGAGCTCTCCAAGTGACTTACAACATATTTAAAAACATAAACCCATTGATATTAATACATCAGTACAAAAGCATATGAATTATAATGATCAATTGATTGTTTGGTCACTGTGTAATACTTGCTTGATATCCAATCAGGCTTCTAAATGATTTAGCAAATTATAAAAACCAAATATGCAAACATTAAAATTAAAACATACATATTAAAATACACAGCATCTGGCGGAAATCCACTATGTGGAATACCATAGATTCCTCACAGCCACTAGGTTAAACGTTCTGGATATGGCAGTTTTGTGGGGAAGATATAGGGGAGTTCCATATGCTCTGAGATTTTGTCCCTGTGCCCTGGGAACGGTTGAGTCAACTGAACATATTTTTTTGACCTGCCCATTTTATGTAGATCTTAGACAAAAACTGATAGCCCCACTCTTATGCCAACTTAACCTAGCAGACAGAGAAAGACAGGTTTTGTTTTTGCTGAGCAATTTTACTGGTACCACAACCCTCTTGGTGGCCAAATTTCTTTTTTTGACCTTTAAACGCCGTAAGGTTAAAATTGACAGTATTGACATCGATCTAAATGTATAATCTACTTCTCATTGTATGTTTTAGTGTAAAGCTTTCCGAGATGTTTAGATGTTTTTTAAAATTTTGTATGGATAATGATTGTGCTCTGACTGACGGTCAAATAAACTGTATTGTTGTTGTAAAAGACACAGCAGTGCGATTCTGGGACTGTCTGCAACCAACGAGAATGGTCTTACAGTGGGCTATAGCCTTTCTGAATAGTCTAAGCCACAGGTGTCAAGGACAAGGCCCGCGGGCCAAATGCGGCCCGCGAGACCTCGTCATGTGGCCCATGAGCGTGCGCTGATTGGCGGTGGGCGGCGAAGGTCAGCGCGCGATAGAGGAAGGGAGCAGAGGTTTTTTTTCCCGGGCCGTTTTGGCCCAGTGCGGCTTTTTGCCGCCTCGGGGGTGCCCCGCACGGCTTTCTGCCGCATTGGGGAAGCCCCCCGCACCAGCCTGCCGATCCCACCACCACCAGCCTGCCAATCCCTGTGAACAGCAGGCAGCGGTGGAGGGGGGGGGAGAATGAGCAGCATCTCCTCCGCTACAGCGGAGACATTTCTTGCTCCTCCCGGCCGCACCCCCCTCGCAAAAGCCTTCTTTTGCGGGTGGGGGGGGTGGAGAAGCAAGCAACATGCCCTCTGCTACAGCGGAGGAGACGTTTCTTGCTCCTCCCGGCCGCCCCCCCTCGCAAAAGCCTTCTTTTGCGGGTGGGGGGGTGGAGAAGCAAGCAACATGCCCTCTGCTACAGCGGAGGAGACGTTTCTTGCTCCTCCCGGCCGCCCCCCCTCGCAAAAGCCTTCTTTTGCGGGTGGGGGGGGTGGAGAAGCAAGCAACATGCCCTCTGCTACAGCGGAGGAGACGTTTCTTGCTCCTCCTGGCCGCCCCCCCTCGCAAAAGCCTTCTTTTTCGGGTGGGGGGGGGTGGAGAAGCAAGCAGCATCTTCCCTCTCTCCTCTCTCTCTTTCACTCCTTCCTTCCTTCCTTCTCTCTCTGTCTCATTCCCTTTTACCCCTCCCTCCCTCCTTCCTCCCTCCCCTCTCTCCTCTCTCTCTCTTTCACCCCTTCCTTCCTTCCCTCTCCCTCTTTCTTTCACTCTCTCTCACCCCTTCCTTCCCCCCTCTCTCACCCTTTCCTTCCTTCCCCCTCTCTCATTCCTTCCTTTCTTTCTTTCCTTCCTTCCTTCCTTCCTTCCTTCCTTCCTTCCTTCCTTCCTTCCTCCTCCCTCCCTCCCTCCCTCCCTTCCTTCTCTCTCTCTCTCTCTCTCTCTCTCTCTCTCTCTCACCCTTTATCTTTCTTTCTTTCTTTCTTTCTTTCTTTCTTTCTTTCTTTCTTTCCTTCCTTCCTTCCTTCCTTCCTTCCATCCATCCATCCATCCATCCATCCATCCATCTCTCTTTCTCACCCCTTCTTTCTTTCCTTCTTTCCTTCCTTCCTTCTCTCTCTCTTCCCTCCCTCCCTCCCAGCCTTTTAGAGGAGGAAAACCAGAAAAAAATATTTTTTCCACACAGTGGAGAGGGGGAGGGCGGCCCTTTGAGGGTCACCGGCCCTTTGAGGGTGACCAAACTGCTGATGCGGCCCCCGATGAATTTGAGTTTGACACCCCTGGTCTAAGCATTTGGAGGAGCTATGCCAGTCCAGTGGGAAAAAAAAACAGAAACTGCCCTTGACTTCCAGGTTTGCACCCAAACTCCCTGCATCTCATTTGTAAGCAGTCTGGTTTGGTCACTAAAGAATAGAACAGTGGCAAGTGTTGCTCAGCCGCTTGAGAATAAGCAATAAAGCAGAAGCAGAGACCTTTCCACAGCCATATAACCCTTGCACACACTGGACATCTAACAAACCATGTCTATCTTCACATAAAGTTTCATTGCAGCTGCGATGCCACCACTGTTTCCAAAAGCAGCCCAGAATATTGTCTCTCAGTATTGAGCTGTAAACCTCACTTCATTTACGAACTCAAGGCAGTGAGCATCTGTAAATCAAACAGTGGCTAATGAACTAGATGCCTAGAAAACACCAAGATTCTCGCTGGAGCAGTACTGCTGAAGTCCAGAAAATGTTTTTATTTGTGGCTTTAATATATGAGACATCTCATAGCAACATAGCTGTCAACCCTCCCTTTTTTTGCGGGAAACTCCCTTATTCCAATGCTGTTTCCCCCTGCTATCCCGGATTGTTGATATCCCTTAAATTTCCCGGATTTCAAAGGAAGCAGCTCCTCTCCCTCCCTGCCGGCCAGGGAGGCTCCTCAGCTGTGTTGCTCGGCTGCCAATAAGGAGTCTGAGACCGACTGGGGGCGCAGCTTGCATGCCTTGTGCATCCAGACCCTCACACCCAACCAGACAGACAGCCTGCCTGCCATCTATGCGCTCGCTCTTTCGCTCACCCGTTCGCGCGCAGCCTCTGGAGCACAGGGTGGCGAGGCTACTTGGTGCCATTGCACCGCCCTTGCGGCATCCCTTATTTTCAAATCCGAAAGTTTGAAAAAATCCCTTATTTTTAAATCCGAAAGTTGACAGCTATGCATAGCAAGTCTTGGATTGTTGTAAGCCCTTCATTCTGGTAAATGCTTAAGAGTGCATCAGATATTTGGGATTCTGTGAAGCATGTTTAATGGTGTGTGTTTGTGTGTTGAAATTGTTCCCTTAGCATTTGATGACCACAGCCAGTATCTCCCCCACACCCTTTTGTTCAGGGAAAGTTTTTAAGCATGAAACAGCTGTATGAATTGCATGAGGGGGACACCACACAATTACCAGAGAGTGAACAGATGAATCTTCCTTATCCTGGATCAGACCATTGGCTAGGGATGTAAAAAGGCCATACCTGTTGAGAGAACTTAAGGAGGTACTGATGTTAGAAAACAATGCCAAACCAACCAACAAAGAACACCAGACTGCCCCATCAGATGGGCTTTTCTAGCTCCCACTTCAAGGTCTATACTCTGTGTCCCACTATCATCATCAATATCCACACAAAACCACCAGCTGGCACTGTTGTGCACACACAAGATTTTAACTTCTTATTTTGTAAGGCTGCAATATCTGCCAGGTTCACAAGGTGGGGGGTTCACATTAGAAATGAATGTTATCAGCCATTTTACATCTTTAAAAGCTGCTACACACACATTCAACAAAAGAAAGAAAGAAAGAAAGAAAGAAAGAAAGAAAGAAAGAAAGAAAGAAAGAAAGAAAGAAAGCACACGGCTGAGGAAAGAGGGGGAGACCAGCCTGATAAAGTATTTTATGCCCTCTCACCCAGTGCCCTTAATAGGTGAATTATTTATTTGTTAAATTATTAATTATTTCATTTATTTTAAATTACTTTTGAATGGCACCCTTGAAAAGGGGGCAGGAAGAATTGCCATAGCACCTCCCCTAACTGGCATCCAGTAAACATCCCAGGAACAGTAAGACCATAACAGGGTTAGACAATTGTAGGGGGGGGTAACATACCAAGGAATGATAATAGAATCATGAATTGTAAGGGACCCCAAGGGTCATCCAGTCCAACCCCCTGCAATGCAGGAATCTCAGCAAAAGCATCCGTGACAGGTGGCCATCCAACCTCTGCTTTAAAATCTTCAAAGAGCCCACAACCTCCTGAGGGAGACTGGTCCACTGTCGAACAGAACTTGCTGTCAGAAATCCCCCCTCCCTGTCCTCCTGCAGCTCTCAAGGCAAAATGGCCCTGAGCTCCAGGGGAAGCAGCCTTATATACCGGTAGGCTTCCCCCTCCCCTCTGCAAGGGCATGAGCCCACCATACAAACAAGATGCTGGGCAAAACCTTGTGCTATAGTGCTGCCAGGCAAATGCATCCCATGCTTATTGGGCACAGAAGGAGGCATCTTCTAGAAATGCTTTTAGCTGAGATATTGTTATTTTTTAAATAGTTAGATAGATATAACTATAGACATAGAAACACATAGGGGGAAGGAGCATAGATCAGTGATACAGCATCTGCTTTGCAGGTAGAAAGACAGTTTCTAGCATCTCAAAGCATAGCTGAAAGAAGCCCCCTCTCTGAAATCCTGGAGAGCTGCTGCCAGTCACTGTGGACAATACTGAACTAGATGGGCCACTGCCCTGATTTTGGTTTAAGGTAGCTTCCTATATTATTTTGTTACTATGACCTGATAGAGCAGGAGTCTTCTAATGTTCTTTGTATGCACAGCTGTGTATCTGTAACCCAAACCAGGCTAATCTGTTTACTGAAGTGAAAGAGAGACTGCTAGTAATGCACAAACTTCAGAAACTTATATGTAATTATTATAATGGAAAACTTAAGTCTTCCTTCAATTTATTTTTTTTAGAAGTTCTTGGACATTTCTGTATGATCAGTTGGTCTTTTGAGAATCCTTACACTTAGATTTCCCACGTGTAATGTAAGAACAAGCCATCATTTCTGTTGTTTCTGAATTTCATCTTCTCCCCAGAAACGAACAGGGCGAGAATTAGAAATCATGTGTGGTGGTAGAAAGAATAGATGTCATGGGAATTCGATACTGCACAGACTAAGTGATAGACTGAGGTTGTACTTTAAGTTTTGATGAAAATCCAGGAAAGTTTTGAAGGGAGAGCAGTGTACATCATCTCAGAAAAGAGTTCCTTGTCAGTCAGTGCAAGCAAACCAGTAACAAATGGCAGAATCACTCAGAGGTAAGACCCGCTTAATCATGATGTTAAGGACAATAAAATATAGCTCCCCGAGGTAAAATTGGGCTCCTATTGTCTGGGAGATTTGCAGTGTACACTAAAGAATGTAGAGTGCATATTCTACCTTGTGTGCCTTTAAAAATTCCCATCATTCAGATGTAAATTGAAGCTGCAAAAGTATGACCTCTCCAAAGAGGAATTGCTATAATCCAATCAAACCTGTGATTTTGTGCAAACCACTGGTTGTCATACAATGAAGAAATAGGATAGAGTAACAAGAGCGCACCTTAGCAAAATGATCATAAAATAAGATTTACTCTATTTAAGAAAATGTAATGTGTAAAAATAGTCATTCTGGCATCACAGTGTGTGCTCATTCAGAGGTTTGGTTTGTCACATATTTTGCACTTTCTGCATGTAGATCATGATTTTTTTGACATATGGCCCCCCACGATCTACCAGTAGATCGTGATCCACCTGTTGGACAACCCTGGTGTAGGGCAACCAGCCTCATATGACCAGTGTGCTTGGGTTTAATGCAGTAAGGGGTTAATGCCATAGAGTAATCTGTCCTGCCAGACTTAGTCTACAGTATGTCACTTCCCCTCACCTTGGGAGGAAATGGGTAAACCAAGCTATTTGTGCTCTCGGTCTACATGTGAATTCTGTGCGTGTGGAGCACTGAGCTGCTCCCCTCCAGCCACATGGTTTCAACCACCTGTCTTGTTTTTCAGACAATAATGGAGTCTGAAACTAATATTTTCCTATACCAAGTTCAATCCCTGTATGGGATTCCTGCACTGAATGATCCTGAGGGTTTCTTCCAACACTAGAATTCTATGATTCTATAAGAGAAAAGTCAGAGGCACTTGCAAATCCACTCATATACTCAAATCATGAGAACTTGACTTCCAGCCTCATACAGAAGAAAACGCATTCTACAGTCACTTCCAGTGCAACCTTGGCCCCCATATACCCACTCATTCTTCTGGTCTGTTTCCAATTTACTGCCCCCCTTTTTTATTACAACTGGCTGGCATTCACTTGTGTGCAACATAAGGGGACAACTTTGCTGTAAGTGCTGAACATGGCCTCAACTTCTGACACTACCGGTATGTGTGGTTGAACTTCCACCAACAAGGATTCTACTGGGACTTGTGTGATGTGCATCTCCCTGAGTCATGTGCAGATCATGAGGAGGGACAGTGCAATTCACACAACCTCCTGACAGCTGCATTGTCATGTGGCTGGGAGGTCAGCACAGTATGCATACATTGTCAGGGTCATCAAATTGTAGGGTTGCCATATTTCAAAAAGTAAAAACCAGGACAAAGAGCCACCTTTTGGAAATTCCCCTGGACGTCTATTCTGCCTTTGGACGTATAGCAGCCCTATTAAATTGGCTCTGCTATGGTACTTAAACCACACCGAGAGACATGGCCAGTGGACGGCTATGGGTTCCTTCCCACCCTTGCCCTGAATCAAATATGCCACACTGCTTTAAAGCAAATCACTTCCATCTCTGAATCATATTTAAGGATGCAGAAATTGCTAATTTCAGTTTTGCATTGTTTCATTCTTAAATTCAGTTCTCCAGATTTCTGCATTAGCTTCTTAGTGCTCATATGTCTCCTAAAGCACACATTTTTGAATGCACTTTCACCTACTATACATATCTTTACAAGCATTTCCCCCTAATGCAATGAATTTTTGCATGTTATTCTTACCAATGGATTCATTTAATGCAGACTGTCAGATAATATACACATTGTTACTCATTATGTGGTTGGAGAACTGCATTACAAAATTCAGATACATGCAGATTTTGAAGGATAGCTGCATTTTAGTTAACATATTGTTTTCAGAAGTTCGGGTTGCATAGATTCACATGAAATTGAAACCAAACTGGCACACACACATAGTCCCTTGTCATATTTCATTCAATTTTCAATATGGCTGCAACGTGGAGACTCTTAGTGCTGCCTCCCATTCCTATTGGTACCTTTAATTGACAAGTTTTGGAAAGATGTTACCAACAATCCACGTCTGTTCCATGCAAAGCAAGGTCAGTGGATACCTAGAGCTATCACCTCTCCCCATTTTTCTTACCCATGGGCATCCTTATTGCCTTCACTACTGCAAAATGTCTGGCCAGCTCACAGTTTTCCATATAACATCAGACTTGCTGAATGCTTACAAACTAAAGAGTCACTGATGGATCTCATGGGATCCTTTTTCAGTAGGTAGTAACAATATATCAAGCCCATTTAGAAGCAGCAGGAGTCTTAATCTTCTCTGCCGGAAAGAGCCTAATCCTCCTGGTGTTGTTGTTGTTTTTCCAAGGCAAGGTTTGGTCGCATTTTCACTGTTGTGCATGAGGTTGGCTACATTGTCAAGAATTGGGGACCACTGCTATGGGAAGCCAAGACAGTAAAAGACAAATGTTTAGTGCTCTAAATAGGATTAGTCATTTGGGGGAGCTGCCCATCTGGTCTCACTGTGGATTGCTGCTACCACCCAAGAAGCAACTGCCTCTTGTTTATTTCACCAGCACAGCTAATGATTGCTGAAAGCACTGGAGGAATCAGCAAGGTGACTCTCATTAAGAAGACAAATCACTTTGCCTCCCCTATAATTTCTATTTGATTGCATATTGGTGTGACTATAATGGAACAGTAATTTCCAAACATATTAGGAGCAGATTGTACCTTCAGGCAAATCCCCAATAAGGGCAGTGTTGGATGTACATAATCCAATGGGGGGAAATGGGAGGGCCTTTGCGTCATTCTTGAAATGAGAAAATCTCAGAACTCCCTGTATTTGGATCTTACCACAAACACCATTGCTGCTCTGCTTAGCCGTGCGGTAAACTTCATAGAGGATGCAAATATAGTTGCAAATTCAGAGGCTCTACTGTACAGCCTATGTGTAATGAAGATGGGCAAGAGCAGTAATAGAGGCAGAAACTGGGTGGGCATAGGGTGCTTCAAGGAAGAAATCCCTGAAGCATTGGCAGGCATAGGAATGCTTAGGGATTTCAATTCCTGTGAATTTCAATGTGAACTGACTTGATCTGCACCACTTTGACTAATGTATGTGTATCCTTCAGCTTCTGTATTTTGGCAAAATTTGTGATACATTTTACAACTCAAAAATGTACCAGAACAAGTATCAAAATATTAAAAAAAACATTCCAGTTGTTTATTTTTGTTTAGTTTAGGATAGGATAAAATGCATTTAGGATTGCACATACTGAGATAGCTTACATATCTAATTGTATTTTGTGATGATACACATTGAAATACAATATTTGTGAAGATTTTAAAAACCATTGTATCATCATCATAGATTAATACAGAAACTTATGCTTTGCATGGAATGGAAATAAACAGATCCATCTGTCTTTAGTCATAGACATGGGATTTTAGAGACAAGGCATATGATAAATGCAGACTAAGGATTAAATGAGTAAATACATGTTTACAACCTAGAGAAAGGATAAGATACAAATCTAATAAGGTGGGGGTTTTTTGTGTGATTGTATTTTATTTCAAGGCAGTTGGAGCTCTATATTGTGGATAGTGGCTTGAAAGACCCAAGTTCAAATTCCTTCACAACTGTAAAACTTATTGAGTAGCTAAGGGCCTGTCTCTGATTCTCAGCCTAACTTATCTCTCAGCACTACAGGGTTTCTTTGATGGTAAAAAAGAGATGGGGAAGCATTTGGACAGCTCAGAGCAGTAAAAAATATTCCATTCCCAAAGTTTTCAAGAACTGTTTGCTTTGCTACACTGGCATTTGTGACTTCATGTACACAAATAGTCCGATAGACTATTTTTGTTTTCAGATAATACTAAAAGGACTTGTAATATTTCCTTTGAAATGGGCTTGTTTGCATAATAATTCACAACTGTCAATATCCACAACTGGACTCATAATTTAGCTGGTTCAATAAACAATATGTATCATGCTTTAGACTGCTTCATAAGACCCAGCACTCATGTGATACCCAGTGGATAGCAACTGCAAAATTTAACAGACATTTGTGAGTCTATTCTTCTTCTACCCCATTTGTGTCAATGGCTGAGAAAGACAATTTCCTCTGACAGTTCCATCTGAAATTGTAAGATGGAATCATATACATTTGCAACATTTATTCTGTTCAGGTTCAGCTCTGGTGGGGGGAGGTAAATATTGTGCTTTTGTTTTCCATTTGTATTTTCTTTTGCCTAAGGAAAATAATACCTTAGCTTGTGCTGCCATGGTAAAGTACTTTTGAGATATAAGCATTTTCATGGGAAAGTGTGTTGAAAAGAAAGAGAATGCTGTCTCCTTTCGCCAGGGTGTTAAAGTGTAAATTTACTTTACTTTCATTTTTACCTTTATACCCCAAAAGAAGGTGGATTGGCTTCACCTTTTGAGTTACTGTCTAATCACACAGCACCCTATATTCAGTACTGGGAAAAAATCCTGTTCCTACTTTAGTTTTTAATACTTTGGGTCAATCACCACTGGGTACCACCTTGATTCTGTTGGTGGGTTACTAGCAGGTGGGTCACACTAGTAGACCTAAGGGCATTTGGGGAAGGAGGAGGAGATGGACAAAGACAGCATAAGAACAGGACAAAAGAAGGCTGAGGCTAAGTAAAAACCAGTATATAATTGGAAATGAACCTGGAAGTTTGTACTAAAAGCACCTCTGACAGGCCCATGCTCAATATACTTTCATTTCACCTCTGTGCTGTGACACAGCCAACATGGGGAGGTAGGAAATATATGCAATGTCAAACTTTACAGGATTCCTTCCTCATCCACCACCCACAGTCATCATCATTATTATTTTTATATACTGTTTTATGCCAGAACAGGCCATCATTTAGGGGCAGGTGCAAAATGTTTTGCATAGATCTAGATACTGCAAAGTTAAAAAAATGTTGTTGTTGTTCAGTCGTTCAGTCGTGTCCGACTCTTCGTGACCCCATGGACCAGAGCACGCCAGGCACGCCTATCCTTCACTGCCTCTCGCAGTTTGGCCAAACTCATGTTAGTAGCTTCGAGAACACTGTCCAACCATCTCGTCCTTTGTCGTCCCCTTCTCCTTGTGCCCTCAACCTTTCCCAACATCAGGGTCTTTTCTAGGGAGTCTTCTCTTCTCATGAGGTGGCCAAAGTACTGGAGCCTTAACCTCAGGATCTGTCCTTCTAGTGAGCACTCAGGGCTGATTTCTTTAAGAATGGATAGGTTTGATCTTCTTGCAGTCCATGGGACTCTCAAGAGTCTCCTCCAGCACCATAATTCAAAAAAAAATAGGAAGTTAAAAAAATAGGAAGCAGCAATTTAAACACACAGACACCACCAAGGACCTATGTTGCCATTTGGGATTAGAGATGTAAGAAGGCATTGATTTACATTCTGACCCATATTTGTTGTATGCAGTACTGTTTCTGTTCCGCTGCAGTTCAGCTTCTGAATAAACTATGTTATTCACCTTGCTGCCTACTGTGGAGGAACATTATGTTCTTAATTATGTTCTTAATGGCATTATTACTTAACACCATTCATTGCAAAGGAAACACAGTGCAAATGTTGAGTGGGAGAGTCATTGGTTACATAGCATTTTTGGACAGGAAACAGCAGCGAATATCAACAGCATTTACTGGATTGAGTCCCATTTCAGACAACGGA
Organism: Darevskia mixta; assembly: GCA_034641385.1. Classification (NCBI taxonomy): domain Eukaryota; kingdom Metazoa; phylum Chordata; class Lepidosauria; order Squamata; family Lacertidae; genus Darevskia; species Darevskia mixta. Next base: position 12,136,174 of record JAWWNH010000061.1, on the reverse strand, counting down.
TGAAAAAGTGAACATCAACAATTTCTGATACCATTTCAGTTGGAATTCCCAAACATTCCTAATTTGGCAGTAGCATAGTTGAAAGTTTTGCTTTGCTTGTTTGGCCGAGTAATTGCTCGTGCTAAAAAAACCACTTCTGATCATGGAAACTAAAGAAATTGGATATTCTTAATTGTTTCTCCCCTAAGAATCTGAATTTCAGATTTTTGGAGAAGTCCGTTTGCACCTTGGGCCATTAATGACAGCTTTCCTCCCCTATGTCCAAACTGTGATGAATAAAACTGAATGTGTGAGAAAGTCATCTTAAATTTTAAACAGCAAGGGAAGCTCACAGGAATTCTGGAAGGAAAACCCCAAGTAAAAGAGGAAGTGAACAAGAGTGGCAGAGTGATTTAAGGAGCAGGAGCCTTTCTGCAGGGTTGAGGCTGGTAAGAGTTGGTTAGAGTGAAGCTGATGGATGGGGATATAGTGACATAAAGATAGTTTGACGGGTAAGGTTGGGAGAGTTAGGTTGTTTGTTTTTGTTTGTTTGTTTGTTGATCAACTTATATTACACCTGTCCTCCCAAAGCAACCAGGGGTGGCAAATTCATCAGTAACAACATCATTAAAAACATTCTAAACACAGCTAAAAACAATCACATTATCTCAGCCAGTGATACCAGCATTGTCCATAACAGTGTATTTTAGCCAACAGATGTCTGGGCAAACAGGAAATAGTTTATATGGGATTCCTGGTCATATTGTGAACATAGGAAACCCTCTTACATGGACTGGCAATAACTCTCCATAGTTTTGGGTGGGAGTCACTCTCAGCCCTATCTGGAGAAGCTGACAGCTGAACCTTGGACCTCAGATTCTCTTCCACTGAGCTTTGTCCTTTACCAAGTTAACAGGATTGTGATGAGTGTTTGCTCTCTTTACAATGGTCATTCAGCTCATTCAACACATTGCTTTGGCCACAACCGTCTCATTCAGGGTCCGGTATGAGGACTACTGTCCATTTCCTGCCCATACTAGTTCTGAAGGTCTTTGCCAATAGATCTTTACCATTTTTGCCATCATCTGCATTTTCCACCCCTCCCTCAAAAATATTAATTGCCTTTATTGTCTCAAGATACATTTACAAATGTCTGTTTTTCTGAAAATATTATTTTTAATGTGCAATATTGGTATATTTAAACTACCAAGAACTGTATCACAGCATTCGAATAAGTGCAAAAAATCTGGCAGATAGCTTAGCTCCAATCTGCACATTCATCTGAGCAGTGTGGGATCAGGCCATTTCATTTCAGAATTTCCAAAGATTTAATGCCTTAAGCATCTCTACTCTGATTGCACCAATGCCAGAGCCCTTCCATTTAACTCTATCCACATTTTCCCTTGGCCAGCACATCACAGAATCAAGCTGTTGAGAAATTTCACTGAGACTTCTTTCTTCTTCCGTCATTCTGATTTATAGTAAAGAGAGAGAGAGAGAGAGAGAGAGAGAGAGAGAGAGAATAAATGTGCCTTTCAAGATTAGTGATGATTTTAATTTTTAATACCACGTACAGTATCTAACATTTCACTCGGGATTCGGGAGAGAAAATCCTTTTTCTCAACTTAAGAAAAAAAATTGGTGGGATGCAATTAAGCTAAAAATTACCCATGAAATAGAATGTTTCGGCATCACTTTCTCCCCGGTGACTTCCACCAATGAGCAGTAATAATCATCTGGTCTCGGAACACGGATTGGGTTTCTCCGCTTAGAAACGGCTGGGTTTTATGGAGCCATTAAGAATCAGAATTTGCTGCATGAATATTCACCAACAGAGGGATTTGCCAGCACTCTGAGTTGAAAGGCATTGTTCTTGTCTGGATGACCTCCTTGTGCAAAATGATCGCTTTATCCTTCTCGACATCATTATGTTTGCTGCAGAAAGAGAAAAGGGGGAGAATAGGGGGTAAAACCACCCCGCTGGGCCCCATCATAATAACGTGTAATCTTCTTGCTCAGTTTAGCTGAGATTTAAGAAGCCTCTGTTCATGGAAGCAGTTTTCAGAAAAGTCTGATCTATAATTTACTAGAATCAACCCGGCAAAAGAGCAAGAGGCTTTAGATACAACCCTTAAAACTCTTAAATGAAGATTAGTTTAAAGTTTGACAATCTGCTGCAGAACCATCTGCCAAATCTCGTGGCAGGTTTCGTTAAACCTTTTTTGAGCTTTCCTTATCATGTTACTCATTCCTCTCCTCTCCTCTTCCCTTCCTTCCCCCCTCCCTAGCTATCCCTCCTCCCCGCAAACCCTGAATTCATACCATATTAGCAGGTAACTGAATAAAGTGCCACAAAGACATGACTTCTCCTCCCAAATTCTGAATAGATCCTGTTTCAATAAATGGGGTCGTTAGAATCTCTTGAAGATCCTGCTGTAAGCTTGCTAGGCTTCCAAGTTATTTTCCTTGTTGCCATAAGGAAAAGGCAATTTCAAGATATCCTGTGCTTTTGCTGGCCAAAGCTATTTGACTGAATTCAGACATGGGGTTTATTGCATTAGTTTTACTGACTAGCAGTTTTGTCCAGGTTTCTAACATTCATTTTATGTAATTTTTTGTTTATTAAATTTCTATACCACACTTCACCTGGGGATCAGGGTGGTTTACGATATAACCCTAACCATGTTGTATTCCTGGACATTTCTCAGATTTTTCTTTTCTTTTTTTTCTTTTCAAATTATAGACCTGTAAATCAATTTTAGCACTTCACTTTAGGCAACATTCAGCAGCAACCTTCCTTCCTTTCTCACACTGAGGTGGCTTGTAGTGATTTTGCCACTTCTGCTTGTGGTGGGAAATGACTCAGACAAATCGTTCACTAGGAAAAGGTCTCCCTATATCTCACAACCATGGGTATTCCTAGATCCTTTATGTCTCACCTCTTTACACATGAACTTTCCCATGGAATTAGTCTTGCTCTTTCTCCCCCTGCTGTCAGAAATGTGACTGACAAGCTTATGAGTCAGAGCCTTCTTAGTCATGGGCACATTAACTTTGCTCTTGGAAGGACCTTCTCACAGTTTTGCTGATTACTTTAATGTATTTGTGAATAAGTGGCTTTTTCATCAGGTTTTTGGACTTACATGTCTGATTGTGTGATGTAATGGGTGTTTGGAATATTTGAGGTTATTTTTTACTTGTATATGGCTTCCTGATTAATGGTTTGTTTCTTTTAGATACAAATTTATTTTTAAAGATTTTATTGTTACTCTTGGAGCCTCTGGGATGTTCCATCCTCCAAAATGGTGGAGTAGAAATATTGAAATAAATAAATAAGGATAGCTTATAACTCTGTATATCAGCTTATCATAACAGTCATATTTCTATCCCTTTATGTTTCCCTAAAACATCAACGATGACTGAGAGTGACTTTATGTAATCCAATGCACATTTTTCAGGAAAGGTGTGTAGTAGCTTAAAAAGATGAAAGATGGTGAAGGATGCTTTTGTGCAGATGTATGGCACATGAGTACTGTAAGCAAATTTCTTTAGTCAAAAGCATCCCCAAGGCAGGTGGCTTAAGCCTCTAAAGCTTTTCCGTGTAAATAAATTGATTACCATTTTGTCTTCTAAAGCATTTATTCTTAACAAATAACACAACCTTCTCCCCACCATCCGAGTAGTGACAGTGGCCAGACAGGAATCCCAATTCATGTTTTATGAGGTCATTTAAATTGGCTGATTGAGAGGGAACAATAAGCACATTTCAGAACAAAACAAACAAAAAAAGATAGATGATGCTTGGCAGAGCAATTTTGGATGGTGAAGAGGCTGGCAAATCTATGCTGCCTTGGTTGAACTAAGTTGTATCCTGCTTGTGGTGATGAGTTTCACACCTCCTTAACAGGCAAAATAAATGGCATTTAGGATGTCATGATAACTGTTAGTTTCAGTACTGATGCCAAGCCTATTTTTTATAGCTGTTATTGGAGTGGGGGTGTTGAACCAACATGACTGCTTCTCTTGCAATATTCACCAGTCTAAAGAGGTATTGTGGAAGTTCCACCATGAGATGAGGTATCAATCTACCACTTCCTGAGTGTGTTTATGGTACACACACACACACACACACACACACACACAGAGAGAGAGAGAGAGAGAGAGAGAGAGAGAGAGAGAGAGAATATCAGCAATTAATCTTTATGAAAGGATTCATTAACATGACATCTTGAACATGCTCATACTTACCGGTAATCTATATTTGAAATAAATGGTTTCCAAATGGACAAGACCTCTCCTTCGATGTCACGTTCCTGATGGGATTTGTCTGCAACTAGGGCTTGGGGCACCCTGGATCATGCATCTGGCTAGTCTCAGGTAGTCACTTATACCTCATTACGATCCCTGATTTTGACTCCTTTTCAGAGTGAACCTGGATGCAAGAGGCATGGCATATTGTGTAAATGTGCTTCTGTGTTTTGAGCTGTTGGGAGATAGCTCTGTCCCTTCAATGCTCTTCAGCCATCCATGCTGAATCTGTTCCCCATTACACTTGTAGGTTATTTCAAAGGACTATAGTTTTAAAAGTTACTTGAGCTTTAGTTAAGCATGCCATTATGTGAGCCTGATTTCTGCTAACAACCATGCCTGGTTGCCAGGGAAATTTTTATTGGTGCCGGGATTGGGGCTTTGGGAGCAGTAACTGTGCCGCTGATGCCATAATGTAACATTCAAACTGAAATCAATCATAGCATCTTCATCTCATTATAGATTTAATTTTCTTCTGTGTATTAAGTTTAAATGTCAGATGGATGGGAGTAAAAGGAGCATAAACAAAGGGACCTGGAATGGTGTTTCCAGTGTTCCATGAGACCAGGGAAAGAAGGTTTTGCCTGGGGTAAAAGTATGTGTGAATGAGAAAGAGATAATGGAAGATTATTTCTTACCTAGAAGCTTGTGCATTTTCAAGGAGAAATGCAAAAGGAAACAGGTAGTGAAGGCTGGCCCATTAGGGTGAATGGGGCAACCCCAATCTGCCTCCACCTGCCTGCCTTCTTATTTACAACCAGCCTAAGGGGTGGCAGCATATTTCTTCTTAATCCTTGTAGAGCTCAATGGTGGGGAGCAGTGTTGGAAATTCAGATATATAAGCTTGGCAGCAAATGACACCTTAAACCTGGGTTGTGGTTGCCACAACAGCATGCCTATTTTCCAGGGGGTTGGAATAGATGGCTCTTGGCATCCTTTACAGCACTGCAGTTCTTCAATTCTATGATCTCAACTACATTGCTTGCCTGTAGCTTGCTCTTACAACAATTCATTTGTCCCAGTACGCAAGAAGAAGGAACACACAGAGAGGAAATGGAAATGGTATTAACTATGGACTAAGGCAGAGGTTTTTAAACTGAGGTTTTGAGTTCCATTTGGGTTGCCTGTGGAAAAGCTTCAGCACTGCCAAGTATACCTGTACTCAACCCTGTACTTACTTTCCTTGATGTGAGGATGGAGGACTAAGATGCCCAGCAAGGGGTCCATGATTCGCACAGCAGTGCAAAAGTAGAAAACGCACATCTTTTTCTGCACACGAGTCAGCTGGCTTGATGGAGATGTCAGTCGCCAACCTGGTGCCCATAAATCTTCATACAGTCGCAATTGGACACGTGCCGGTAGTAAAACATGCCTGGAGTCTGGGGAATTTTGAACACTGGGGAGGAGAATGGGGACAAAACTAGACAGCTAGATAAATGTATAATGCAAAGAAACACACAGACATCATCACCCACAGCCATCTTACAACAGTAGAGTAAGCTGAACACTGCATCCACCAAAACTTCTCTGAACTGACTAATAGTTACCGGTGGAAATAATTAAATGTTTGAATACCTGTGTGTGTGTGTGTGTGTGTGTGTGTGTGTGTGTGTGTGTGTGTGTGTGTCCACAAACAACATATAAGTAGTAAAGGCTGAGACAACGATCCTCACAATTCCTTTATTTTATTTTTTGGTACTATCCAAAATGAGCAATTCTTTCAAGTCAAATAGGGTGGCATTCAACTAACTGCTTCCACTAGCACAAGGGACTTATGATCCCTCTCCTCTCCCCCCCTCACCTCCTGCATGCCCTCTATGTTTCCCCCCTGCAAGTTTCTGCAATGCTCTATAACAGACCTGGAGAGGACATGTGGTTGCAGCAAGAGAAAGAAGTTCCATTCTGTAAATGGAAATCCTTGTGCCAGTGGAAATCCTTTGTTGGCTATTAAGATGGTGTCAAATGGAACGCTCCCGTAATCATGTGTGTATAGATTAGTTTTTGAAGATGCTTATTGATGAAGAAATTAGCTGTAACCATTAGAACAGTGCTTTTTCTCTTGGTTCATGAAGTCTGCCTTCTATTCTGGCTCTGCACCTACAGTGCCATGTTTTCTAGTGAATACAGAGTCTTTCCCCATATCAGAGAAATATGTAGCCATATTTGGGAAATAGAGAAAGAGCAAAATATTGAACCCGTTCCCAACAACACTGTCTTTAATGAAATATGCAGTTTCTCACAATCCTCTAAGATCTTTCCTCTGGAATGCTTTTTATCACTACCGAATGAGAGAGAGAGGGAGAGGGAGAGGGAGAGGGGTTAAAGGACATAAGAAATGGCCATTGTGCACATTCACCAGGCCTTCCATGAAGAAGAAATTGTGCATATTTCCCAGTCAATATAAATAAATTCCAGCAAGCCTTGGGAAATGTGCATGTGTAGACTAAATTTTGTACATTATCTGGTCATTATACATGATTCCACCCCCCACACACATACATCAGAGGGAGGGAGGGAGAGAGAGAGATCATGGATATAAGGCACATTCATCTCTGTGACTTGTTTAGCTTTATTGAAAAAAAATCCCAGTCAATGTCCTTCAGGAAGTCAGAGGGTATATTTGCTGTTTACCAAAATCTAGTATGAAGCTTCACTACATTAGGAAACAAAGCCTAGTGTTTGCCATTCATCTCATGCGCTGGTTCGAGGCGAGCAGGTGCAATATACTCACACAAGAATTTAGTAAAGATACTCTGGAGGCTGCAGTGGCACCTCCGTCCCTCTGCTCATAAAAAGCTGTAGCATTTATGGGCAGAGTTGAGCAATCATTATGCACATTAGCCGGTTTTGCAAGGTGGCTGGAAAATGAGATGTAATTTCACTGGGGAGGGGAGAATGGGCTGCCTCAGCAAAAGGGATTCTTTAAAGGCGACTTTAATTCATCCAGATCATATGAATTTTCATTAATTCATTTATTTATTTCTAATTAGGAGATCCGCCAAATTGTAAGATTAAAAAAAAAAAAGTTGAAAGGCCAATGAGCTATTAAATTCTACATCTTTTACAAAACAGTTTTGTAAAAAAGAAGAAGCTTTAAAGAAAAGCTGCCTCTTTTTCAGTTCCTGTAATAAAAACCCCCACAATGCCTAATTCTCTCTCTCTCTCTCTCTCTCTCTCTCTCTCTCTCTCTCTCTCTCTCTCTCTCCCTCTCTCTCTCTCTCTGTGTGTGTGTGTGTGTGTGTTTGCGTGTGTGTGTGTGTGTGAAAAACACATTCAAACTTGTTTTAATAATTAAGCTTACAAGGTTTATCCAGACTGCATACAAACAGGGTCACCACTTTAAGGCCAAACTAGACACTGGAGATGCATGAATGCATCCCCACCCTGTTATTTATGCATGCATCTATTGCCAGATTTAGATTGGGGTCTCAGTGCAGGGTGATAGTTAACTCTCCCTCCCCATCTCTGAGCTGCTGTTAGCTGAGGAATGGGAAAGACGCAGGGAGCTGTAGCTAATAGCAGCTTCGAACAAGGGCAGGGTTTGTAGTAGGAGCACAATATGCTGTATCCCATTCCAAATTACCTTTGAGAAATGATTTTGGTTAAAACAATAAAAAGAGCAGATGGAAAGATGCCCACACATGCATCCACATTGGAGATGTATCCTCTTCCAACATCACTTCCAGAGCTCTGGGTGTGCAGATCATCGTCGTCGTTTAGTCGTCTTAGTCGTGTCCGACTCTCCGTGACCCCATGAACCAGAGCATGCCTTGGAAATTTCTTCTCAAAGCTTCTCTTTTTTGATGTCCATAGAGTTTTCATGGCAAAAATACTGGAGTGGCTTCTCCATGTGGATCACATTTAGTCTAAACTCTCAGCTATGACCTGTCCATCTTGGGTGGCCCTGCACGGCATAGCTCATAGCTTCTTGGAGTTATTCAAGCCCCTTCACCACGACAAGGCAGTGATCCATGAAGGGGGTGCAGATCATACACAGGATCAAAATTATATGAGGGACAGCAAGGGTGTTAGGGAATGTCCACCCACTCTGTCCCCAATTTATTTTGCTGCTTTCCCAAGTCCTGCTTTAGCAGGCTTCTAGATTGCCTTCAGGAATGAAAGAAATTCTTGACTTCAGAAGTTCACCCTTCAACTTATGGAGGGTTTTAAACAAGGAGGCCACATGACAGGGGGCAGGGCTTGCCAGCACACACATTGCTCTCATTTTCATGATTTTCGATCCTCTAGGACTGGGTAGGCAAACTAAGGCCCAGGGGCCAGATCCGGCCCTATCACCTTCTAAATCCAGCCTGCGGATGGTCTGAGAATCAGCGTGTTTTTACATGAGTAGAATGTGCCCTTTTATTTAAAATGTATCTCTGGGTTATTTGTGGGGCATAGGAATTCATTCATTTTTCTCTCTCCAAAATATAGTCCGGCCCCCCACAAGGTCTGAGGGACAGTGGACTGGCCCCCTGCTGAAAAGGTTTGCTGACCCCTACCCAAGAGTGAGCATCTCCCTGCAGGAGATTAGCAGAACCAGCCCATTGGGAGAGGCAGTGTCATACAATGGTTAGAGCGTCAGACTAGGAGCTAGGAGGGACCAGGGTTCAAACTGGGGTTGCAGATATAGCATTGCTAGTGGTGTGCATGGCCACAACTTCTACTGTGACCCTTTTGGCCTGTTGTTTGAATGAGTCATTTGCCACCCTAGAGAATACTATATTGTATATCTGGAAGGGATTGATTATTCAGTAGACCTGGATTATTCCCATAGCAGAAGATAGAGAGATATGCCAAGGCACATTTTATTTTCTTATTTGTTAACATTTCTTTGCATCCTCATAACAAAAGTTATTTGAACAGCTTATTGCTGTGATTCCCCCTGGGTACCCACCCCATCTCCCATATTTTCAGAGGCTGCCTCTTTTCCACCCATGAAGGAGAAGGGACTGTTAGAGAATGTGAAGTCTGAGCATATCTCAGAGGCGCCACATTCTGCAGCACAGTGGGAGGGATCTAGCAGTGTATGTTACCAAGTAGTGGCACAACAAGAAAAGAGAGATGAATTCCACCTTCAGGCCAGGAATTCCCCCAGGGGCAGGAATTGTCACAAGCTGCTGGGCATTCTCTGCCTCTGCTTAAAAGGTTGGCAAGGTAGGTGGGGAAACTCACTGGAACGACTTCACAACTCCTGTGCAGTCTTTGAAGCTATGTTACAGATCTTAGAAATCTGTACCTTGGTGCTGATCCTGGACCAGAACTATTCTTGCTGTCCTTTCGTCATGTAAGGGTGCGGGGACTGTGGTCTACTCTTTCCATGATGCTGAGTTGATACCACTTGTCTGCTATAATAACCTTCCCCTCCATTACTTACAAGAAAGTATCTGTTGTCGGGTTTTTTTGGCAGGAGCCAGCATACTTACAGCAACTATAAAAACCATTTAAATACAGTGAATTATTGTAACGTCATAATCCTTTTACTGATGTTCATACACACATGCAAAATTGTATGCCAAATGTTTATATGCTGGCCTGAAAAATACTGACTGTTCATATTTCTCTTTCTTCAAGCATTCAAAAGAATCTGGAAGACCCCAAACACCATTAAAAGAGACAAGTCTAGAGTCGTGGACTCAGCCACAGGTAAGGAACAGCATTTGCATTATCTCTCCTTTTCTCATGTTCTCCTAGAGCAAGGATTGAGAAAGCATGGCACTCCGTATGAAGCTGAGTATCCAACTCCCATCAACCCCAACCAACATGGCTAATGATCATGGATCATGCAATCAGCAGTAGTAGTACCGTAGGTGGTGGTAGTGAAGTAAATTGTGGTGGTGATGCAGCTCTCTCCAAACTTGGATCTATTTGTATATTTGGACCTATTCAGTTTAACCTCTAAGAGCAGGTTACTGCACTTAGACTGACAAATCAAAAGGTGGAAGACTCTGAAGCTTTGCTACACTACTCGGCTGGTGCTGCACAACTTTGCTGGTCACACTGGTATAGGTATGATATCAAAACATTAGGTGGATGCTCTTAAAGAAGCATCCTCCTAGGCCAAGGCCCATCTAGTCTAGAACTTTCCTTTCACATTGGCCAACTAGATGCCTATTAGAAGCCTGGTTCTTTTTTTAATGTATGCACATTATTACTAGTGTGTGTGAATGTGTGTAGGAGGACCACCAGTCACATGGGGCATGGTCACACAAATTGGCCCATATTCGAGGCAAACTGCAGTGGTGCTGAGTCTCTAACAAGCCACTGACAAACAGAAATGTACAAATTGAGTCAGTGTCTGTGGAAATTATGAGAAGATCATTAACTCTGGGGATGGAATTCTATTTAAGTCTTCAGAATGACAGCTTAAAGGGTGAAAGCTTATCAGCAGAACATTTTAAAATCTTAAGGTCCACTGGTTTTGACCCAACAGAAAAGAAATTATGTTCATGCAATTCAAGAAAACTGATGAATGAGTACATTCATGGACAACATTTAACTTGAAGACTATATAATGTGTTATAAAAGGAGGATTCTCGATTAGCTACAGTTTTTTGATATTGCTTTGTGTCTTTACGCAATTGTTTTAGGGTTGCAGAGTTGAGCAGATTAATGTTTTCATATTAACTTAGAGATGGGAGGAAAAATTGACAAAACTTTTGGATTTTAATTATATTTTCTGTTTTGGCAGACCTCACAAACTTTCTTTCTTTCTTTCTTTCTTTCTTTCTTTCTTTCTTTCTTTCTTTCTTTCTTTCTTTCTTTCTTTCTTTCGTGTCTGCATTTATTCCAAATTACTACTCGATAATTTGCCCAGCTGGTTTTGCCTGTCTTGCTGTTTTTCTTGTAGTTTGAAACTATCTTTAGTTTAGTTGTATATGGTGGAGTTCAAGCTGTACATGGTGGTTTACATCACACAATTCTCTCTCAGTGTGAATTTATTTACTTGAAACTTTTTTAAAAAAAAAATAAATACTTTGCATTTAAAAAAAATAAAAAGACTTGAAAGGCAGCTTACATGAGATCAATAACAAGCAATACATTATCTGTCCAGACATTTTAAATCTGAAAGACACAACACAAAAGGAAAAAGGGAGCGAACAGGACCATGCAAATTCAGACACTGGCTGCAGTTGCAAAGCTGAGCAGCTCAAATGGATATATTTGAGGGGGAGCCAAATAGAAGCATGCTTCCCATCTTGTCCCCTGCTTCATCTAGGTAGAATAACAGCTGAAAAGGTCACAGAACTGTTTGGCATGTAGCCAGTAGTGGCTGGTATTGTGGCCCAGTTGGGGCTGCATTACTGACCTGGCTTGCATTGACCAAGTGTTGTGAAGCCGCCATCAAGCCATTTGGGTGAAACAAGAACCACATACACAATTCATTGGAGATTAAAATTAGGCCACAACTGCATTGATTACAGATGTAAGTGAGTTTTGTCTTGGCATTGGGTAGCCTATTAAGACCTCCAGCCTGCCTGCTGGAAGGATACCTGAATGCTATATATAGCTGTAGTACAAAGAGCCAGAAGTCTTTTTCTTTTTCTTCTTCTTTCTCTAATCTTTTTTTCCCCCCTTTCTCTTTCTTTGGAATTTTCTTGTTCTTGTCTTTCTTTCTTTCTTTCTTTCTTTCTTTCTTTTTAAAGACCAAGTAGCTGTTTTATATTAGTGTATTATAAAAAGATACTTCATAATGGATATGTATTTTTGTATATCTCTGAGTAAGTATCAATAAATAAAAACATTTAAAGAGAAAAATGGATACCTGGGGTCAAGCCTGGTGTGGGTAAGAACTATGACATACTTAAAATAGGTGCTACCCCCCCACAAAGTTGCCATGCTGGGGAGTGATATGGTCCTTGGCCCCTGCCTGGGCATTTGGCCAGCAGCTCCTCCCCTTTGAATCCCTTTAATGGGATAGCACACCTCCATGGAGTGGGAAGCCAAAGAACACAGTTCCCTTCCACACTGACTAGAAGCTAACCCAATGCCATATCCGCCAAAGTTATGATTATTATGAGGAAGGCAAAACCCTCAGATTAGTCTGATGGGACAAATTCCTCCTGGCCCTGAATCTGTAAAACCATAGCAAGTTCTAGCAAATACATTTCATTGCCAACAAACTGTGAAACCGTGACTAAGGGGTCCATGAAGTCCTGTGTACCCTCAAAATCAACAGTGCCTTGCTGGGTGGGACAACGCTGCTATGCTAGCTTTCTAGCAGGTGTCTCACTGTTTCTTACTAGGAATAAGATTGGGAGGGAGAGGCAGCAAGGTGTTTGCTCATTATAATGGAAGCACACTAGCAGCTTGAGATTGTGTATGCAGATCATTTGCACTGCACTGACCTCCCCATCGCCTCACTGCCTCCCATTAAGCAATAGCAACCCATGCACCTGGAAACTGGCACAGTTCAACCCCACCTGGTGAGCCACTTCTGCTCAAAACAGCTCTCAAAGGGTTGAGGAAACTACCATATGTTTGGTAGTTTGGAGCTGTGCTGTAGGAGGAAGGAATCGTCCCAAATTGGGGACCTTATCTGAACCGTGCAAGGAAATCTCCCCTGCCACAGGCCACAATGGTAGGTAGGTCCCTTGACCCTCTAGAAAGGCTTTTCAGGGGAGACATGAGAACACAAGGGGGGAAATAAGGGAGTGAAAAATTGGTTGTCCAAGCTGCCTTCTGCTCACAAAACGTTGGATACAGCACTTTATTGTCAGGCTGCATTATGTCAGCCTGCCTAGCAGAACAATTCAGACAGATTATCCCTGTCTACATGCTGTTTCACAATTTGAATTGAGCAACAAGTCAGGCATGTAAACCATATTTGTACATGGGAAACTGCTAGGGTTGAAGTTGACATCTGGGATGGGTGTGTGTGGAATATAGCTGTTGTGCATCAGGTATAGGTTTACTAAGAGTTATTGCTCTGATTGCTGGTTTTAGCTGTTTCCACCTCAATCACAGATTGTGTTTTCTCTGGTCCATCTCCCCCCCCCCCTTCTAACAAATGCCAGTGCTATAAGGAGACCAATGAGCCAGTAAGTTTGAAATTGAATCGTCTTTCAGAAAAGCTTGAGTAAAAACATGTTTACTCTCTCCCGCTCCTGTAACTTCCTACCTCCTCTAATGATGCAATATAGCAACAGTGACTGGGACATGATTTTGCATGAATCTGAAAATCCTTTGCATCAACCATGGTTTGGGTTGCATTCAAATCCTTTGCTGAAACCACTGCATTACAAATTGAACTTTGCAAGGGAAATAAACCATGCAGCAATTTGTGCCAGATGACTGGAGCTGGTTAGGGCCTTTGTACCTTCAGATAATTGAAATGGGGAATGGTTTGTTGCCCTGCCATGAGAACATAGCCGTGGATTTATCTTAGAGGGCCTAACTGCTTAGCTCCCCCAAGAGCCTTACAAATTGACAGGAAGCTTGGAAGCTGTAAGTGGAATAGAGTTCCCTCTTTATCCTCAGCTACAATCATGCTAACCAAGGTAAGCAGTGTTGGGTTCTTCTTTTTGAGTTATTCAAGGATGCATATTATGCTTTGGCACTATTCTTTTTGGACAGTAGAGATGGGGAACCTTTATTACCATGAAGACTATATTCTCTCAAGAGTAATATGCCAAGGGTTGCAAATGCCACTTGTGGGTGAGGCTAGGGCCAAGTGGTGGGAAGGGCCATAGCTTGGTGGCAGAACATCTGCCTTGCAAGCGGAAGGTCTCTGGTTCAATCCCCAGCAGCTCCAGGTAGGGTTGGGAGAAAGTCTTGCCTGAAATCCTGTAAAGCCACTGCCAGTTAGTGTAGATAGTACTAAGATAGATGGACCAATGGTCTAAGTCAGTATAAGGCAGCTTCCTATGTTTTCCCCTATACCCCTATCTCTCTCTATTCACATCTGTTTACACTGTTTCTTCTTCCTCCCCTTATGCTCTCTGTCCTCTCTCTTACACACATACACCAATTTGTGCTATCTGTCCCCACCCTCTCACATGCATGCACACTGTCTCTTCATCCACCTACCTGATTATTTGGGATCATCGATGTAAATGAAGCTGCCAGTGTGGTGTAGTGGTTAAGAGCGGTGGACTCGTAATGTGATGAACCAGGTTTACATTCCCACTCCTCCACATGCAGCTGCTGGGTGACCTTGGGCTAGTCACACTTCTTTGAAGTCTTTCAGCCCCACTCACCTCACAGAGTATTTGTTGTGGGGGAGGAAGGGAAAGGAGAATGTTAGCCACTTTGAGACTCCTTAGGGTAGTGATAAAGTGGGATATCAAATCCAAACTCTTCTTCTTCTTAATATGGTGGGATTTCTGATTGGCTGAGATCACTCACTCTGCTCCTTGAAGACACACATGGCATGAAGCATACTCGGCTAGAAGTTCTTACCCCTCCCTCCTGATTAAAACACAACCAGGTCAAACCTCAACTTTATAGGGGTGAATGTTCTTATGATTGAGGGTATGCTCTGCCACCCACAAAATATATTAATTTCTCTGTAGCAAATCCAAGGGTGCTACCTGTGGCGTACTGTGGGGGGGGCACAGGGGTGTTGCTCCGGGAGCAAAATTGTTCAGGGTGCAAAATTTCAACACCCAGTGCTGCCTCAATCCAGCTATGCACTTCTGTTGCTGGGCTCTGTTGAAAACGGCTTCTCCATGAGAACAAAGAAATGACCTCTCCATACAATGGAATGACTCATCTTTTCTTATCTCTGTGAATCTGCAATGCCCTGGGTGATGCTGACACCGTTAAGCAATTGAATGTGCATGCATATTCTGTCCATTGCTCTCCCTCCTGCCCACCCATCCATCTGTGCGGCCCCGGGTACTGGCAACCCATGCTACGCTACTGCTTTCCAACCCTCCATAATGGGTCCCAGCTGCATCCCTGCTACGGCTGAGGCAGAAGCTAGCTGGCTGGCTTTCAATAAAGTGTGCTTCATGCTGTGGTTCAGGACAAACCTGACCCCCTGGGAGCCAACAAAGTTCTGGGGGTGGGGCTCTGAATGAAGCGGGAGGAAGTGCACTAAGTTTGCAAGGTCCTTCCTGTAAGAAATGTAGGCTATATACCATATTGAAAATGCTGTCTTTCCTGGAAGATAAGTAGACTCTCCAGTGATGTTTGATTGGTGTTTTTAATTTGTTTTTACAATCACATGATAGCTTATTCTGTTTTGGTCTTGCACTCTTGCATTAATTTTCAATTTAAAAAGTAAGATAAGTATGATTGCAAGATTAACACAAGCTATTTTAAGTTTTAAGAGTTCACCACCTTCCATCACCATTGTGAGGTGGCCATCTCCAGCAGCCATAACAATGGGAACATCCCAGAGATCCTCAGGAGCTTTCTGGGTAAAGATCTAGGCCAATTGTTTTTAAGGGATAAAAGAAAGCAAAGAGAATAGAGCTCTTTGCTAATAGATCTATGGGCAGGACTTATTGAAATATTAAACACCATGCATTATTTCAGTTGTTCCTCCACTGTCTGATTAAAGCACATGGCTGCTAAGCTATTTTAGCTTCCCAGTTAAGAGGACTCATAAACAGTTTTGGTTTTACAGAGGTCAGTTAGCTTGACATATTCTGAGTCTTTCTATGGTTATTTCAGCTTTGGGAGCAATCTCCTTTAAATTCAATTTTCCACAGTTGTGTCTTGGACTCAGAGATCAAAGGATGTCAGATCAAATCTCTGTTTCCAAAAGAGCGGAAAACAGAAGGTGTATGTGTATGTGTGTGTCAAATTGAGCACCAGGTACCATATTGGAAGTATATAACAACATTTTGCTGCATGCAGATGACCTCACTGACATGCCACTCAGATTGCAAGCTCCTGGGGGAATGAACCTAACTCTCTTTGCTCATACTGCATTATGCAGCTCCAGGTCCATGCTGTTACATCACACCACCAGCATGATTAGCATTGGTTGAAACTGCAGATATGAAACAAAACTACAAGACAAGGCAGTAAAACAATAATATATCAAAACAAAACATAGAAGCACATTTTGAAACTTCTTTAGGGCCAAGGATTCCTTCCATTTCAGTCTTCATCTTGCCAAGACTCACAAAATACTGCTTATCACTTCCAAATTGTTCCTTACATCTAAACAAATTAGACAAATGGTATCATCATCATCTCCCATGCAAGGGTATCAAGGTCATGTGTAGTTAAAATGGTCCATATTCAATATCAATCATCTCATTCTACTCCCACAAATCCACCAATGCACACAAGCACACTATCCACCCACCCAATCAATCAATCAATCAACATCTTGAAGTCTTATTGAACTGCATCCTCACTAAAAATCTGGTTTGCTGGAAGTGCTGTTGCTGGTGATGATGGAAGGGGAAAGGAATTTTGTACAATGACTACCTGCTACCAGACATCTTGGGTCAATATGTCCTGGCATCAAATACAGCATGCTCTTTGACCTTCTAAGCATTCATCATGTTCTTCAGTACATTTGTATTGAAAGGGAACAACTTGTTTTCAAATATTGCTGTGTGTATTAT
This sequence comes from Darevskia mixta, assembly GCA_034641385.1. NCBI lineage: Eukaryota > Metazoa > Chordata > Lepidosauria > Squamata > Lacertidae > Darevskia > Darevskia mixta. The sequence goes on along the minus strand of JAWWNH010000061.1, from coordinate 12,119,357 downwards.
AAGGACACAGGAAAGAGTGGAAAGACCAGGGGCTGCTATGGTAATTTATGCTGCCCATGCCCTTGCCTTTCAAGCTACTTGAGCACATTTCCAATCGACAGCCCCAGAGTAAATATACATCAAACAAAATTGGCTTCTCCGTTTGGAGAACCCACTTCAGTAGCTGCAGTAATATATGGACCTTCTTGACAGCTGCCATATATTTGCTGACCCTCCCCTTGAGCTAATGCCAAGGCACAGGTGACCCTGAAGGTTAGCATACTCTGTTCATAAAGCATTTTCAATAAGGTTCTTTCTTAAGGTTCTTTCTTCAATGTCCAGTGATTAAAACCTCATTTGTAATCATTTCCAGCTGGTGGACATCTGCAAATACTTTATAGGTTGGACTTAAATGCTAACTACAGGATGTTGGGTATTTTATTACCAGTTGCTACTGCTTAAGTGACTGACTGACTTGTTACGCAGTAAGATGCAGGAGGAGATGCCTAACAGTTGTGTGGCCATCTCTGGGGGAAATGCCAGAGACATGAGTTCCAGAGGCTGAATAGTTCCAAGGAAGCGAGATAAGCCTTCATTAGGCATAGCTGGAGCCACTTTCTTCACAGCAGGAGCAAATTTATCATTGCAGCTACACAAAACTGCTGGAAGGTGCACAAAGACCGGGAACATATTTTATTTGTTATATGTTTTAATTAGCATATATTTCTGTATCACTTTTCTATTAAAAATAGAAACCATATTATGTGAGGTTATCCAATCTGTTATACAAGATAGAGTGATAGATTGATAAGTATCAACAGACCAGTAAAAGCAATAGTCTCCAGTGAGTCTTAAAAGCCTTTGTAGCCATGAAGCTTTCGCTCTACCTTCATTTAAGGTGGCAGTGTGCCTCTGAATACTGGTTGTTTGGAAACACAAATGGAGAGAGTACTGTTGTACTCAGGTCCTGCTTTTGGACTTTTCCATAGGTATTTGATTGACTACTATGAGAGTGTAACCCAGGGTTAATTCAACCTTTGGCCTGATCTGGCAGAGCTCTTCTAGACACTATTTTTGTATGTAGCCTTAAAAGTTAGGTTAAAAGTTGTTAATCTAAAGCAGAGGTCACCAACCTTTGGGGTGGGACTATAGACATCACATCCTATCACAGACCATGGCCTATTCTACTTGCTGCAATTGAATGCTTCTTCAATTTTAATTGCAGCAGGAGGAAACCCAGTGGGTGCCATGAAAGGCTTTGGAGGGGTGCAGATGTGCACCACCTGGGCATCACATGGGTGACCAGTTTTTCTGCCAAGCCTCACATTCGGATCATAACCTATATGCTAAAATGATTCTTTGCTTGGATGCAGAAACCAAAATTGCATGGCCAAAATTGTACCACCCATAAATGAGAGAGAGGTACCCACATGTTCAAGGTTTGTGGAAGGACCAAGAGGAAATTCTGAAGAATATAGATAAGGTTGAGGGGAAGAATTTGAGCAACAGCACAATGATAACTGAGCACACTCAGTGGCCAAGGAATGTTGACTGTGGAGGCAAGAAATCAACAGAAAGCTTGGGAGGGCAGGGAAAGGGGAAAGGAATCCTGGAAGCAGAGGAGGATTTAGGGCAGTGTGACTAGTTCTGCTACACTGGCTGCTGAGCCTAGGGGCCACTGCAGGGCATCACAACCGTGTTGTAGAGAATTGAGCAGAATGGAATGGGAGGGGAGGGGCGCATTTTGGCCTTGCACTGGGCACCGCTTAATGTTGCTAGACCAAAGTCTGCCTTTGCTGGCAAAGGGCACAGCTGGCACCTTCTTGCTTTGAATAATAAAGTGTGTCAATGAGCATGTACAAAGCTCCTTTAAAACTGATTAGCCAGAGCAAACTTTTGTCTCAGAATGGGATGGATGCTCTAAGGTGGCGACTGCAATTCCTGGCAGAATTTTAGAAAATTTGTGTTAATGAAGGCAGGTTCTGGTTTGGCACCTTTCAAGGGCAGGGATAAGTCTTTGGCAAATTGCTATTGGATTCTTTCCCAAGGGTTGTACTGGAGGCTAATTTGGAGTATCCTGCTCAGCCAAGATGGCTCTATAAATTTTGAGAGTAGCTAAAATAGTTTCTAATACGATTAGTGAAATGCCTGGGAGGCATTCTGTACGTACTGGTGTGGCCCTTGTCTTGAGAAAGAGAAGTTAGAAGGAGATTTTGTAATGAGCACAAGTGAATCTTTAGGAAGCTGACACTTGCTTTTAATGAGATGGGAAAGCAGCTAAAAAGTTCAAATCCTAATTACCAATGATTGAGGGTAAGTTTATTTTCCTCCTTTCTCATCTTTACAGAATCACGTTGTAATCTCAGAGCAGTGGATAACAACATCCCTAATCCAATATTTTAACAGTAAATAATTTGATGATGGGAATTGCTTCACTAATCTCTTAGGCTGCCAACGGTACAGTTAGAGAATCCACAGGGGGTTCACTAATCAGTTTTTTGTAGACGAAATCAGCTCTGGCAATTTGTCTACATTCAAAACAGCCTGCAGCTGGAGAGAAAGCTAGTCAGGCAGCTTTAGGTTCCTTCAAGGGAAGTGAAAATTGTGTTTTGTACTCCCCCCCCCCTTAATAGAGCCAAGATGGTTGGGGAAACAAAAACTTTATTATAGAAATATATCTTCAGCATGTTGAAATTTAAGGAGTGCTAAATGCAATCTGAATTGTGAGAGCATAAATTGCCCTATTGTCTCTAAACTGCAGATTGTGGGAGGCATCCAACTAACATGCTCTGTCAGCGCAAGGATTTCTGCTTGCTCAACAGAACACCCCCCCTTTCCTCTCCCCATGCATGCCCCACACCTTCTACAAATCTATTCCAGAGGGTTGGGGGAACCCCTAGAACAGTTTTAGGGGGTGCACAGGGGGAGGAGGGAGGGAGGTCCATTGCACAAGTGGGTTGACGGAACGTGTTAGTTGGACCACGTTCCAGTGGTGGGCAGAGTCAGAGTGAAAGGTGGTGGAAGCAATCAATGATGCACTTACCTTTCTACAATAGAATACATTTCATTCACAGGAAGGTCAGAGGTTTCTGCACCCACATGCCTCTCTCCATACTCCATCCATGCAAGCAAAGGAACATTATCACAGTTATAGACACATTCCAGCAAGGCAAAAATGTTTGAGGATGATATAAGCAGGGTCTGTGAAAGATGTCATCTGGGGAGAGGGTGTGTGGCCTACAGAGAGTCCCATGGTTGAAATAAAAAGGCTTGGAGAGGTGATTTCTGCACGCAGGGCTTGATGCTTCCCACCTTTTCACTAACGTTACATACGGATGAGCTTACCTCTCATATAAATTCCTCACATTGTGTGTCGATGTGCTGCCCAGATTTTATGGACCCCTAAGTTGCTGCCAGGAATGGTGAGCTGTTGGCAGGAGAGCAGCAAGTTACACTCATAGCAAACTTGGTCAGGTCATGTGTTTTTTAAAAATATCTATAGATTACTTTTGCATGGTATTACTTTTGCATGGTATGCACACTTGGAAGAAGTGTGCATGCACACGAAAGCTCATACCAAGAACAAACTTAGTTGGTCTCTAAGGTGCTACTGGAAGGAATTTTTTTATTTTGTCTTGTTTAATAAGGCTGTGTTTGAAGGACTTTGAACAATCAAAAGCACTATATGCATGGGTTTTTATTATTCCACAAACACATATCTGCCTTGCCTCTATCTGTTCTTGAACTGCTCCCTTTCTCAGGCCTTTCCCACACTTCCTTAACAGGAGACACAACTCAAAGATGGGTACACTCTTCCATCCTCCTGGGGGAAAAAGACTGAGCGAAAAGAGAATGGGATCTAAGAGAGTCCGATCAATTAGCTTGTTGCAAGCTTGTGCAATCTCCTGCTTATCTTACTTTTCTTCCTTGTTATTTTATGTTGAAATTAGAAAATGACAAAGCTTAGCTTTCATTTTTCTGTCCCTCTGCAAGTTTCAATGTTCAAGATACAATAGTCACCTGAGCAGCAACCCTCCCCCTCCCTCGGTGGCATATAAACTTTGACAGCTTCTGCAAGAGGTCCCGTGGTCACCTCTGGGGTCTTGAATTACCTGTGTTCTAATCAAGGGGTCGTTTGTAGAAGATGAAATAGCTTAGGGTAATGTAATCCATTTCACTCTTTAGAATAATTAAAGCAGAGTCAATTTCAACTGGGATTTGTTAGATCGTTACTTGAACACGTTGGATTGCTAACCTGTCATCAAGGTGGATTCATTTTTTGAAAGTTTCTCAGCCCTTTTAATTCCTTAAGGAGCTCAAGAGATATTAGAGCCCCCCTTCTGTTTTCTGCCCCCCATCCTCCAGTCAATGAGGAAAGGGGAGCTGGTTAATTGCATCCCCAATTTTAATTCTTGTCTCTAATTCAAATACCAGTACTATCTTGTTGTCATGCTCCAGAAAAGGGCTTCTTATCTCAATGAAAAGATAAGGTCAGAGGAGACTAAATAACTGTGAAATAAAACAACTATACATAGATGTTACATTGGAAAAAAATGGCCATAAAAAAGATATTCTAAACATCAAGGAAATGGGAATATTTTAAGATGGGTGCAATAAAGCATGTTAGCTTGAGCTTTTGGGAAGGCCAACAATCAAAGGTGAGCTGTAAGATTGCTATATGGTGTCTTAGGCAAACCACCTTGCACTCCTCAACATATACCAGGGATGGGCAGCTTCTGGGCCTCCATATGTTATTGAAATCCAGAATTCATTAACTGAAGTCAGGTGAGCATGGCTAATGGACAGGGGTGATGTGAGTTATATTCTAAAACAGATGGGAGGCCATAGGTTCCTTATCCCTGCCATATACAACAAATATAACAAAGGTGACCTGTCTTGTAGGCAGTTTGTTAGAACTGATGAGCCTACATGGAGTATACACAACAATAATGAAAAATGCTATCTAAATAACAGTAGCAGTGTAATTCAAATAAGTACCATATTTTCCCGTGTATAAGACTAGGTTTTTTAACCAAAAGACTAGGTTTAAAATTGGGGCTTGTCTTATACACGGGTAGTGCTGAGGGATGTTTTCTTAATTTGGAGTCCCCAAAAATAAAGGGCATCTTATACATGGGGGCGTCTTATAGACGAAAAAATATGGTATATTTCATGCAACTGCACTGACTATGTGCATTGTTGCACATGACTGTGGCACAGTTGGCAATAAACAGACTCTGCAAGGGTGGGGCACTTAACCCAAAATTGACTCCGGAGCGTGCAGGTAACTTGTGCATTCCAGCTAGATTCATAGCAAAGTGGTCACCTATTTGCTCTGCTCAAAATTAGATTCATTTATATGGTCTGGTTCGGATCACAGTTTTCCCCCATGCATCTCATTGCATGCTGAAAATGGATCAGGCCAGAAGATGGAGCATTCTAATGACTGTTTGGCCCTTTTGACCACTTGCAGCACACTTTACATTTGCTGCTTGCTCAGAAAATGTTGCAGGTTTTGTTATTACTCTTTTCAAATCTCCCACATGTCTAAATAAATACACAAAACTTCACATGAGACAAATGAGAGAGAGGGGGGGGGGATCTGGACACATAAACACACACACAGATACACACACACAGGACCCATAACTGGGGGTGAACAGATATATCAGTTTTCTATTTTTCCAAACCTAAAATCAATTATCTTCATTTGCACAGTATATTGTATGATGAAAATTCATCAGCTTTAGGGTGAATTTCTCTTCATATACATATTTTTTGTATGCATTTTTAATTAATATAGACATTTTTGCAATCCATTTCCCCTAATATAATGCATTTTGCATCTTATTTTATGCACATTTACTTGTGGCTTATGCATTGGTGCATGCATTGTTTAATTGGAGATCTGCATCACAACATTCAGAGAAGTGCGAATTACTAAGGATAATGGTCTTACTTTTGTGAAATTGGTTCAAGAAGTGTAGAACGCAAGCATAACCCCACTTCTCCCCCATCCCTACTCAGAACCTGCTCCTTCCATCATACACCTTATGAGTAAGGAGTAAATGTTAGTGAATATACTGTAGTGTTGAAACAAATGCCAAAAACTGATGGAAAGCTATTCAGGTTAAGAGAGGAGAGAAAAAATAAAGCTGAACGTGATGGATTCATTTCATGGGAATGTACAGAGCAAGAGACCAAATAAATGGAACTATGGAAAATAAATGTCTTGAGAATGGTTCTTTAAGAATGATAGATGTATTGTCAACCTGGTTTCAGCTAAAAGCAAAACATGTATGTTAAAAATAATTGGGGCTGGTGGGAAAGAGGATCAGAGAGCAAATGGAACAAGATCAATCATACCAATAACAGCTTAAACATGGAACAATATCTCCATTGTTCCTGGAACATTTAAGGTAAACCTTTGCTTGTGGCAGTGGTTAGCTTTCATGACTATGTTTTCACTTAACGTTGCTTTAAGGGCCCTTTGCAGTACTCATACTTCATTCTGCTCCTGCTAGGGCACTGGTGAAAGACTGCCTGTTTTAATTTTTGCATCTGCTCTTGGGCAAGCAGCCAGAACCAGTTTTCTATGCACTGGTAACTGCAATTGGATTACTGCAATGTGCTTTTTGTGAGGCTACCCTTGAGGTTGGTCTGAAGGCAAACTACCACCAACATATAAAACCTGGCTTGTGAGATTTGCACTGCCTGCTGATGTCGTTGGGCCAAATTCAAAGCTTTGGTAGTATACACCTCAGCTTGCTTGAGGGACCAGATTACTTGAGAAACTTCCTCTATCTGGAGGTGCAGGTCTGAACTGTGTGTCTGGAGGTCCTGGACTGCCCAGATGTCAAGACCCCCGTCTTGGTCTCACTGATGTAGTCCAATGGAAGACAGAGCAATACATTTGGCACCAGCTTGGCTGCAGAAGGTGCCGTAAGGAGGTGTGCAAGGTGTCATCCAGTTGTCCTTGGGACCCCACTCTGATTTTTTTTAAGGGTTTACTCCTTAACCCTTTTCTCTCCCAAAGATACTCCACAAGACAGCAGGTAAATAGTTTTCCTTGGGATTTTTCTAGTAGTGAGAAATGCATATAATTTTACAAATAAATGTTACCCTTTAAATGCATAGACAGTGGTGGCCTATCACATTTTGAAATGGGAAGGCACTGCTCCTGTTCTCTGCCCTCACACCCTGCCCAAAACCTGGTGAGAGGAGGGTGTTCTGCTGGTGGTGGAAGCAATGCAGGGGGCTGTTTCTATGGCTAGAAGTAGGAACCCCCTGAAAGAAACAGGAAATAAAATATTCTTGCCTCTGCATTATTTGCCTCTATCCTAACCTGCAATAAAGAAATTTGAAAGCTCCATTATGACCTCATTCATTAATGCAGCGGAAGCCAACATAGTGCCCCCTGATGTCATTGGATTACAGCTCCCCTCATGCCTGACCAATGGCCATGTTGGATGATGTTGATGGGAGCTGTGGTCCAACAACATCAGGAAGGCTACCTCTTCACTATCTGGAATGAAGATCTGTCAATTACCGTGGCAATCCTGCAGATGACATCATCACTCCTGTTCTGAAAAGAAAAGGTCATTGAGCTGCACTCAGCTGTGTTTCCCCTCCACTATCCTGCTGCACAGAATTGTTCCCCAAGCCTCCCTAAAACAGATGCTTCCCTCACTCTTTCCATTCCTATTTTTCTTTGCTGCTTATGTGGTGTTTTTTTTTCCCCTCCACCCTCGTTTAAAGGAAGGACGTGGACAGTCTGTCTGGAAAGCTTTTGTGGGTCAAGGGCTGGATCAGTGAAAGTCAACTGAGTTACTTCTGAGCATGGGGATGAACTGCTTTACAGCCAAAATGCTTGCTCATAATAGTAGGAGGTTGGAATTGCTGTAAGCCGCTGATGGAGGACTACCAGCCAGATGTGGCCCCTGGGGTCTCCTCATCCAGCTCACATAATCTCCTCCTCCTCACGACTCCTGTCTTTTTTTCTCCCTATGGCAATTAGGCTTGGAAGAAAGCCTTCCATTGCCCTTCAAGGCAAGGGTGAATGTTGCTGTCTAAATGACAATTCTGTAGTATCTAAATGTGAAGAGGGAAATGTGGCTGATTTTTTTTCTTAACATGGAAGTGACTGGCATTTCCCATGCCAAAATGTAGGGCTGAAGAGAAGAGTCTGCTCTTTATTGTGCAGTTTCTTGCATATTAGGAAAGCTATACATAACCTCAGACACCAGGGCTGTGCAGATGGGGTGCCATTGCTCTCCCATCTTCCCAATGTGGTATGTTGCTGCTCACCAAGAGAAAGAGGTGGAGGAGAAAGAGCAAGAAAGTGGGAGTTTGCCATGGTGTGAATGCTGCAACATAGCCATTCTGATGCTCCTCCTGCTTTGTCCATGCTATGTCTACACTGTGCAAAGCTCCTGCTGTCTTCCCTTCCATCTGTCAGTAAGCAGCAGTGATACTTAGAAGGCAGAAGAGCAACACATCCCCACCAGCCTCTAACAGTTGGCACCCATCTGTCTCAAGAGACAATGGAGTGCACCTCTAGGGGTGAAGTCAATCTGCTGAAGAATCACAGTGCCGTCTGTAGCTGCAGAGACCAGTAACTTGTAACTGCTGGCTCCCAAGTTGTTGACACCTTAGGGACTCCACTCCAGTTTTGTGTAGGGTTTATTCCTTAGCCTTTTCTTCTCCTGAAGATATCCTCCAAGGCAGCTGATACAGATTGTTCCTCAGGGTTTACTCCAGTTGCAAGGCAACAGAGGTTCAGGATCAGAGTTTTCCTTCTCCTAGATGGGATTCCTTCCCAGATTGAAGAGCCCCATCTGTAACTGTTACCTGCAGGCCCATGCAGAGCTTGTTTGAGGCCTGAGAGTCTTGTTCTTGGTATGAAAGTGTAAGTCCCTGGTGGGGCCTCTCAGCTAGCTTAGCCCACTAAGGCCCAAGGCAAGAGTACTCAGCTGCCCTCCCCTCTGCAAGCGCCTCACCTGGTTTAGCCAGTCAAAGCCGTTTCCTGGGGTGTGACTGCTGTCACATGCTGACAGCTTCTAGAAGCCACAGGTAAGAGCTGAGTGCAGGGTGAGGCCCCAAAGTGAACAAACTACCCCAGAAGGAGCATTATGTGCCAACCACCAAGGGTACTACTCCTCCACTAATACCCAGTACACCCCAACCAGCCACTACTAATGCTACTTAATAACTAATTTCTTATTCAGATTCCCAAATAAGGATATCTGTGGATTTTCTTTAGCTGGGCTCTTTCAAGCAATAAGTAGCAGGGTCTTCTATGTTGTGGCCCAGGAACAATAAATGGAATGAAATTCAAGTGTCCTTTGCGCTCATGGTGTCATGGAACCTCTCTATTTGCCATTTTTACACCTATAGGGAATTATTTGCTTACCAAGAAATATGATTTCTAGAAAATATGCAAGCAAGGCATTCTTATATAGGTGTGCATTCAGAGGGTTGGGGAAGTATTGGGATTCAAGTTCAGCACCCTGGGCTGCCTGGAATCACCAATAGAATCCAGACACTAATTGTCAGCCAAACAGAACATTTATTTAGGTGCCGCAAAGCTGGTGCGGCAAAATCTCAACCAGCAAGTAGTAAAGGGGGTGGCACACCAAATATGAAAACAGCACAAGCATTCATACACTTACAAGGAAATGGAAGCAACGTTCACTTCTTCTACTAGCTTCTATGGGTTTAATCAAGTGGCATAGCAACTTTCTTAGCTTTCCCTCCTTTCTTTGTCCTCAACTGTTATAGCAATAGCTCGTGTGTTCATGCAGTATGTGTACGTGTTGTTCCACCCTTGTCTCACGATTCTCTTGCAAACACAATCTTCACATTCCATCCTTCACTTGCTCAGCCCTTCTCACACACGTTTCAATTTTCATTCTATAATTTAAATAATTTATCCAATAAGAGACCACTACTTAGAACTCTTCTTCTTCTTCTTCTTCTTCTTCTTCTTCTTCTTCTTCTTCTTCTTCTTCTTCTTCTTCTTCGTTATACCTATTTAATAATGCTGCTTAAAACTGGGTTTATTTTAACTTCTACTATTCTGCTAACTTCAAGTGCCTTGTTCTGATATTTTAAGCTAACCAAATCGAGCACTTCTGTAAAAACAGATGAGACAACATTTCCATAGCTGTGGTAAATGCCCAGTGAAATGCATAACTGAAATGCAGGAATCATGAGAGATGGAACAAAGCACTTAGCATTCATTTCTCATTCCCTGGTTAGTGCCATGAGTGGCAAGACATTCTTCCTTGTACTCCTCTCTGTCCTCCGTCCTCTTTCCTGCCTCCTTTTATTTATTCTGCATGTCTTTTGATTTTATCATGGAGCGAGCAGAACTGCACCGCTGATTTCTAAGCAGCGATTTTTTGTCAGCACCCGCTGAGGAGTTGCTGGACCATTAGATGTTGCCTTTAGAATTTCCCTCTTCCTCAAGGGGGAGGCAAAGGGGTGAAAGGTTGGCTGTTGCAAGAAGCAGTTCTGCAACATGTTCAGAGTGAACCTGAACTCACACTGAGCACATTCAAACTACAAGCATTAAATAGCTGCCAACTACAGAACGAGTGATTGCTGATCAAACAGTCCCGACTTTACAATCCACCTTGCAGCGTGCTTCATCATGCGCCAGGCCTCCTTTGTACACATTCATAGGTAGCATGAGGGGGTCGGTGCTCATTTGGTTCCCTCCTCCCTTCCACAATACAACGTTCACTTCTCTCCCCCCCCCCGAGGGTTTAAATTTCATTGCAAACTGCTTGAAGTAACGTCTGCTCATTTTGCAACTGTCAGACTAATCCCTCTCACAGCATCGTGTGGAAATGGAAGGAACCCTGTGCTTTCGAAAATGCATGATGCCCTGATGGTGTTCATCGGAGGAGACTTGCAAATAAATGTTATTTGTGGGCAGTTAGCATGCATATGAGGGATACTTCAGATCAGTGATCATTCCTAGAATTAATCAGAAGTGCACCACTCAGAACACAAACAACGTATTTAGCCAAACCTTATATTATAGCTAAACTATTTCCTCATCCCTCAGATTAAGTTCCAAAGAGAAACGTATACATTATGCAATTAGAATAAATTATGCAGATTAGTTTTGATTCTTTTTCATAATTCTGCTATCATGAATCATTTTTACAGGACATACATGTATGCAAACAAGGACAGGAGTGTGTGTGTGTGTGGAATGGGGAGGGGAAGAAATTTGGTTTGGTTCCCTTTTTATTACCTATTTCACACTTACCAATTTATAATAGATGAATTGAAATGCAGCTATCCATTGAAATTCACACTTCTTAAAAAAAAAGTCAGTGGAGTTACCTTTGTAATCAAGACAGCCCCGCCCTGCCCCCGTTTCAGTATGTGTGCAACCACACTGGACCCAGAAGTGCCCTGGAAACATCATAAAGATGTCACTGAAATGTCACTAAAAGGGCAGAATGGGGATGGGGGGTGGAACGGGGTATAGCAAAACAGGGTGTTTGCAGGTTTTTTCAATGGGTTTCAATTATACACGATTTCACCAAGGTGTGTGGTGCCTTGGAACGTAACTCTCATGTAAATGGGAGCTAATGAAAGGTACAGTTTAACAATCAATCCCTCTTCCCAGGGTACTCTGAAAATTGTAGCTTTGTAAGGGGAGTAGGAGTCTTTTGACAACTCTCAGTACCCTTAACAAAATACAGCTCCAAGGATTCTTTGTGGGTGATGTGGGGCAGGACTAGTTAAAATGGTATGATGCTGCTGTAAGTTATAGTGCAGACGGGTTCCATTTATGTAATGACACACACTTAGTCTCTTCGTATTTTTGTTTGCATCTGAGTATGGGACTCATATTTGAAATGAGCATTTTGCCAAACACTTTCCACCTAGGAGGACTGTGCTAGCTGCAATGTACTGCAGGGCCATCCTTCTTTTATCATTGAAGCAACCCTGAAGAAGAAATTGTAAACCACTGCCAGGTTATCTAGCATAAGTGTAACACTAAACCACGGCAGATTTAATGTGAATCCTATAGTCGTCAGGGACACATCTGTCCATTGTTCCAGCAGTAAGCCAGTACCGTGAATGTTTTCCAGAGTCATCTTCCTGCTTTTTTAAAATGTATTTTTATTAAGGATTTTCTTGATTTGCAAAAGTATGTGCAATGTCTTTTAGAGATCACCTGTGTAACCTAGCATGCAATTAGCTCTCTAAGTGTGAGCATTAATGGGTTCTCTAAAGTACTTCTTTGCCAGAAGAAGAAAAACCTTTGTCTTTTACACTAAGCTTCTACTCCTATGATAGCATCCCCTCTCATTCCTGCAGAAGTGATTTTTGTTCCCCAAAGTGGGGGACAGGGACGGGACAGAGCACCATAGTCTTTTATTCCAATACATTCTTATTCACAATGAACTACAATGCTTATAGATCAAAGAGAAATTCAGTTCAGTTTTCATTTAGTGGCAATGAACCTAATCCACACTTTCCAGAACAATAGAAGTACCAAAACTCAAACAGCCTTCAAGCAGCACTTTTCTGAATTTTGCAGTGCAGTTCTCCAGCCAAGTAATGTGCACAAAAAGTCACATACTTCATATAAGCACTTGCCAGTGAAACTAGCATACAACAAAGTATTGTATTATGGCAAATTGCTTGTAAAAATGTGTTATGCTTGAGGGAGGTGCTTGCAAAAATGTGTATATTAGAAGAGATTTTTCACCGAAATGCTGAATAATTTTCAGGAGGACTTCTTAAAAAACAAAAAAAACTTGCAAACTAACATGGACAAATGAGAAACTGAAACTGACAGATCCATGCATCCCTAACGATGGCTGAACAAATTGTTAATTTAGGCAGCCTGGGTCTTGTTGAGATTAGCACAAAAAGTATCTCAGTGCTTCCCCCCTGCCCCACGCCTCTTGTCATGTTTTCCAGCAAGAAGGCAAAACAGGATGGGTAAATCCTTAAGCTTCAGTGGGTAATGATTACAAGTCTCAGCAGAGAAGTTGCAGAGTTGTCTGTGTCATCCCCAGCTGGTCCATCCCTGAATGGTTGCTCATAATAACTACAAATGACTAGATCAAAACACCGACAATATCTGAGCTGCAGAGAGGCCCTGCTTAACATTCAGTCCTCTACCAAGGTGCGTGCTTCTCCTAATCAGAAGGGACCTGCTCTCTCGCCACATCAGCTTCTGACCAGGGATGAAAAAATAAGAAAGACTCACTTTCCATTCATAGAAATAATGTGATGGCATAAGGAAAGCTGCCCAAGCAGAGACTGAATTAAATTCTTCTGATTAGGAGCAGATGTTGGCAGTCTCTCCTATGGCAGCAACAAGCCACCGTATGACAGAGTTTACAGTGCACTCACTGTGTGTGCAGGCGTATGTATACCCAGGGGAAATGAGTTTCATCTAGTTTATTGACCATCCTTGGTTCCCACTGCTGTATATTTGTGATGCGAAGGGTAAAAGGAAAACCCATAATATGAGAAAACGGAAGATGACATTTCCTTTCCAACCAGCTGCTAACAGGGATACGACAGCCTGGATTAAACTAAGAGATGAGGAGGAGTCTGGCTGCTGCTGATACCATTAGGCTATATTGGAAACTAACTATTAAGCTTCTAGGCACCCTCCCCAGAGGTAAACCAGGAACTCTGGGTCACCAATAGTGATCCCATTCCATAGTTCTTGGCTTGGGTGATTAGATACCAAACCTAAACGTCTTTACAGTTCTTAGTTCTGGCTCAAAGCATCAGAAAATCAAAAATGGCGCTCCCAGTGATGAACACTGTTTATTTTCCATTGGAAAGGTCCGAGGTACAGGACCTGTTGAACTCAGTGCAATTTCTACAATATCATCTGGTGGATTGTGTTAGATCCATTTCTCCTGACTCCGATATCATTATTCAGAATTTGCCACCTAGGAAGAATATAAGAATCTATACAAGGCCAGATTATTTGTCCATATGGCTCAGTTTTGTTTACTTTGACTGCCAGCAACACTCTTGGGTCGCAGGCAGAGGCTATTCGTCTTCCCTGATACTTGGTCCTTTTAACTGGAGCTGCCCAGGATTGAACCTGGGATCTTCTGAATGCAAAACACATGCTCTACCATGGAGCTATTGGCCACATTCACACCAAACATTTAAGCCAGGCATCCCCAAACTGCGGCCCTCCAGATGTTTTGGCTTACAACTCCCATGATCCCTAGCTAACAGGACCAGTGGTCAGGGATGATGAGAATTGTAGTACAAAACATCTGGAGGGCCGAAGTTTGGGGATGCCTGATTTAAGCAATATGATACCATTTCAAACGGCTACAATTCCCAGAGTTCCTTGTGAAGCAGGATTAACTGTTAAACCTTTGTTGGAATTGTATCTCTGGGAAGGTAATAGAGGCCTCCTAACAACACTCAGCACTCTTAACAGACTACAGCTCCCAGAATTCTTTGGGGAGAAAGCCATGACTGTTTTAAGTTATAGCACCATAGTGCTATAAATATATGGTGTGAATGTGGCCCTAGTCAGTCCCTCTCAGACAGCTGCCAAATGCTACTTCCTAGTAAGGCCACCTGTGGTTCTTTTTCTATAGGGAAAAAAAGCTGTGTTGGATTGTGGCAGTAGCTTAAGAGGGGACTGGGAGCTGCTTCTTATCTTCTTATTTAAACAGTATTTTATTTTTATTTTTGCTAAATCATGGCTGAGTTGACCAAGTAGGATAAACTTCTTAGACCATGCCACTTTAAGGCACTTTCATATCCAAAGGGGAAAAAGCGGATTCCATAATTGCAGCAGCAACAGGTTGTTGATATACCTATGAATCTTCCATTCTGTCAAAAAGTTAGCCACAAGGTAACATTCTTTCCACTTGTCAGTTTGAGGGTTTCTCTTTGAGGACCGAAGTAGGTCATTTTCCCCATGAACTAATCCATAGCTGCCTTATGTAGGCCACCTGATAAATGCCAGCCTCTTCTGTCTCCTCCCGATGTGTAAGAATAGTACAAATGTATGACACTTTAATAACATGCAGCTCTAATATTCAGGAAATCAATGTTTCCCTTGAGCTCTTCTACATGAAGGCACTATGGTGTGGTTTTTTGAGCTTCATTTCAGCTTTCTAAAAACGAGTCTTCAAGAATGTACAATAAATGCCCATAATTCTTTGCCCACCTCCATTTGAATGGGAATGCCAGGAGGATTCTGTTAATTCATGGAATAATGGAAAATAAATGTATATCTTATTGCAGGTGTGGCTAACCTGTGGCTTTGCAGTGGTTGCTGATATATAACTCCCATAACCTCTGGCCATTTCAATGCCATGCATTTAAAGTATTATTAAGGTGGAATAATCCTGGGAACTTCCCCACCCCACTCCTAGTCATGGTTTAAGCTTCCTTAACGGAGGAATGTTGGTAGGAGAGAGGGTACACCACACAAAGCCTGGGGAACGTGTTTGGCAGAAGCACACCAAGAGGGCTTTAGACTAAATCTTGTGGTAAATGCAGGCCATAACCAGAATGTAAGCACAAAGGCAAACATTAAAGATAGGGACTTGGCTGCTGCAGGATAGGGACTTAGCTGTTGCAAGAGGAAGTAGGCAAGTTCTGCAATCTCCCCAGCAGGACAGCTAGCCCAAGACATGTTGTTACCAGTGGCAAAGAAGAGATGGTGCCCCCTCAAACTCTTCCTGCAAAAGACAACCAGACTGGTGGTTGTATCTTACTACAAAAAAATCTTGTACTCCACACCTGAGAGCATTTGCCTAGTTTAGGTGGTGCAGAGCTGGATGCATCACTGTCCTCCAACTACTCATCACCACTCCTTGCCCTCCTACTGTTATCTGACTCTGTCCAAAGTAGGGCAAGCCCAACAGACAGCTTTTCCTTCCCATAACACCACCACCTCTCTGGGACAAAGATCCAAAGGCAGCAGGAGATAGTTCTTCAGTTGCACACTCCACTTCTCCCAGGATAAGTGCTTACCTGAAGGCCATTCAGACTTTGGAGCTGGCACTGCACCAGCCTTTCCCAGATGGAACAAAGGCTCTCTGTTTTGGACATTTGCAGCAGCCTATTTTTAACCATTGTAACTCAATTGAATATCACTTTGTTTCTTAGCATATTACTGTATTTCCAGACAGTCTGATAGATAATACTGGCCTTATCTCATACACTAAATGACAAGATGTCTGTCTGAACAGTGTAATGGAACCCTATAGCACTTTATTATTCCTCTTTCATCATTCATTGTGGTTATTTATTTACTCTGCTAACCCAATTTAGCCCCTTCCAGTACATCCTGAATGGTGAGTTACATCACCATTCACTGGGTAAAAATATTTCATTTTCCCTGTGAGACCACAACATTGAATTGTGATAAATTAGTGGAGCATTAGGCCTTTCTCCCATGGTTTTAAAACATATACTTCCATAATAACAATTACCAAACCCATTTTCCTCCTTAATAACATTCCTTTTCACTAGTTTGTTTCATCTTTCTTGCTTCGGGGCATTATCCACATTGGCTGAAGGAACCCCTGTGAGTTGAGGAAGATGCTGTGTAGCGTTGGATGAGCTCTCCAAGTCATAATTGGCTCAGTCTTTCTGAGCCTTTCCTGAGAGCTCTTGTAAAAAGCTAGGGATTACCTAGAGCAGAGCTCCACTGTTGACAGATGTTCATTGGCACCTGAAAGCTCAGAAACTAGCCTTTTCATTTTCTCTTGACTTGATTGGGCCTCCATTGTCACATCATCTCTGCATATCCATAACAAAGGTTCATTTGAATGGCGCAATATCAAGCCCAACATGAGCCAGGAGGTATTATGGGAGTCTAGGCCTGATTTATAGTGGGCTTTGAAGTGAGTTGTCCATTCCAAGCCCTCCAGTGATGTACCATGGTGGCATTCAGAGGCCACCATGAATCTCAGTTGCTGGGAGTCAGAAGTGGGGAGAACACAATAATGCTCATGTCCTGCTCATGGGCCTGGTTAGACACTGTGAGAACAGGATGCTGGAGGAAAATGACCTTTGGCCTGAAACACCAAGACTTTTCTTATGTTCTTATACAATGATAGAATAGAATAGAATAGAATAGAATAGAATATATTTTATTGTCATTGTCCCCTTCGGGGACAACGAAATTACTTGGCTACTCCATCCACCCAGATAGGGCACTCCACGCAAAGATAAAACAACTGCAAAAACACTGATTAAAACCATACACACTGATTAAAACCATACAATGATAAAACATAACAGGTAAGATTAGATGACTTCAAATTTAGTATAGATCCACATAGTTTAATCTTAGTCAAGTGGTTTATTCTTTGTTTCTCAATAAAATTATATATCAAAACCAGATCTATTGTGTAAGAAGGGAATACTGGGCAATATATTTGGAATAAAGTAAAGGAATTATGAAGTTTAATATTGTTTCATGGAACGTAAATGGATTAAATGAAAAGGGCAAAAGAAATAGAATTGAACATGTATTAAAAAAGGCAAATGGGATGTGGTGTGTTTACAGGAGGTTCATATATCGCGAAACCATGAAAGACTGTTATGTAATCCCAAATTAGGTAAAGAATTTGTATCGTTAAATGAAAAGAAAAAAAGAGGAGTAGTAATTTATGTTAGAAAGGGAATAGAGGCGGAAAAAATTTATCAGGATGAGGAGGGAAGAGTAGTAATAATTAAAGTTCATACAGAAAAAGGGGATTGGGTAATCATTAATGTGTATGCCCCAAATGGGTGTAAGTCAAAGTTTTTCCAGAAAATGGGGCAGGTGATGGAAAGCTTAATAGAACAAGAAGAAATTATGATTTTAGGGGATTTTAATGGTGTGATAGAACCAAGGATAGACAGATCGGAAAATAATAGTAGAAAGGGGAAATTGCCGGAGACTTTCCAAAATATAATCAAAAATTATGAATTAGTAGACAGCTGGAGGGTCAGACACCCAGAAGATAGAGAATATACATACTACTCGAGTGCCAAAAAATCTTTATCTAGGATAGACTTGATTTGGTCAACATTAGGACTGATGTCTAAGATGAGAAGATGCAATATACTGGAGAAAACATTATCGGATCATAATCCCATTATGGCAGAGATAATGGAGGGAGAAAAAGGAAGAGGGAGATGGAGAATGGAGGATAACCTACTAAATGATGAGGAATTTGTGAAAAAAAGTAAAGAGTTATTGAAGGAATTTTTCAGAAACAATACAGAAAAAGACACAAGTCTAACAACTATTTGGGATGCCAGCAAGGCCTTTGTTAGAGGGCTATATATCCAGCAGAAAAATCTTGTACGCAAGAAAAGGGAGGCAAATTTGGAAAGGATAAAGAAAGAAATTAGCAAAAAAGAAAAAGAATTAAAGGGGAATCCTAAAAATATAGAAATAAATAACCAAATTAAAATCTTACAAAAGGAAGTATCAATGATAATTGGCAACGAATTAGAGAGGAAAATCAGATGGATGAAGCAGAAAACATTTGAATCTGGTGGTAAGGTAGGGAAATTTTTAGCCTGGCAAATAAGGAAAAAACAAAAAGATAGAACAATTATAAGTGTCAATGAAAGGGGGAAAACATAACTGATCCCAAAGATATAAAAAAGTGTCTAAGTAGCTATTACGAAAAATTATATAAGGGAACTATGATAGAAGAAGAGATGATAAAAAAATATTTTGAAAATCATACATTGGGAAAAATTAGTGAAGAAGATAGACGAATGTTGAACAGTCCAATAATGGCAGAGGAAATAAGATATGCTATTGGGAAATTAAAACAGGGGAAGGCACCAGGAACTGACGGCCTAACAGGATACCATTATAAAATTTTTAAAGATGAGATAATAGAGGTATATGGTAAAATAGTAAATGAAATATTAAAGAAAGGAACACTCCCGCGTACTTGGCAGGAGGCGTACGTGGCCCTGATACCCAAAAATACAGAACATAATCCACAACCAGGTAATTTTAGGCCTATATCTCTATTAAATATAGATTATAAAATATACGCCAATATTTTAGCAGAAAGGTTGAAGAAAGTGCTAAATAAAGTAATTAGTGAAAATCAGCAAGGATTCCTTCCAGGAAGGAAAATGGCTAAAAATTTGAGAATAGTGTTAGACATGATTGAATACCTGGAATGGAATCCAGGCAAAAAGACTGCATTGATTTTTTTAGATGCCGAAAAGGCTTTTGATAACCTAGAATGGAAGTTTATGGAAAATTCATTAATAGAAAGAGGAATAGTAGGCGATTTCTTGATGGGGGTGAAGGCCATATATGGTAGACAAACAGGTAGATTAATCATCAATGGAGAAGTAACAGAAGAATTCTCTATCTCGAAGGGGACGAGACAAGGCTGTCCACTCTCCCCGCTATTATTTATTTTGGCATTAGAGTATTTGATAAAGGATATAGACCAGGATGAAGAATTAAAAGGAGTAAAGGTGGGGAGGAGTAAATTCAAAATTAGAGCGTTTGCTGACGATATTATATTAATGATTGATGATCCCAAAGAAACATTAGGAAAATTACAGGGAAAACTACAAGAGTATGGGGAAGTTTCAGGATTCAGAGTTAATGATAATAAGACAAAAGTTATAATAAAAAATATCAAAGGGAAACAATTAGAGGATCTAAAAAAGAGTATAAATTGGGAAATAGTGAAAAAGGTAAAATACTTGGGAATAATGATTTCGGAAAAGAATACACAATTATTTGAGGACAATTATATGAAAACCTGGAGGGAGATTAAAAAGGATTTAGAGAGATGGGAATCATTAAAGTTAACAATGACGGGGAGAGTCTCAGCAATAAAAATGTCGGTTTTACCTAGAATGTTATTTCTCTTCCAGATGCTACCTATTGTAGATAAAAATGAAAATTTTGAGATTTGGAGGAAAGACCTTAGTAAATTTATTTGGGGGAATAAGAAACCTAGGATACAATACAAACTCTTGACTGATGTGAAGGAAAGGGGAGGCTGGGGAGTCCCGAACCTAAAACTATATTATGCGGCAGCAGCTCTATGCTGGATTAAGGAATGGATCATATTAGAAGAAAAGGAATTGCTGGACCTAGAGGGGTTCAGAAACTCAGCAGGATGGCATTCATACCTGATTAGGGAGGAAAAGGGGAAGGTGAAAGAATTCACGGAACATATTATTAAAAAATCTTTATTTAAGATCTGGAACGAACATGGATATAAGTTGGAACCCAAAACTCCGAAATGGCTCTCCCCATTTGAGATTACATGTATTACTGGGAAAAAGGAAAAAGAAAAATGGTTAACTTATGAACAGATAATGGTAAAGGAAAATAACGAATGGAAATTAAAATCTTATGAACAAATTGGAAATTACTGTACTAGCTGGCTTAATTACATTCAAATTCATAGTTTATTTAGTAAACATTTGGTAATTGGTTTTGAAGAAAATAAGTCAAAATTACAGGAGTTATTAATAGATAATAATAATAAACCATTAGCAAAATTATATAAATATTTATTGGATTGGGATTTACAGGATGAAGAAGTGAAACATGTCATGGTCAAATGGGGACAAGACATAGGGAGAACAATTTATTTAGAGCAATGGGAAAGTATCTGGAAAAAAAGTATAAAATTTACAGCATGTGCTAATATTAAAGAAAACATACTTAAAATGTTTTATAGGTGGTATTTAACCCCAGATAGATTAGCTAAGATATATAAAGCCCAGTCCAATAAATGTTGGAAATGCGGAGGAAAAATTGGGGATTTTTATCACTGCTGGTGGAGCTGCATAGAAATTAAAAAATATTGGAACTTAATATATGAGAAAATGAAAAGAATGTTAAAAATAACCTTCCCAAAAATACCAGAAGCAATGCTATTAAGTATCATACCAAGCACAATACCAGAGGATAGAATTAATATCTTTTTATATGCGTGCGCAGCAGCAAGAACACTGCTGGCGCAACACTGGAAGACAGAAAAAATCCCGAACTTACACGATTGGCATGACAAACTGGTAGAATATATGACTCTGGCAAAGATGACAGCGGCAATTAGAAATATAACGAAACAGAGGATTAAAGGGGAGTGGAAATATTTAGAAGAGTACTTGGGGAGAGAAGGAGTAAATACGGAGTTAGTGATCTGCCTAGACTAAGGTAAGGAAATAGAGTTAGTGAATAAATTAACGAATAGAATATTACTTATCTAAATGGAACAGATAGATCAATATACAGTAAATATTTAGAGGAAAATACGCAATAGAACAGGATAAGAGATATAGAAAGCATGAAGAGGAACAGTGGGAAGTCTTTTTAAAGGTTTTTAGGTATGTGGGGGGGAGGGAGGGGGGGAAGAGGAGAAAATGGAAGTGTATATGATTGTTATATGATTGCTATATGATTGTTATATGAATGTATATTTGAATGTGTATATGAATGCTATATGAATGTGTAGACATAAAAGATATATGGATGTTTGTTTTTATAGGTTTAGGGAAGTTAGGGAAGTAAGTAGATATGATAGGAGAAGGGATGATAGAAAGATTGGTAAAGTAAGGAAGTAGTGAAAGAAAAGAGATGAAGTGAGGTATGTATAGAGTGTTAGTTATGTTAGGATGATTGTTGATTCATGTTTTGATGTTCTGATTTATGTTTTATGTCTTGATTTGTTTGATTTGTTCATTTGTTTTGTTTTGTATTGTTTATAAGCAAATACTAAACTGAGTTTTGACTAAAATAAAAAGGCACACAAATTAAAAAAAAAAAAAAAAAAAAAATTAGATGACTTCAAAGTCCAGGCTTCCCATTTAAGGCCGCGATCGCTCTGGAGAAGAAGCTGTTTCTAAGACGGCTTGTTCTTGTTGTCATCGTCCTGTATCTCCGTCCCGATGGCAAAAGTTCAAAGAGACGGTGACCAGGATGCGATGGATCTTTCACTATGTCCAGTGCCTTTCTGTGGCACCTCATGGCATAAATCTGCTCTAAGCTGGAGAGCGAGCAGCCAACAATGCTCTCTGCTGCCTTAACAACTCTGCTCAACCCCATCCTGTCCTTGGTAGTACAGCTTCCATACCACACACATAAGCCATAAGTGAGCACGCTCTCAATGGCACAGTGATAGAAGGCAAGCAGCAGCTTTTGTGGAAGATGGTTTTTCCTTAGAACTCTCAGGAAGTACGTCTCTGCTGCGCCTTCTTCACAAGCCCCCTTATGTTTGCACTCCAGGACAGATCCTCCTGTAATTCAATGGTAACTGAAGCAGGGATTAGAGCTGTAGCATTGTGAGCCAGAAATATTTATGGAGTTGGAGCTTCACATGCTCAAAATGGAGCTGTTGAGCTAGCAGTGGTCCACAGAAGACTAAGAAACCTAGACAGTATTCAGACAGCACTTTATTCCATTTTCCAGATGTCTCCTTGCCTGGTTGCACTAGATTTCCACTTCTGGAAATCTAGTGGAATCTAGTAGAAGTTTGTAAATAAAATAAATCTAGTAGAGCCAACTGCCACTTTGCAGGTAAGATTCACCTTCTGTTGTGTGGGCAGGGCGGTCCCTCCCCTTACCTGGACAATCCCCTGGCAACGCCTCCCCAGGCAGGATTGGGCAATTGGCTGAGGTAGGCAGAGACCTCCAGGTATCCAGCCTGGGGAGGATGAAGCCAGCCCGAACTTCCAGGAGCTGCACTGGGATCCGGAGGGCTGCGCATGACCACGCAAAAGGTGCCCCCCATTTGATGTGGGGAGCGGTCATTGCAGTCACAGACCAGCATAAGAGAAACATGGATAAAATAGCAGTTAGGAGTTAAACAGGTAATTGTTAAAGCAAATAAGAACAAACAAACAAACAAAAAGAATAGAATAGGATAAAACATGTGAATAGAATACGAGATTAAACACAGATAATTGATGAATAATAACTAATAATTAAAACAGATAAGGACTAAAAGACACGCAATTAAAACAACTATAAGGGGTGGAGCTTAGGGGAATAACAGTCTTGCAATATGGGCCTTCAGTTTAGGACTGGTTTGTAGCACAAACCATCCTTCAGCGAATATCCATCATGGCAGCGCAAAATCTAGCAACTGAGTAAGTAACATCTGGGTTTTCATCCCAGATGATCCCAGGGAGATGTTGAGTTGTTCTGTACGTCCTGGGAATTTGTGCAGGATAGGCAGGATAAACCTGGCTTGTATGAAAGTATGTATGTGTGTTTGGGGTGGGGTGGGGGGAGAATTACTTCCCATTTTATAGTCACAACTGTTGATTTTTTGCACCCAGAGTTATGCTTCCCCCCCCCTTTTGGCATGTTTTGTCCTGTGCAGCTAACTTGGCTTTTCATAACTTTGTGTCTATTCTGGACTGCTGTGTAGCTGCATTATATTTTATTTTCCCTTCTCTATCTATCTAGAGCCCTTCAGTGGGAAAATATTTTCCTTATCGCAGCACCTGTGATGATTAATAGTGAACCAGGTGATGAATGTGAACAAAAGGGTGGCAATTACAATTTCATTAATCACTTAATAATTGGGGTCTGTGGCTCAGTTGTGACTTCAGGCTTCAGCATCCAAAGGAATTAAGGAGAAATTCCTATTCATCACAGGGTCGCTGGCCCTGACAAAGGCCTGTTGCTAACAATAGATCTAATCATTTTCAAGATGCACTACAATTAAGAGGCTGTGTGATAAAGGAGACATAGCACTGGTCCCACAAGACCCAAGCAGGGAGCCTCTCTCTTTACACCACTGATTTAACATTAAATGTCATCCATTAAATCCCCCAGGTCTCTGGAGGTTTATGAATGTTTGAAGTTTATTAAACTCTGCACAACTTACTGCCTGAATTCAGGACCAGTGCAGCCTGATCTCTTGTCCACAGGGACATTGGTTCTTGGTGTCACAAAGGGATCAGGTTATTTAAAAAAAAATCCCCTTCTATTTTAACACTTATAAGAATCTAAATTTCTGTTTCACAAGTGAAACAGTATACTGTTTCAGAAAGTGTGAATCATGCAGATTTGCCATTAAATGCAAGTTGAATAGAATCCCCCATCACTACTTTGCTGTGCCTTGGTTTGAACTACACCAGGAGTGGGGAATTTTTTCTTCCCTTCTCCCTGTTGATGGTCACATTTTATTTGTTCATCTGTAGTTAGGCCTTATCTACACTTGCCTTTCCTCCACACTTTCCAGGCACAGTCCACCCCCCCCTTTTTTTTTGCTCCAGAACTTGGCCGCAAAAACCCACTCTTCACTGCTGAATCAGTGTCAACCGCAATCAGCAGAAAACCCAAATTGTCATTTGTTCCAATTCAGCTTTAAAGAGTGGGCCTTTAAGAGGAAAGCTTGGGGTGAAAAAAGGCCACTTGGACATGGAGTTTTAAAGCATGTGTCTGGAAAGAGCTGGGCAAAAAGGTAAGTGTGGATAAGACCTGATGGTGAATGGGATAAAAGCTGGTGGTGGGCAGGCACAAAGTTAATATTGGAATGGCCATCTCTCTCTGTCCCTCTCTCCAGCAAGGTGCCTAGGAATTAAAGGTAAAGGTAAAGGGACCCCCTGACCATTAGGTTCAGTCATGACCGACTCTGGGGTTGCGGCGCTCATCTCACATTATTGGCCGAGGGAGCCGGCGTACAGCTTCCAGGTCATGTGGCCAGCATTACTAAGCCACTTCTGGCGAACCAGAGCAGCGCACGGAAACGCCGTTTACCTTCCCGCCGTAGCAGTGCCTATTTATCTACTTGCACTTTGACGTGCTTCCGAACTGCTAGGTTGGCAGGAGCAGGGACCAAGCAAAGGGAGCTCACCCTGTCGTGGGGATTCGAACCGCCGACCTTCTGATCGGCAAGCCCTAGGCTCTGTGGTTTAACCCACAGCGCCACCCATGGCCTAGGAATTAGGGCTGGGTAATAGCTGGTTTTCAACATTGTGATATATCACCAGTTAAACATTGCTACACCCACCCACCTACCCACCATTATTTGCAATATATTGCCAGGTCAAAAATTTTGAAACCAATATCACTATATGGATTTCAAACCAGTTTTGGACGATATATTGATATACATTGCACAGCCGTACTAGGAATAAATCACTCTTGCCAGATTTGAACTAGCCACTTGCAGGAAATAGGTGATATTGTGCCAATGCCTAATGAAATTAAGTCTAAATGTCCTTCCTTGAACTGCACATCGGGAAAGAGAGGTGGGTAGGCTTTGTTCCATTTATTTATTTATTATTTCATAAAATTTATACACTGCTGGTTTGTAAACAAAACCAAAAAAACCAACAACCTCAAAACAGATTACAAAAAGCTCACCACGAATAAAGAGCTCAAGAACAGAGGTATATGCCTTGTTTAAAAAGAAGTCAGAACATTAAAGGAGACACATAACTGAACAGAACACATGCTTTCCATGCTGAAGATCTTGGGTATGGCCCCGTAATCTCCAGTTGAATTTCCCCAGTTAAAGGGAAAGATCCTGATATCCTGAAGATCCATTGCCTATCAGATTGGACAGTTCTGAGGTAGGTGGACCAATGATGTGACTCAGTATAAGGCAACTTCTTATGGTAATTGCTCACTACACAGTTATTGGCTAACATTTGACCCTACTCTTGTTCCATGTTATTTATTTTCATGCTGATAGTTGGTGTAAAGTAGGCTCTCCCAACCAGCATGACTGTGATCAGGAATGATGAGAGTTGCAGAGAGGGCACCAGGTTGGGAAAGGCTGCTGCAAAGTGTGTCAGATGAACTTGTGCTCTCTCACATGCTGGAGGAAATGTTCTCAACACCACCACTAGTAATTAAATAGATCAGTCATATACGGCTTTTGGAAAATAAGGTGAAGCATGAAAGATGGAACATAAAGGGTCATTTAGCTGTGCTGGTGAAATAGCTGTGAAAACAAACAAGACACCTGTTCTCTTCCACATACAATAGGAGCTATTTGCAGAACATATGTTTTCCTATTATTCATATTAACCTTGTGCTCAGGCATTTAGTATCACTGAAGAAATAGCATAGTGCCACTTAATGATCACTGTTGGAGCCAGTTTGAATTTAATCTGAGCGTATTTGCAAGAACATTATTCTTAACTCCACACACACAAATAATATCAGTTAAAGGTAGATAGCCGTGTTGGTCTGTCATAGTTGTGTTGGTCTGTCATTGGATTCTTATCTCATTATACATGACAAAGCTTTTTTAACCTTCTCACCCCTTGCTTTTCCCTGTAAGACTAATTGCAGCCGTTAACAGTCGTCAACAGGTTTACCACAGCTATCAACCTTTCACCCATTTCCACCCCCCCCCTGAGTAATACCCCTCCCCCCCCTCTCACTATATATAAGGGTCTGGTGACTTCTGTTTCAGTGTATCTGAAGAAGTGTGCATGCACACGAAAGCTCATACCAAGAACTAACTTAGTTGGTCTCTAAGGTGCTACTGGAAGGATTTTTTTTATTTTATTTTGTTTTGACACAAATAATATTTCAGTCATTTTCTACAACTGTACCCAAGTAGAAAATGTATTGTAATAAGATTAAAGATGCCTCTGTCTCCACATCTTCCATTGACCATGATAAGGTACAACTTCCAGTTTCTTAGTGTACCTTACTTTCCTTCCCAACTTGCTCTTTGACACAGTTTTGGCGACTGCCCTTCTCACTTGATAAAACCAACATTGCTTGGATTGCTGATTATGTGTGAGGGAATCGTCAGATTTGCATTGTTCATTTCGCTCAAAAGGAGAAGAGATTGAGTAGACTAGGCATCCATGTGCAACATCCCTATTAATGTCACATGTAATGCTGCTGGTTGGAATTGGGATGGAGAAACCACCCCTTCCATATGGAAAACTACCCTGCCATTTGAACTGGGGCTATGTTTTTCCCACTAACTTTAGCCTTCTCCAACCTGGTGCCCTCCATATGTTTTAGACCACAACTCTCATTATCATTGGTCAAGCTGGGTTAGGTTGGTGGGAGTTGTAGTCCAAAATGTCTGGAAGGCAACAAATTGGGGAAGGCTGATTTTTTATTTTATTTTTTACTAACTAACTAATATCTATATAAATCCAACCATTAGCATTGTTCTCTGGTCAGCTCACAAATCTGGTTGCTTTAATTTTATTTCATTTTGCTCAACATGTGTTCCAGTGTTGTATACATGTTGTCTTTTCTCCCCCATAAATTATAACATATATTCCATTTTTAAGTGTTTCTTTCTTGATGTTCCATAAAACGTTGCTGTTGTGACTTCCCCACCCTGAACCCTGAGTTTATTTTTCATTATCTCAGGGTGCCATCCCAAGAATGGCTTGGCTTCAAACTGGCTGGGTGGAAATACAGAGATCTAGATGGAAGTAATTCCTGTGTCAAGACTTTGGCACATCAATGGCTGTAAATTTGATTTTATTGCTAACCCTGTGCCAGACAAGTACTTGCTGGTCTGTGCAATTTCTTGCTGGTAGTTTCTCAGCTGTTGTTTAAACAATTAGGTGGATAATTTCTGTGGGGTGGGGTGGGGGGATTTGGCAGCCTTTTCTTTTTTCTTCCTTTTTAGTTGGTGGTTTAACTGTGTGTGTGCCTAGCCTACAATCTGGTGAATGCTCTTAGAAATGAAGTGCCTTTAATTTGCCATATATGAATGATATTGAATGTTAATAACAAGGGGTTGTGTGGCCATCAATGTATATAAAATAGCAATGAAATAGATTTATTTTATTTTATTTACAAACTAGCTGGCCCGGCCGCGCGCTGCTGTGGCTGATTTTGTGATAGGGAAAAGGGAGGTGCATGAAGTGTGTGCTTACCGACACTTTTTCTTGCTGCCTAGCTGCTTGAGGTTTGTTTGTTGTTGTTTTTTTGTTTTTTTGTGGATCAGCAGCTGCTAAAGGTGGCGGGATGGAGAACCAATTGTTGATGCCTTCCTCACACCACAAAGAAACTTCTGTGAGCCTCATTTTACTGACATTGTACAATTACTTCATTAAGGACAAAAGGGGTGCGTGATGATGAAAGGTGCTGTGCAGGTGTTGGGAAGGCTGGGATTAGAAGGAGCCCACAACAACTGGAGCTGACAACGATTGGTAGTTTATATTACATTAAATATTTGCATCAGACACTAACAATTGTGATTCGTGTACATTAAGAAAATTAAATTTAGGAAAAATGGGGAAAGACAGAAAAGTGCAAGAATACTCATCATCTCCACCCTATTGCTGAGCACCCAGCAAGGGACCAGATGTGGTGATTCATCTTCCTTCAGTTCACCTGTCACCACCTGGCTTTAGGACTGAGTCCTTAAAGTGCTTCTTTTTTATGTCATGGTTAATTACTGTGCATTAACCAGTGGAAGTGAAATGAATTCTCTTTCTGTACATCCTGTTTGCCTTGCAAGCTGAGAGTTTCCCCCCAAGGAATCCCGAGAAGTGAATCAATCTGAAGTAACTAGAGCATCCTCAACCTTCTTCATAGAAGCATAATTCCTAGGGTTTGATGGTGAAGCCATGCCAGTTTAATAGATTTAAAATTATTCAGTTTTCTTTATTATTTATTTATTTATTTATTTATTTATTTATTTATTTATTTCTTCTCTCTCAGAAGTTCTCCTAATAGCTTGCAATTAAAAGCGCACACAGGTTATGTTATCAGGTGCTTTGATTGTTCAGGTATAAGTCCCTGCCCCATCCTTGGTGTTGTTCTTTGGCCACCAGCTACTAGGCAGCACAGCCCCGAGGTCCTTTGAGGCAAGACAGGGAGGCTGAGCATGTGGTTCTGCCTCAGCCTTTCCTTGTTGGCAGTTGTAGTGCTCCATCAGGTGAACTTGAGTCTTATTGGTTCCTTCAGGCTTCCATTTTCTTATCGGATGATTTATGAAGCCACCATATGGAACACAGAAAGATGCCTTATACACAGAAAGATGTGGGTCACCTAGCTTAGTATTGTCTACACTAAGCATTATCAGTGGCTCTCTAGGGTTTGAAAGAGGGGTGTTTCCTAGCTCTACCTGGAGATGCCTTTTGCAGGCTTGTGTTCTGCTACTGAGCAAACTTAATGACAATATTTCCAAGCAAACAGATTTCTTGCCATTGTGTACTTCTGGCTTTTTTTGAAGGGTGTATATGTGAAATGATTTCTCACACATTCTGTATTCCTTAGATGAAGGTGGAACGAAGGCTTTCCTTTTGTATATTGGAGCCTGCAAGTTGGATTGAATTTTCACACTGAGTTGTACTTTCTTTGTAGCCTTTGAGGCATCATAAAATTGCAGCCTCCCCTCCCCCCTTGGGCTACTGGCCAAATGAGAAAACATAGTTTTACAGATTTTATACATACAGTATAATGAGTTTAGAAAGCATGACTTTTGCTTCATGTTTTGTGCCAGAAAGAAAAGACTCCCCCACTTTCTGCCAAATTCAGACCGAAGGAGCAATAAAAGTAGAAGAAATTGCTACGTTGTCATTCAGGCTGAGTATCTATCTTCCTTTGTGACATTGGCAAACAACATAGACTAACAGGCACATAAACTAGGATGGTGCAAGGGTGTATGGTTCAGAGGGTTCATGTGTGTATGGGACACATTCACTGTATATTGTTCCCTGTTTGGCTTGCAAACAATAGCCACAGTTTCTTTTCATGCAAACCAAAAAATATTTTTGTTATAAAATACAAAATGTGTAGCTGACCTAATCAGTGCAACCTACAGTTTACTTATCTGATTAAACCTATGTCATCAAATGGCATCAGCCAACACACCCCTTTTACTACAGCCTTCCCCATGTTGCTGGAATACTCTCCTAACACCCTGGACCATTAGCCATGGTTGTTGGAGCTGATCAGAATTGCAGTCCAAAACATCTGGAGGGCAGCACATTGAAGAAAACTGGTTTTCAGTATCAGTTACGTATATAGATAGATTCTTATTGTTTCCATTCACCTGAATATAAGAAATCGACCTATATGTCTGATTATGATTCTTATTTGCAACTTCATTGCTCACCCCTGTGCTTCATATAAAGTATACATATACAGTAGTACCTTGGTTCTTGAACTTAATCCATTTCAGGAATCTGTTCGACTCCCAAAACTGTTTGAAAACCAAGGTGCGGCTTCCGATTGGCTGCAGGAGCTTCCTGCACTGAAGCAGAAGCTGCATCGGATGTTTGGCTTCCGAAAAACATTCGAAAACCAGAACACTTAATTCTGGGTTTGTGGCGTTTGGGAGCCAATTTGTTTGGGAGTCAAGCTGTTCAAGTACCAAGGTACTACTGTGTGTTCCTTCCTTCCTTTCCTATAATAACAAAGGCATGCCAGTCTTAGGTATCTCACAATTGAGCGATATTGTTCCTCCCAGTGGCTTGCTCATTTCCACTCTTTTCCAGTGCTTGGCTAATAACATCTTTGCTGTCCTCAACTAACAAATGAAAAGTTAGCGCAATCTTGCATTTTCAACCTAACTATTCAAGATGACTCAATGTTAAAATCACAAGATCTGAGCTCCCTCATATTAGTTAAGATTCAGTTCCAAAAACCTGTGATGTTGTTTCTATTTTCCTGCTGTTTTGCTCTGAATGCGCATGGTGTCTGCAGTTTATACAAGCAGAGGCTCTCTTCCATTAAAGTAATAATAAGAATAAAACACAAATTTACAAATTATGGTCAAGTCTTAAATCTTTGCCCAGTTCTTACCAGTTTTGCAGAACTTGGATATACAAGATCAAGGGGAGGCAAGGAAGAAATGAAGTGAAAAGTCTCAAGCATCCCTGAGCTGAAGAGTGTTCCCCCCCTATTCTTCCATATTTTAAATATTTGGGGGTTGCATTCTAAAAGGGATTGATAACCACAATGTCAGGCACCATTTGTCAGACTATTCCTGAGCAGCTCCATATGAGCTTTACACTTGTGGTTTTTTTAAAAAAACCAGAAAGTCAAACTTTGAAATATATATATATATAACTTTCTGGTGAATTAAATATTAACTAAAAGCATTCATAAAATATGATTTAATGAGAGCTTTAAAGCATATCTAATGAAATATAGATTTCATGCCCACACAATTTTTATATATAAAAATACACATGCACGCACATCTTTTCTCAGCTTCATGAATGTATGGTACACAGAGATGTTTTACTTATAAAAAGCTTCGGAAGCTGGTGAAAATTCAACTGTATTTCTTCTCACCCAGGTCTATATGTAAAATTGTTATGCGAACCTCATTTTCTGCCAATGATCCACAGTAGGCAACATCTTTAGCCCTCTTTGTATGCTCTGAATTTAACTGTGTGGATGAACCATGGGGCCTCATAAGATGACCCTCCCCCCATCTCCACCACCACCCTTTTTGTGTTGTGTGGGAAGTTCCAGTGGCCAGGTAATTTGGCAGTCACCTAGCACATTCAGCCAAGAGAATGAATGAATTTTTATTTGCATCAGCTATCAGCCATAGCAATAAAACAACAATACGATATACAAAGAATAGAAATAAAAAGTCAATTATATAAACTACATTTTAGGGTTTTGAATCAATAGTCAAATAGTCAATCTTATTCTGATTGCCCCAGCTAAAAACCTTGCAACTTTTGCTGTCACCTGCTCATCTTGATCTGCCAAGAGAAAGGACAATGTGGCAGTGGTTGGGCGACTCGGAATGGACAATAAAAGAGGGGTGATAATCTCATTCCTCAAGTCTTTATAAATGGTGCAAGCCAAGAGACTTTATTCAGGCAGGATGGAGTATGCCTGTCTGATGAGGGAATTGATGTATGGTTGACTGACCTGGTAGAACACTTAAGATCTTGGCTTCAGGTGTGAGTGGTTTGGTGGCGACCATTTTGCTTGAGTGGCAGTTTAGGCATTGGGTAGGCATAGTCTCAGAGGGAAGGGAGGTTGTAGTCTCTTCCTGCTCCTCCAGAAAATGGGGTATCCTGTCAAATGGATCAAGGGGAGATGCTTCTGTCTGGACGCCCAGGTGGGGACTAGGGCCACAGCACTCCCCAGGTTCAATTCAGCGAGGGAGTTATTGCGTGTCGAGGTCCCATGATAACTTGACAGTACACACTTTGGAACTCCCCACCTATTTAGATCAAGCAGTGTATAAATTTTATGGAATAAAATAAAGCAAATAATACACAAAGTGGAATACAGCTACGCTTTGAACTTTGCCCTCCCCTTGATTTTGTGATGCGGTTCTTCAGCCTGGAGATGTGTACCTCAATGCACAAACTAGGGTAAAATGTACAGTGGTACCTCGGGTTACATACGCTTCAGGTTACAGACGCTTCAGGTTACAGACTCTGCTAACCCAGAAATATTACCTCGGGTTAAGAAATTTGCTTCAGGATGAGAACAGAAATCGGGCAGCGATTCGGGCAGCTTCGTAAAAATAAAAAAATGTTTATATTGTTGCATATATGTGTGTCTATTAGGAAAAATTCGCACTAAAATGCTAATGAATAAGAAACTGAGAGAAACAAAAGTAGGTTGACTTACCCATCCCTAGGCCCCACACTGTATAATGTGTATTAACCCAGCTTTGTTAGCAGGTTGAGACATTCCCATGTGATCCTCACCAGTGCAAGGGATCATACATTCCTGACTTTCTTCCAACAAACCTTCTAGCAGAGTAGGATTTGAAACACAGCTCCTTTGCCTAGCTTCCTGTCTGGCAATCTGTGCTAGCTACTTCCCTGTTTTCCTCTGGGAGCCCCAGCTCTACTCTATATGCTCTCTTTTAATAGAAATATTGGATACCACATCCCCAGAGAAGCTTGGAAAGCTTGCAGTTAAATGGAAAGTATAATACACTTGAACCTGTGTCTTGTCGTGCCGGAAAAGTATATCATGCAAGTGTTATAAATAAAATATAAATGGTAAGGGTAATGGAACAGGGCTACCTTAACTTTGCTTTTCTGTCCTCATAAAATCAGGCACCCTTACAAGAAGCGAAAGCTAGTAAGGGGTGCTCTCTTTTTATTTTATTTTCGTGAGTATTTGTGTTTTAATGCCAACTCTTAAAGTATCTTTAAGGGACACATACAGAGAGAGGCTGAACCACAATTATTTAAACCAAACTATTTGGATATAAGCCACATTTTTGTCTCACTGACATGAGTGGGTTTAAATGTGTGCACTTTGGCTTCTCGCTGGGATGTGGTTTAGGTTCCGTTAAATGCGTCTTGGGGAAAATAAACATAGTACGCAGAACCATAGAAGGATATGCAGCCCAACTGTTTGGATCTCTCTATGATTGTTCATGATGGACCTCAACAAATGTGTGTTTAAAAATTATTTCAATGGTGTTTCTTTGTGGGATAGCTTTGTGGCAGATTATGCCAGTTGTGTGCTTAATTTAAAATGGAAGGCTTGAACACTATGCGATCAACACGATGTCCTAATACACCACCAAATATCAGGGTCCAGGCAAACGGTGGAGGGGGGAAATTCACACGGTATTAGACTGCCATTTCTAACCACACTATTTGTTTGTTTATCAAAAATTATTTAATGCTTGACTGTAGTAAAAACTCTAAGCAGTTTACAAGAAATATTAAAATTATAAATGAAAACAACTTAACAGTAAAGGAAATTAAATCACATTGATATAAGTGGAATGATTCTTATATGGTGTAAGGTGGTCCTGCCAGTAAAGTGGTCGCAAGTCATTAAAGGCTTTATATATTAATAGTAGCACCTTGAACAAAATGCGGTATACAGGATACAGGTATACAGGATAAAGGTAGAAAATCAATTATATAAAATACATTTTGGGGGTTTGGATCAATAGTCAAATAATGGATCTTATTCTAATTGCCCCAGCTAAAAAACCTTGCAACCTTTGCTGTCACCTGCCCATCTTGATCTGCCAAGAAAAAGGACACTGTGGCAGTGGTTGGGCGACCTGGTATGGACAATAAAAGAGGGGTGATAACCTCACTTGTCAAATCTTTATAAAGAGTGCAAGCCAGAAGGACATGAGCCACCAGTTCAAGACCTTTGAGGAGAAGTGTTATACACAATCAGGTTCTCCCTCCTGTCTGCATCCATGGTTCATCATTCTGCACTAACTATAGTTTCCAGGTTAAGTGCTACAGAAGGCCTACCTAGGGTGCATTGTTGTTGTTGTTTAGTCATTTAGTTGTGTCTGACTCTTTGTGACCCCATGGACCAGAGCACGCCAGGCACTCCTGTCTTCCACTGCCTCCCGCAGTTTGGTCAGACTCATGTTGGTAGCTTTGAGAACACTGTCCAACCATCTCATCCTCTATCGTCCCCTTCTCCTTGTGCCCTCCATCTTTCCCAACATCAGGGTCTTTTCCAGGGAGTCTTCTCTTCTCATGAGTATTGGAGCCTCAGCTTCAGGATCTGTCCTTCCAGTGAGCACTCAGGGCTGATTTCCTTCAGAGTGGATAGGTTTGATCTTCTTGCAGTCCATGGGACTCTCAAGAGTCTCCTCCAGTACCATAATTCAAAAGCATCAATTCTTCAGTGATCAGCCTTCTTTATGGTCCAACTCTCACTTCCATACATCACTACTGGGAAAACCATAGCTTTAACTATATGGACATTTGTCTGCAAGGTAATGTCTCTGCTTTTTAAGGTGCTGTCTAGGTTTGTTAACACTTTTCTCCCAAAAAGCAGGAATCTTTTAATTTCAGGACTGCTGTCACCATCTGCAGTGATCGTGGAGCCCAAGAAAGTAAAATCTCTCACTACCTCCATTTCTTCCCCTTCTATTTGCCAGGAGGTGATGGGACCAGTGGTCATGATCTTAGTTTTTTTTTTATGTTGAGCTTCAGACCATATTTTGCACTCTCCTCTTTCACCCTCATTAAGAGGTTCTTTAATTCCTCCTCACTTTCTGCCATCAAAGTTGTGTCATCTGCATATCTGAGGTTGTTGATATTTCTTCTGGCAATCTTAATTCTGGCTTGGATTCATCCAGTCCAGCCTTTCGCATGATGATTTCTGCATATAATTTAAATAAGCAGGGAGACAATATACAGCCTTGTCATACTCCTTTCCTAATGTTGAACCAATCAGTTGTTCCATATCCAGTTCTAACTGTAGCTTCTTGTCCTGCATAGAGATTTCTCAGGAGACAGATGAGGTGATCAGGCACTCCCATTTCTTTAAGAACTTGCCATAGTTTGCTGTGATTGACACAGTCAAAGGCTTTTGCGTAGTCAATGAAGCAGAAGTAAATTTTTTTCTGGAACTCTCTAGCTTTCCCCATAATCTGGCCCTTTCTGCATTTCTGGTTCCTCTGCCCCTTCTGCAGTTCTGGGAGTTCTTGGTCCACATACTGCTTAAGCCTGCCTTGCAGAATTTTAAGCATAACCTTGCTAGCGTGTGAAATGAGAGCAATTCTGTGGTAGTTGGAACATTCTTTGGCACTGCCCTTCTTTGAGATTGGGATGTAGGGTGCATTACAGTAAGCCAAATCTTGAAGCTACCAGTGTCAGAACCCCTGTGATCAAGATTTCCTATTCCATAAATGGTTGAAGCTGTCATACCAGGCACAGCTGTTAAAAGGGAAAGGGTTTTTTTAAAAAAAAATATAAAATGACTTATGCCTCATTCATACTGGAGGAATTTGTTTGGCACACTTTTGCAGTGAAGCAACCTATTAGGTTGTCCCTGAACTTGTTTGTGGACCAGAACCCAACTATCAGTAGGGTTATGCTTTTCTCTGGATTTCATGATACAGTTTTGGTCTGAAAAGGAGAGCAAATAAATATGTATAGTACATTAAAATTGCACACAAAATGCATATTTTAGGGGAAACCTGACATAGAACACAATTTATCTGGTCTGTCCATGCCTAATTCTTACACGTACATTCATGACTTGATTTCTATATACCTGAACTGCTTTGGTTTCTATATACTTGAACTACTATATACTTGAAGCAGTTTGGACTGCTCCACACATATATGTTAATCATAAGTCCTGTTCAAGCATTATGCTAAAAACACACACCACACAACCAGTTTAAAACAGCATGAAAATAACAGCAGATGAATTTAAAAGCAATGCAAAGTAGATACCCATGGCAGAGACCTATTCATCCAACTGGGAAAGCATATGGCAATGAAAATGTCTTCAGCTGTTTCTGGAAAATATAGATAGTAGATACCTCTCATATCTCAACATAAATGTTGTTCTCTAGAATTTGGAGCATCAACTCGAAAAGCTCTACTCTGAGTTACTGCAGAGCTTGGTTCTGGCATCTTTGGAATTTGAAACAGAAGCTTTCCCACAGACCATAATGATCTACTGGGTATATAAAGGATAAAGTGGTCTCTCAAGCAACATGGTTCTGAGCCATATATGGCCTTAAATGTTAGTACAATCAGAGGCGGTTTTAGGCTAGTGCAGCCGCTTTGGCAACATGGAGTGCAGCACTGCAGGCGATGCCACTGCAATGCTATAGAACGAGCATGAGAGGCAAGGGAGGCCAAATTTTAGTGTGGCACAGGGCACTGCTGGAATTTGAGAGCCCAAAATCCATCACTGGTACCATCACCCTGAACATGGTCCAGTAGCAGATTGGCAAGCAGTGCAAAACCCACAAGCAAGGTGTTATACAGGGACCCTTTATATCTCCCTGAATTACTCATTTATTTCCCAGGGAATCGGTTCAAACATTCACCAAGTATTCGGGAATCGATCAAGCACCATACATACGAGGGGGGGGGGCAGGTTCTGCCGAATGCACAAACTGATTTGAATCAAAAGCATTGTGTTTGAGAGAGTTGTAAAGAGATATGGATGCTCTGCCTGTAGTATTATTCAGGGTGCTTATAAACAATTGGAGCTTTCTGTATTCTGAAATCAAGTAACCTGAAATAAATGTCGTCATCCCCCCCAAAAAACCATTAGTTTGGACTGCAACTTAGTTGTTCAATGGTTTAATCCCAAATAAATAAAAATAAAAGTAATGATACATGCTTAAACATGCATTTTTAGAGAAATGTGCATTTAGTATTACTATTGTTTAATTACTGATTGTTATTAATAGTAGAAATATAGGGTTTCTTATTGTTATAGTATATTACATTGCTGAATAAAACGAAAACAGGCAGAATGAGTTTATGAGTACCGGTATATACATTTAAAAATGGCATGGATCACAACTACACTGAATCATTCCTCCATCCCCACATCTATGATGGATGTATCCCAGATGATCCATTCATGTATAATTGTTATCAATTTGCATTGAAGTTATGCATGTGTTAGATATTCCTTGTTGAAAAGTAACATGAGAACTGTTGCGAATCAAACAACCTAAAGAAACACTTAACATTTGTAAACTACACAATATGGTATCATTTTTTTAAGGATGGTAGAGAGACACCAAGATACATATCTTTGATGTTTCCCCTCCAAAGTTTAGCTATGCTCCCCGCAGGGATTAGTGGCTACTTGCGGAAACTTGGATGCAATTTCTTCATGCTGATTTATTTATTTATTTATTTATTTTAAAAAACCAGTTTGTCTACTGTGCAAAAACGCCGTAGTGCTGACAGCATGGTTTTGGAATCTTCTCCTGTAGTACTTATGTTATGATAAATTTCAGCAATAAAAAGGGACCATTTTGGTGTCAATTTACCATTTAGCCATGACAGCAAAATGCTAGTAAATGGGAGCTGCAAAGAGATGAGGCAGGGCAACGGGAAGCCTTACAGTGATAGCTTTGCAGTGAAATGCCCCCAGCCCCGGGTGCCTTGTCTGGCTCCCTGAAATCCATCTTCTTTCAAGATATTCTCCATCGGACACATTGTGCCTCTCACCCTTCTCTTGTTGTTGTTGTTTCAATCACTGCCCGTTTTTTAAAATAAACTGTTCTATTACTTCCTGGCTCAAGAGTTATTTTGCAATGTATATATGCCTTCCTTAGAAAGAGCAAAGGCGTATGTGTGTATTGTCGGCTATATAAGAGAAATTGCTTAGAGCACAGTTCAATGAAACAGTCCCTCCTTTACATGCGGAAAGACCCAGGTTCAGCCACCTACAGTTAAAAGAGTTAGGTTCTATGTAGCTGAGCCCAAAGGGGAGAGTGGCAATGTTTAATAGAGGCCTCTCGAAGGAGAGATTCAGCCACTTTCTGGAAAATAGTCGCAAAAGGATGGCAAGACTCCCCCTCTGAAGTGGAATATACCATCTCTGTTGGGGTTTGGGAATCATACTTCCAATCCTTATACACAACTAACCAACATCTACAGGCTTTGTCCCTACCTCTGAGTGATACTGGTGCTGAGTGGCCCCCGGTGCCAACTGAAGAAGCTCGCAGGCTCATTCAATCTCTCAAACCTGGCAAAGCTCCTGGTGCAGACAATATTTCACCCGAGCTTCTTAAGGCTAATGTTGATTGGTGGGCCCCAGTGCTTGCTGCCTTGTTCACCAGCATAGATCAATCGGCTACCATCCCAGAGGATTGGGGACTAGCTGTACAGACCTCTGTAGCCTTCACACAGTAGAATGATATTTGCACTTCCAAAGGCTACTTCTGTTTGAAACTAGGGCTATGTCAAAAATCTGACCTCCAACCTCTCCAAAGTTTATTTTCTCTAGAGTTT
Source organism: Darevskia mixta (assembly GCA_034641385.1). Lineage (NCBI taxonomy): Eukaryota > Metazoa > Chordata > Lepidosauria > Squamata > Lacertidae > Darevskia > Darevskia mixta. Next base: position 12,080,753 of record JAWWNH010000061.1, on the reverse strand, counting down.
TGGTGAGTGTGGGGGTCGGCAGGGGCGTACCCAGGATCAAAACTAGGGGGGGCAAGCCATGGTTGTTCAGGTGTGCTTTGAACTAGGGGGGGCAAGCCATGGTCGTTCAGGTTTGCTTTGAATGGATGCTGATCATTTTTGCTTCTAGGACTGCCTTCTAGGGGGGGCAGCTGCCCCCCTCTGCCCCCCCTGGGTACGCCCATGGGGGTCGGAGCTTATCTTATCATTGTGAAGTGGGGAAAAAAATGTGCTTTTCTGTCTTGGCACAGGCACTTTCCCACTTGCCCCATGCTTTCTAAGCTTTAAGCTGGGTGGTTTTGTGTTGGTTCTGCAGCTTTCACCTGGAAAACACACACTTTATCACTGCATCCAAACAAATGACAATACACAGAAAATCTGCATTTCTGTTTGGTCCAATTCAATGGCAAACTCTGGGTTTTCCCGGGGGGGAGGTGGTGGAAGTGTGGACTATGTGTGGTACAAATGCTACTGGGTTCATTTAAAAATCAATCAATCATTCAATGCAGCTCCATATTTAAAAAGTAAAACCAATTTTGCTTATTCGCATTTTAAATTGACTGCAAATTTAGCAATATGGATAAAAATACAATACAATAAAATAAAATCCTGAACTGTTATCATTTTTCTGTTTCTGGTTTCCAACCTACCCCAGGGGGCATCTTTACTGAAAGCTAGTCAAATTATAATCATCTGTTTTATGTACTTAAAAAAAAAAAAGCATTACAAGTTATTTTGACCTTCCTCTTCCAGCAGTTCTGTCTCTGTCAAAGTTTATCTCCCCTGAAATAATGGCATTTCCCCTAAAATAGCTAACCTCCAGGTTTAGCTGTCTAGAAAATCTGCAAGCTTGCACAGCTGTCTATGGAAGCCACACAAAGCAAAATGTCAGTTTGACATGAGCCACAGGCACATTGCCTACGGTCTGGTCTACTTTGGCTACATCTTCTCTCAAGGCATGCTGGGTTGCCTGTGGCCAGGGCAGCCTGTGACCTTGAGGAAGGTTGCATTGCTTGCTTGTGCCATTGTACTCACATGACTGCCTAGAACTATGATGAGATGCTACCTTGATTTATAAATGTGTTTGACACGCAGGCAACTATAATGCTTACAGGCATGCATGCATGCAATTTCCTCCTCCCCACCATCTGAATTTCTAGTTGGATTTTTGGATTCTGAATTAGCTGGTTCCTGATTCCTAAGCGGAGCTGATGTAATATCCATTATTCCGTTAGGAAAAAAACCCTGTGTTTTTTTTATAGAACACTAAGCATATTGTGTGTGTTTTTGCAGCTCTCTAAGGAACAAGGGAAGCTGCCTCAATATTCTGAGTCAGAATATTGGTTCATCTAGATCAGCATTGTCTACTCTGACTGGCAGCAGCTCTCCAGAACTGATAAAACATTACACAAACAAAACCACAAATGTGTGTGCTTTCAGAGTTTTTGCAGATACACAGGTATATGTTGATAAAAACAGTATGAGACAGAGAAACAGAGAGAGCGCTAGATGATGTTCCATCATGTCCCCTCCCCACCAAAGGTTTACTATGAGTAGGAGCATATGAACACATCAGGATCCATCTCATCCGGAATATAGTCTTTTTGCACCATTGCCTTCGGGCAAGAGATATAGAACAAATATTTTAAAAGATCAACTAAAAACAAATTCAGCTGCAGGCAGTGGCAGACTTTGGTACTAGACGAAAGCTAGGCCAAAATTTGGCTTAGCCCTCCTTCCTAGGCTTAGGGAAGGAGGGCTCTAGGACCCTGTCAGTACCTTCATCCCCCCCTTCTCATAGCCCAGGCATGTCCAAAGTCCATTTCTGGGGGGCCTGATCCGGCCAGCCGGTCAGTTAAATCCGGTCCCTGTGGCAATTTATTTCCTGGGGTAAAATCCTTTAAAAAGCTCAACAACTTCCACCCTTAAAAAAAAGGTCAACAACCTTGGTTGGCCCTTTGATCGCCCTTCACTTCCTCAAATCTGGCCCTCTTTGAAAAAAGTTTGGACACCACTGTCATAGCCGAATAAGTGTTTACCAGACACACTCTCTGCTCAGTGCCCAGTGCAGGGAAATCGGTTCTGCTGCCTTAAACTGCCTCTGCTACAGGATAGCCCAACTATTTTTTAATTCTCTCTGTGCCCAGGGCTCAACCAATCAGGGTTGGGATCAGAGATGGGCAAGAGTGGCATTTCTCCCGAACCTATTTAAGCATGGCTTTTGTTAGGGAATCCTTTTTCAATCCCTGCTCCCTTCCCTGGGAAAATTCTGCTGATCTTATTGCGGTAGAAGATGTTCAGTGCTGCATGAAGATGACTTTGGTGGATATAGATGCAACAGCGTGGCATAAAGTTTCAAAGCAGAAATCAGCCTCTCTTGCAGCCTGCAGTTTGGGAAGTTACTGCACTAGCCCCTTTAAAAAAATTTAAATGTTGATAATGCAGTTTCTGCAGCTGGCCTCAGTATAATGGAGTGTAATTAGATAGCCGTTTCTCGGTAAAACATATTGGTCATTGGGGTGAATTGAAGCAGAACAAATTTGATCATGATGGTGTTTTAATATTTAATAACACTCAAATAAAATAGCAAATCGATAACTAATAAATAAAATACCAGCTCATGGTCGTTCTCTCTTAGTCCTTGACAGTTGTGTCTGTTTGCCGCAGGTTCTTCATTTCTTCTACTTTGCTGACTGGAAGCAATCACAAATAAGTATACTTGGGTAGTGAAGGGGGAGAAGTTTAGTTTTAATGGGAAGTCCCCAAATTTGCACTTCTTGAACCTATACACAAACCAATTATGCTTTGACATTCATACATCTCCATATGTTGTGATGCAGTTCTCCAACCAAGCAATGTGTACAAACACATTTTTTTTTCCATAAAATGCACGTATTAGTAAAAATAGCACACAAGAATGCATTATCTTCGGGGAAATTGCTTGAAAAAGAAGTATACTTTAGTCAATATAGTGTACAAAAATGTTTTTATTGGGATAAATTCACACAAAATTGCTGATGAGTTTTCATGAGGATTTTGCTGTTGTTGACCCTGTCCGCAAATTGATGCAAAAATGAATTTTAAAAAACTGAATTTTTAAATTAGAAAAAAATGAGATAAAACAAAACTGAGAGATCCACTCATCCCTAGATTTACATATTCCATATTGTGTTCCATGTGTGCTGTTCAGTATTGAAAGTTATGGATTCCTTCTCCTTTTTTAAAAAATGTCCTTGGCCTTTCCTTAAGAGAGAAAAAGAGACCCAGAGGGTTTTTCCCCCATATTGTGCTATTTCAGAGACAAAAGAGAGAGGCTGTGCTCTCCACCCCTATCCCTCAATGTGTCTTGTCACAGGTGGTGATGGCTGTGCAAAACTTGAATTGTGAAGTCCTGGGTTCTTGGAAAAAAGTTTTCAAAAGAACGTTTGGCTTCCCCACCCCCCACCCCTACTTCTTGGTCCTGGGATGTAGTTCCTCTTTACCTCCTGTGCCCAAAAGGTCAATGGTATCTTTTGGGGGAAGGGGAATAGTTTGTTCTTTGAAATAAATAGATAAGCTGGTGTGCTGTATTGAAACATGCCAAATTGCACTAAGCCATTAGCTAGTAAGAGGATGAGCTCCTTGTGATTATTGTGAGTTTTCAAAAGTAATCAAAATAAGTACTCTTATTTGTTTGGTGTTTTTTAAAAATGCACCCGGAACAGACATTTGAGTTTTATGATGTTGTTTGCTCATTGAAAATCACTCCGACTACAGCCCTGTTTGCACTGAAAAACAAAATGGCACCCCTCCTTACTTTCCTGCTTTCAACAAAACTTCTGTTTGAAATGTGCCCAATCGAACCCCACATTGACATGTTTCTACTCAGTAGAGTCTCTCCCTCTCTCGCTCTCGCTCACTAATGTCTAAAACTTGAATTGCCCTCAGGCCTGAAACAAATGGCCAGTCTTGTAAAAGAGAATGTTCACCAAAGTGCTAAACTAAAGGTGGCAGGAGCTGAACCGAGTGGGATTTCTCCAAAGAGTGCCTTTTCTTATTTCACCATATTTGCCTGAGGTGAATTTACAAAGTGGCTTCTATCAAGCTTAGGCAAGGAGGTAACAGAAATAGTAGCTTTCATAGCTGTTAATGTAAAATTCCCCACCTGCCTCTGGCCATTCCTCTTTAAAACAGCTGTCACTAGTGCAGTTGGCGTGTTCAAGTCAAACATGAAGGTGTGCAGGCTGTGTGAGCATTTGAGAGAACATATGTTAGGCCATCCACCTTCCAATTTGCCTCCAAGTGTCACTCTGTGCCTATTTTTTTTTAAACTCATTAGACTGAACTGCCCATTTCTCAGTGACATAGTATGGAGAGAGGGAGAGACAGAATGTGTTTTCAATGGGCCATTTTTACCAGATTTCCTCACAGAGGTACACTTCTCAGAGAGGTTTAACAATCAACCCCTGTTCCCAGGGAACTCTGGGAATTGTAGCTTTGTGAAGGAAATAGGGTCTCCTTACAACTCTCAGGATCCTGATTGTGGCATGTTGGGGTTTTTAAATGTATGTGGTGTAGATATGACCTAATAGTGTAGTAGTGTGATAGTATTGAGAAGATTATGGTTATGTAACCACTGGTCCACTCCTTATGGCAGGGTGATGCCCTAATCACACAACAGACAAAAGCAGGAAAGTCCCATGGTATGCCCCTTTGTCTTATACTGAATTGTTTCCCATCCACAATCAATACCATTCACATAAAAGGTAAAGGGACCCCTGACCATTAGGTCCAGTCGTGCCCGACTCTGGGGTTGCAGCGCTCATCTCGCTCTATAGGCCGAGGAGCCAGCGTTTGTCGGCAGACAGCTTCTGGGTCATGTGGCCAGCATGACAAAGCCGCTTCTGGCAAACCAGAGCAGCACACGGAAACGCCGTTTACCTTCCCGCCGGAGCGGTACCTATTTATCTACTTGTACTTTGACGTGCTTTTGAACTGCTAGGTTGGCAGGAGCAGGGACCGAGCAACGGGAGCTCACCCCGTCACAGGGATTCGAACCGCCGACCTTCTGATCAGCAAGCCCTAGGCTCTGTGGTTTAACCCACAGCGCCACCTGGGTCCCACACCAGTCACATAAGATGCATTGAAATTAATTGGAACTACTTGGTCATTTTATCATGGGTTAATAACCTCTCAGTTCACTTCAGCCCCTAAAATGGTGACTTATCACTTGAGAAGTCCTGGAGGAATTCTCTCAAATGCTGGCAATTTGAATTATCAGCCTGGATAAATTATCTGTTGGTTAGAACACAGTGCTGATAACGCCAAGGTTGCACATTCGATCTCTGTAAGGGACAGCTGCATATCCCCGCATTGGAAGGGGTTGGACAAAATAATCCTCAGGGTCCTTTCCAACTCTACAGGTCTCTGATTCTATGAAGGGCTCCCAACACATCTTTAATGCTGGAACAAAATTTAAAAAAATCATTCCAGTAGCACCTTAGAGACCAACTAAGGTTGTTATTGGTAATGCTGGAAGTAAGGGATTGTTGAAACTGGAGGATTGTTGTCACTGCTGGTAAATTTTGTAATTTTATGGTCAAGAAACAGTAGTCTGTGAATGACACCAAAAAGCCTGCGAGAGAGTTATTGCTGAAACAGACTGGAATTTATCCCTCAGGGTAGACAAGAGCCACCTCAATCAAGATAAGAACTTGCCAGTCCTGGGACATATGTGACTAACACATAGGTGGTATTCAGCTAAGTTTTACTCAGAATAGAATCATTGAAATTAATGGACATGGTTAAGTTAGGTCCACTAATTTCACTGGGCCTATTTTGAGTGAAACTTAGCTGAATACCATCCTTGATTCTTTTGCACTTGATCACAGTATTCTTGCATAAGTGGTGAATGAATGATGAATGACTTCCATTGAAAATCACTACCTTTGAAGTAGGGATGAAGCTAGAATTTGAGGCATGGCTGTTATACAAGCTCTGAGCGCTTCTGCTGAAATTGTTACATGGAGAACTGAGGTGGGTACAGAAAACCCACCTTCACCTCAATTTTGCTGTAATTTCCTAACCCAAGTACAGCACTTCAAATTTGCTCCCATGGAAACAATTGGTAAAGGTGTTTGTACAGAAGCCAATCTGAAAGGTTTCTGCCTGGTAAACCACTGCTGGGGACAAATGCCCACCCACAGAAATAACCCACAAAGGAAATGGAGGGAGACAATAAGATCATCTCCACCCACAGTTTGAAATAATATGTCTGTGAAATCAAGCAGCTTCTTGGGCAGTGGAATCTAATGGAATTTATTTGGTGTGTTTGTGTTCATATGTCCATCTCCATTTGCAGCATTTAGCAAATGCATACAAATGTACATGAGGCTGTGTTGGCTACCACCAACTCCCACCATCACTGATGATTGTCTACTCTAACTGGGGCTGTTAGGAGCTGACATACAACACTAACTAGAAGACCGCAGGTTGCCTGTTCCAGATACAGAGAAGCGCAGTGTTCATTCTGTCTCTCAGAGTTAAAAGCTGTACAATAGACTTCTTCCTGCTACCCATCTCTATTTTTAATCTTTTCTCAGGGGCTACATTATAAGGTCTCAGGAAATATTCTTCTGCTTTGTTTCCTTTCACCTATTACTGCACCCTCCTTTTTTTTTCTTGCTCTGGATTATAAAGAACTGTTTGCTCAAACAAGAACACATTTTCAGAGTATCACATTCACCAACTGCAAACTCTCCAGGCAAAACCAAAGCAAACACCCCATTTGGATTTAATTGTAGTGTTTATCTCAGTGATACTCCCCTGCACCCACCCACCCTTACCTCCAAACATGCATAAATGTGGGTCTATATCTGATCAATACAGACCAGTTTGCAGGAAATATTTGTCTCTTGAAAGTACAGACACAACCCAAGCGGGGCAAACATACACATACCAAATTGAAGGAAGGGGACTATGTGGTCGTTTTCTTAGCTTGTTCAGACTAGCTGAATTCAAATACACCTACACCTAACACAAGGTCATTAAAATGTTTAGGCAAAATGGGTTAGCTGTACTTGCTTTAAATTTCTTTACTTTCTTTTAATTTTGCAGACATATAGTCAATATGTGGCTGGCAATTCTAGGACTGCCTGGCCAGATCAGTCAAATATCTGCCTAGTCTTAGCATTATATTTCCAACAATTTATGTGATAGTTACCACCAACTGTCGCTGTTGTTCGTGCCCTGCACATGTTTCTTAGAGGTACAGTGGGACTCTTACAGCAGGGATAGGGGACCCAAGGCTTGCTCCTAAATGTCTGGCCTTCAAGACATGTGTCTAGGGCACATCCTTTGGAAGGTATACTTGAATTCTCATAATGTTTTCTGCTTCACTGCATAGTGAGGGGCGTGTGCATGTGAAGAAACTACAATGGTAACATTCATGTTTGTTGCTCCTGGTCTTGTCCCACCATGGATATGTGGCTCCCAGGAGATTGCTCAGGATGGAATGTGGCCTTTGTTCTGAAGAAGGTTCCCCAACCCTGTATTACAGGCATCTATCTAGTTACTGTCTTCAGTCAAGGGAATAAGCTATCTATGGCCCATGCTGTACGTTTGAAATCTTGTTCTAGGAAAGGGAGGGTAGGAAGAAGGGAGAAATAAGACCATCTAGGCTGTGAAATGGTGGTGCTGAGACCTTTTGACAGATGTCCTTGCTGAACACATCTGCTGCGTATCTGAGAAATCCACTGTGTGGTGCCTGGAACTTTTCCTACATGGGGCCCAACAGAGCTGTTCACAGCATATATTTATTGTGTACTGAACTATGCTACAACCCTCTATTACTGCTGCTTCTTGTTTCGCTGGTGGAGAATGATATTATTTTCATTGGAGGCTCCCTGGTGGAGTCTTTAATGCCAGAAGTGCATCCACGTTGAAGAACTTCCGATAGTTATACTAGCAGTGCTGTAGATTTCTGTTCCATGTTTATTTGTTTTTTTAGCAGTTCTCCCAGAACAGTCAATCATTTCATTATATTCTCTCTCTTACACACACACCCCACACTCTGTATTATGATGGCTAGGTACCCAACACTGAGAGGTACATAGAAAGGAGAGGACACCCTCAGATTTAACTGGAGATGTCCTGTATTCTGCCTAGGACCACACAAAGCAAATGCTTTACCACAAACTACAATCCTTCTAAATGGTATCAGCATATTTGGTGGCAACCTTGAGGTTGGCAGAACTAGGAAAAAAATGGAGGGGGATCCTAATACCCCCTCAAAACAACAACAACAGCCTTATGATGACTGGATGACTGAGTATGGCTTGGCTACAGAATGCTGAGTGTCTAGGGCAGAAAAAAGGGGGAAGGAGATTGTTATGTACTGAGTTGAATAGGATCCAAAAGGCAGCAGTCTGATTGGTCCTAGAACAATAGGATCCAGAATGCAGCAGTTTGATTGGCCCGAAGGAGCCACCCAATCCAGCTCCAGGTGGAAGTGAATCCGCAACCTGATGGGCCTACAGGAGTATCCCGGAATTAGCCAATCACGTGGGGCCCATTGTGTAAATAAGGTATATATAGCAGACGTTTTGGGGGAACTTGCATTCCTCACTACTATGAGCTGAATAAAGAGCATGAAATCCACACTCGACTCCGAGTATATTTCAGAGATGGAATTGAATAACCTGAAAAAATAGAATGACCTGGTGAAATACAGAACAAGAACATTCAAAACTGCAGCATTTTGTTGCAGTGATGGGGATAGGGGGAAATTTGATTCAGTTCACATTTAAATGTAAGCCTACCTAATTTTTACTTTCTGAATAAAATACCAAAAAACAAAAACAAAATAGAGCCATCCTTCAAAATTTTCCATTCTCCAAATTTTGCAATGCAGTTCTCCAAAAATGCACATACTAGGGTGAAATGTGCATTAAAATGCACATATTAGTGAAAATAACATACACACATGCATTATATGTGGAGAAATTGCTTTGCAATTTGTGTTTCTTACAGGAAATAGCATGCAAATATATATCTATCAGGAGATATATTTCACACTAAAAACACGGCTGAATTTTCATGAGGGGGAAAAAATTAAACTGGTTTGGAAATGTAGAGAGCTAAGATTGGTAAAATGAAAAACTGAGAGAAACTGAAATTGATGGATTATCCTGTCCTTACTTGTAGGTTATTTGCCAATTTGCTTATTTCACTACCAGCACTCAGAAGTCCAGCTGTGAACATCAATAGTGATATATATAGACAAAAGTAGTGCTGTTCTGATATTTCTGGCAAATCAGTTTTGTCTCATTCACTAGGGCAGGGAGGAGGTCCAAAAGCGGTCTCCCTTCCTGATATACAAACACATGTATAGTGTGTGTGTGTGTGTGTGTGTGTGTGTGTGTGCAACTAGGGTTTGACAAATCTGTCAACCTGAGTTTCGCTTACTTTCTCAACTTTCTCACTCATCAGTTATCCACTTTTTAGTTCTCTTCATTTCCGCATCTTTGCAATTCTCACCAAAAAATGTCAGTATATTAGTGTGGATGTATGCAGATATACACAGTTTTGTATGCAATCTTGCCTAATGTACACATATTTGCAAAAACTAAATGACTTACGTAATATAATGCATTTTAGTATATACTATCTAGCTGGAGAACTTCAGAATTTGTTGAACAGAATTCAACAAAGAGCAAATTTCAAAGGATAGCTGTGTCTCAGTTTGCATACTGTTCCAGGAAGTATGAATCCAACAGGTTCCCATTAAAATTAGAACCTAACCGAATTTCTCCCAAATTTTTAGTGCACACCGAAAAGTATGACAGAATTGCAAGTGTCAATTGTTTGATTATGTTTCTTCTAGGTTCATTCATCAGACATATAGGATCACTTTCATCTCCCATTTTTCTTGAGCATATACTTGGTCTGTTGTGACAAGATCTAAAATTACTCTTAGTTTATAGCACTCTAGCAATCGGGGGTGGGTGGGGTGAAGAGAAGGGTTAAAGTCTGTTTTCTCATCAGAAAACCAGTAGTCAACAAAGACACAAAAACTCTGAGCTGATGATCCATCACTGACATTTGAGACTTTAAGACTCTTCAGTGCTTTTCAGCTCAAACCAATTGTCTATGTCCCATTGTCTGTTAAGAAAATATTAAGGATAATGGTACTTTAATGCAGCATCTTTTCTTATTTGAGATGACATTTGATGCCGCTTGATGAAATATGAAAGCCAGAAAGGGAGTTGAGTGATTCCACAGGGTGATAAACTGAAGCAAATGGAAGCTTATTGCTCTTGTTTTCATTTAGCATGGGGAAGGCGGGGTGGAATAGGAGCTTGGGTGAAGTGCAGCAAGTCCTAAGAGCAATACTTTGAGTATCTTTACGTCTTTGTGCTGCATTTCATCTCTGTATTCTACTTTCAAGATAGCAGCACATTAGCAAAGAAAATTGCAAACAAACAAACACCTACTACTACTACTACTACTACTGCAGTACTACTAAAAAGAAAATGTGTTTGAGAGAGCACAGAGAAATGAAATACAGGCCAATTGTTGGAACATGTGAGGTCCCGTATTTTTCCGTGTATAAGCTGCCCCCATGTACTGTATAAGACGTCCCCTATTTTTTTGGGGGGGGACTCCAAATTAAGAAAACACCCCCTCAGCACTACCCGTGTGTAAGAGGAGCCCTAATTTTAAACCTAATTTTTTGGTTAAAAAACCTAGTCTTATACATGGAAAAATACAGTATGTTGTGTAATTGCAGCAGCTTATTGTCAAGGTTAGTGGCGGCGGGGGGGGGGGGGGGAGAGAGAATGCATTTCCTTACAATAAAATGAAGCGGGCATGTGCCGATGTCATGGACATGATCTGGTTTGAGAGAATGAGCAAAGTTACCGCCACTGCACTGTGACTCGTTAGTTGTGAGCTGTGAGTGTGAAGCTTGTGCCTTTACACTCTTGCCAGTATAAAGGCTACTATAAGGCTGTATTCCTAGGAACACCTTGTCTGGTATTGAGGCTGGCCCTACAATTAGGCAGACTGAGGAGATGCCCTCAGGCGGCAAATACTGAGGGGCAACAGGGGCGGCCAATCCTTATATTGGCTGTTTGCCAGTACTAGACAAATCTGTGCTATAGATTTAAATCACTAGTATACCACTTGAACAGTCATGGTGCTGAGAGTTAGGAGACACCCTATTCCCCTCACAGAGCTACATTCCCCATAGTTCCCTGGGAAGGGGAAATGACAGTTAGACCCGCTGGAAAGTGAAGTTCTCTGGTCTCTGTGACTATGATAGGGTCTTGGCATAGACAGATAAGTTAAATATGGAACCCATGAGTGGAGTTTTTTGGCTTGTTAGATTCAAATATCCATTATCTGCAAGAATAGCCCAATTAAATGCTGGCTGTCACCCCAGCTTGTACTTTGGATAAGAATGGAACTGGAAGGAGTTTTTTCAACAACATTATATAAGGTTATCATGTTTTCTTCGAAGTTATCAACTCCCCAAGAAACGGATATAATACCTTTTAAGATTGTGCAGGGATGTTCAACATCCCCATTCCTACCAAAGATTGTTGCCTTATTGCACTCTGGATGCTGCAATAGCTTGTTGACAACTGACTCAAAAGCCAAGATGATGAAGGCTTAACTCACCTAGACTAGAGGCAGTGTTGTGTAGTGGTTATAACACTGGACTAGGACCTGGGTGGTTGAGGTTCAAATTCCCATTACTCACTGAAGCTGACTGTCTTGGTCTGAAGTCAGTCACCATCACTCAGCCTAGCATTCCTAGCAGGGATCTTGTGAGGTTGGGATGTGGAGGGAGTAAGGTATAAATATGATAACTAAAGGTAAAGGTAAAGGGACCCCTGACCATTAGGTCCAGTCGTATCCGACTCTGGGGTTGCGGCACTCATCTCGCTTTATTGGCCGAGAGCCGGCGTACAGCTTCCGGGTCATGTGGCCAGCATGACAAAGCCGCTTCTGGCGAACCAGAGCAGCTCACGGAAACACTGTATTTATCTACTTGCACTTTGATGTGCTTTCGAACTGCTAGGTGGGCAGGAGCTGGGACCGAGCAAGGGGAGCTCACCCCCTCGCAGGGATTCGAACCGCCGACGTTCTGATCAGCAAGCCCTAGGCTCTGTGGTTTAACCCACAGCGCCACCTTGGTCCCAATGATAACTAAACACACGAATAAAACTAGACTGAATAGAGATGCCAGGTTTAAAAGCCCTAAATCTGGGGCTTGTAAAAATCTGCTTCTCCATTTAACGGACTCCGTTACATTAAATAGAAAGAGGTTTAAGAGGATGAAGTGGGTCATATTTCATTTTCCTAGGCCTTGGGCTGACTTGGAAAATCTTCTGAGGTTTTCTGATTGCTGCCCCCAAGAAGTTCTTGCATCACTCCAAGTTAATCCAAGGAAAGTCTAGGAGCATTCACCTAGACTTGCCATGGTTCATTCGGTTAAACGTATATATGGAAGAGAGGAACACTTTCTCGGCAATCTTTTATCTAGAACAGGGCGGTCTAATGTGCAGTCCCAGGGCTTCCCCACCCTCCCACCCCCAGTTCAGCCCTCCTTCTGCCTTCCCAAACCTGGGTAAATGTGGCACTCAACTTTGGGAAGGAGGCATGAGGGCTCTGATAGGGTTTAGATTTAAACCCCATACCCTGGGTTAAAATCTAAACATCAGCCTGTAATGAGAAAAAGAGGGTAAGAAACACAGGCATTTGCCTCTCTGTCTGTTTGAGGCTTTATCTGAGAGAGCAGAGGGCAAGTGGAGGTTATGCAGCAGGCAATTCTGAATAAGAATGACCACCGCCCCCTGCGAAAAATTGCAGCTTAGAAAGTGTTAGCAGGAAGTCCAGAGTAAATACAAGGGGGGAAACAAAACAAAACAAAATTGTGAGTTGGGAAAGAAGTGGATTTTTTGCTTGCTTGTTTGGTGTGTTTTTCTTTTTCACTCTACCCAAAGTAAATAAATATATAAATTTCAGATCAAGGTGACCCTACCGCTGGGAGGAAGTTGCTCTCATTGTCAATAATATCTCAGTGTTTTCTGGCACTCAAACAGCCATTGCTTCCCAATTTAGTAGCAGCGTAGACATGGCCTTTATCCTTCCCTTAGCAGCATGAAGCTGGGATGACAATCTTTCATTTAAATTTTGCACGTTTTGATCTGGTGGAAGATATTCCACATTTTCATTTTCAAAGCTAAAATTTGAAGATAAGATCTCTTTTTGTAAAAATAATTATGATGATACGATTTGCTGGGGACAATTCCTGGACACTTAAACTATTTATTATTGAATTTATTTATTGCATTTATATCTCACACTTTTTACAATGAATGAATGAATGTGCTGCAGGGGGGAAATCAGCACAAACCCCCAGTATTTTTTGGGTGGTGATGGTGGAGTAAAGGGATATGATGTTATTACTCCCAGGAGGATTACATGGATAAAGGCCTGTCGTGGCTTCTTCCTCGGCTACTGTTTTCAAACACAATGGTAAGCGCTGTGCATTCTAGCTATTTTCAGTTCAAAACAGGAAAGAAAATGTCAAGAGCAGCCTGCTCAGATCACCTCATAGAAATCCTTTGATAGATGCAGATTCTTGGAACTTGGAACTTTGCACACTAGGCTGGAAGATATGGATCAGTTGAGTTTTCCCTCAAAATGCAAAATGCTTGAATTTATCCAAGATCACTAGGAGTATTGAGAAAACACACAAATATACAAACAATTCATTTGAAACAACAGCAAACACAACAACAATAGGAAATACTAGAGTGCAGGTCATTTAGCAAAATCTGTTGGTGGAAAAATCTAGGCCAAATGAACAAGACTATATCTTCAAGCAATGTATGGTTAATTGACATCATTTGTTCCCCCGAGTTGTGATGATGTCTGGCTCCCAGCTGAAATTAGACAGATTTGGGGAGGACCAGCTTTTCCGAATCTGTTAATTATGCAGCCAAAAAGAAAACTTCAAATCCAAAAGGAATCCAGCATGATGCAGTGAGACCCCTCCCCCCTCAATGCTATTCTAGACTGCATCTGGAATACTGTGACCAGTTCTGTGTGCCACAATTTAAGAAGGGCATTGATGAGCTGGAACTTGTGCAGAGGAGGATAACCATGATGATCAAGAGTCTGGAAAGTAAGCCTTATGAGGAATGGTTGAGGAAGTTGGGTATGTTTAGCCTGGAAAATAGGAGACTAAGGGGAGATATTGTAGCCATTGTAGGGTTGCCATGTGTCCTCTTTTTCCAGGACAGTCTTCTTTTTCATGGGTAGGGTTGACATAGAGATCTATAGCTAACAGTAGAAGTTGGCAAATGTGTCCTCTTTTTTGCTCTTCAAAAAAGGCAACCCTAACTGGGCTGTCACTTGGAAGATGGAGGAGGCATGTTTTCTCCTGATCTGGAGGGTAGGACCCGAACCAATGGCTTCAAGTTACAAGAAAGGACTCTAACTAAACATCAGAAAGAACTTTCTGGTGGTAAGAGCTGTTCAACAATGGAATGGACTTGGTTGGAAGGTAGTAGACTCCCTCCTTGGAGGTTTTCAAGCAGAAGTTGGGTGGCCATCTGTCATTGACAGTTGAAATTCCTACATTGCAGAGGGTTGGATTAGATAACCCTTGTGTCTTTTCCAACTGAATAATTCTATGATTCTACCAAGTGCTAGGGACAAACTACAGAGATTGGATTCATCATAGGAATGGGTAAAACTGGCAGTTTCAGCTCCTAGTTTTTACAGCCTTTAGTTTAGTTCCACCATTTCCATATCTGTTTGTGAATTTTTTATTTAAAAAGTTTGCCTAAAATATTTGCGCATTTTGCAGGTGGTATGTATCTCCTAATGTTTGTATTTTTGATACACAATATCGCCTAATATACACAATTTCTGCAAGTACTTTCCCTGAATGTAATGTAGTTTTATATTTTACTTCCATATATGTTTTCACACTCTATGCTTGGAGAACTGCATCACAAAATTAAGAAAACTGTGAATAGCTGTGTTGTGGTTTGCACATTTTCACTCATTCACTTATTTGCTCAGGAAATATGAATTATGTCTAAGCAAATTCATTCCTCAACCCTGATCATATTGCCTTTCTGTTCTTCATAGAAACACCTGATTTTCCATTGTCAGGGAGAGTGAGCCAGATGGATCTCCAGGCAGATCCAGCCTGGATCTTATAGGGCTTCATGTTAAGAGAAAATGTCCTCTACTACCTATTTGCCCGTACTTTTGCCCTAATAAGCTGCTTCGCCAGGTTGTTTTGAACATGAATAAAATGCAGATTAAAAAAAGCAATTGGCAGAGTTAAAAGGGCTCTCCAAATGAAAACTAAGAATACCACTAATAATAGCTGAGCAGCTTCTGTTTTGCAGTCAAGTGGCAGTTGAGTTCAGATAGCTACAATCAACTCAAATAATCCTGTGTCCTTGCAGAGACATATTCATTTTAATTACTTGTAGGTGTGTGTTGAGCTTTAACCCATTGCAGTCATTGACAATTCATTGAACTGAATTGCAGTTCAGTGCATCACACTCCTAGTTTTTTTCTCTGGCCTCCCCATCACCAGCAGGTAATAAATTTGTTTTGTAGTCATTGTTTGTTTTCCCTCTGAAGCACCCTGTGAGTTGTTTGTTGTTGTTGTTACATGCAGGTTGCTATGGAGAAAGAATGCTTTAAATTATAAGTTTTCATGGGACTACTCCTTTCCAATAATAATAATAATAATAATAATAATAATAATAATAATAAATTTTATTTATACCCCGCCCTTCCCAGCCAAAACCAGACTCAGGGCGGCTAACAACAATAAAATTACAATAAAATATAAAAGAAAAAAAAAAGTTGATTAAAATACAGATTAAAATACAGTTTAAAATTTTTAAAAGGTGCTTCGTTTATCGCCCATAATCAAAACCCTAAGGGGAGGAAACATCAGACTGAGTCCAACCCGAAGGCCAGGCGGAACAACTCTGTCTTGCAGGCCCTGCGGAAAGATGTCAAATCCCGCAGGGCCCTAGTCTCTTGTGACAGAATGTTCTACCAAGTTGGGGCCAGTACTGAAAAGGCCCTGGCCCTGGTTGAAACCAGTCTAACAACTTTGTGGCTCCAGTGTGTTGTTATTTGTGGACCTTAAGGTCCTCTGCGGGGCATACCAGGAGAGGTGGTCCTGTAGGTACGAGGGTCCTACCAAAAGATGGTTTTTGTTTTGCTGCTTATAGGGGGAGAGTATTCTGATAGCAGTCAGACAATAGTTGCATTCTTTTTCTAGTTAACGTTATGAGATGGGCAAGAGTTCCACCTCCCTTTGTTTTGCTTTTTTTTAAGAAACAGCATTCCAGTCCATCACACATCAGTTTTGATCTGTCAGATTGCAATGGCTTAAAGAGGGTGAGAGGGATGCTGCCATAATCACAGACGTTATGTTGGTTATGTAGACAGCTTTTATGTCTCGGTGCCAGTTTGCAAACGGTGTCTTCCCATCAGCCAGAGCAAGCATGGCCAAGGCCAAGGGTTATGGGAGCCATAGACCAATAACCTCTGGAGGGAACACTAGGTTGGAGAAAGATTGCTTACCCTGATGTGAAGTCTAGATTTAGTTGATCTCAAGAGGTTAATGGAGTGTTTGAAGGCTTCCCCTTCTTGCTAATTGGAATTATAAACCTATCTATGCTTTCTGTGTAAGCAAAGGAATATTTTATCTGTTCCATGCAATAATGGCAGTGTTTATCACCTGCCTGTAAACTGAATTATTATGAATATTATTGATATTTCTTTAAAGCTTTCGAAAGAAAGCATGTCGATTTGTGCACTGGGTGCCACATTTGTAGGTTTTTCAGCTGTTTTAAAAATAATTCTAAATGGCAATGCTAGGACTTCCAACTTGCATTAATTCTTCTTTAAGGAAGAATTCCATTAATGTCAGAGCATAACATTGTGAAAGCTTATCTTAGGCTGCATGCAATGAACAAGCGAACAGGGCCATGGGAATGACAGGCCTGGAGCCTCCCTCGTTGAAAGATCAGCATATAATGTGCCGTGCATTCATCAGGCTAAGCTCCTACATTCTGACCATCCAGGATTGTGCCATTTTTAAAAACAAAAACAAAAAAACACAAAGAAACTATAATTCCTTGGCTATTCCTAAATATATTCTTTTAATGGCACAAAGGATAACATCTCCCCCTGCTGGCTACTGAAAGTAATGATTATAGGGCAAAGAGCAAGACTGTTAAAGGTTAATGGACAGAATATGGGTACTGTACACAGATACTAGGTACAGTACACCGTTTCCTGTATGCTTTTGTGTATGAAATCATGTTCATCTCATACATCCATTTGTCACATGCTGTGGGTGCATGTCTTATTTTCGCTGCACATGAGAGTAGGGGGGAAACTTCTGGTTCCCCTCTAACGTACCTGTGCTGAAATTGTCCCACACATACTCATCTCCCTTAGTGGTGCATGTGGTGGTTGTATCCTAATAGGAAATGTGCCCCTGTTCTGCTGAGCACTGTGAGGTTAACTCCTCAATAACTATGCATAGAATAAGGCTGCATGTATCTGCAGGCTTAATTCTTTTCAAACATGAAAGCTACTTTTTTTTTTTGTCCAGACATGTGTTATGGGACCCACATCTTTTCACCATATGTGCATAGGATGGTAGTCTTGGTTGCCCAGCCCATTTTAGATTAGGCTGTATCACAGTTTTGCATCCTGATTTCTTCCTGTGAAGAACAGCTGCATAATAATAACATAGGCAGTAGGCTCACTATATTATTTTGCTGTTAGATAACACTCTGGGTGATATGCAGCTTCGCACACTGGGCCATGCTTGACTTCCACACCCTACACTCTTGAGGGATATCCAGCTTTCTCATCTACTCTGCAGTATTCTGTCTATCCACCCCCCCTTTCAAAAATAAAAAACTTCTACCATGGCATAGGGTTAAACTTTAACAATGGAAAATCTTCCAGAATTGCAGATGCAGAAGTCCATTTCAGGAAGACGCAGCTGGATCTCTCTCTCCCTCTAGCTCTCTCTCCTTGTTACATATCCTTTAACTATCATGACTTTTCCTGAAGAACCCTGTGATGTGTAGTTTGAAAAGGTACTGCCATCTACAACTCCCTGGGTTCCGTAGGGAGTGAAATGGAATCAGCTCCAGGCTATTGCCAAGATATGCCCTAAATTGACACAGTGTAATCAGAGGGACGCGGGTGGTGCTGTGGGTTAAACCACAGAGCCTAGGGCTTGCCAATCAGAAAGTTGCGGTTCGAATCCCCATGACGGGGTGAGCTCCCGTTGCTCAGTCCCTGCTCCTGCCAACCTAGCTGTTATGTACTGAGTTGAATAGGATCCAAAATGCAGCAGTCTGATTGGTCCTAGAACAATAGGATTCAGAATGCAGCAGTCTGATTGGTCCTAGAACAATAGGATCCAGAATGCAGCAGTCTGATTGGTCCGCAGGAGCCACCCAATCCAGCTCCAGATGAAAGTGAATCCGCAACCTGATTGGCCTACAGGAGTATCCCGGAATTAGCCAATCACGTGGGGCCCATGGTGTAAATAATGTATATAAAGCAGACGTTCTGGGGGAACATTCATTCCTCGCTACTATGAGCTGAATAAAGAGCATGAAATCCACACTCGACTCCGAGTATATTTCACTAGCAGTTCGAAAGCACGTCAAAGTGCAAGTAGATAAATAGGTACCGCTCCAACGGGGAGGTAAACAGTGCTTCCGTGCGTTGCTCTGGTTCGCCAGAAGTGGCTTAGTCATGCTGGCCACATCACCCGGA
The DNA here is from genome assembly GCA_034641385.1 of Darevskia mixta. Lineage (NCBI taxonomy): Eukaryota > Metazoa > Chordata > Lepidosauria > Squamata > Lacertidae > Darevskia > Darevskia mixta. Next base: position 12,061,892 of record JAWWNH010000061.1, on the reverse strand, counting down.
AGCTGTACGCTGGCTCCCTCGGCCAATAAAGCGAGATGAGTGCCGCAACCCCAGAGTCGTCCGCGACTGGGCCTAACGGTCAGGGGTCCCTTTACCTTTACCTAATCAGAGGGAAGGGAGGGGAGGGTACAATGGTAGTAGTTCCATCTATGTAATCCCAAGAAAAATAACCAAATTCTACAATGTGCATTACACTAGAATAGAGCACTTGCTTCACATGGAGATCAATCCCCAGCATCTTCAGTTAAAGAGTGGCAGGTAGCAGCCACTGCAGGAAACATCTCTAGAGAGCTGGTGTCAGTAGTGTAGACAGATGGGCTATTGAATTGAGTCTAAAGCATCTCTATATATCCTCACAGAGAGTTCTGGACCATCCAAGTATAATGAAGCAATGCAAGCCAAGCCCTTAGATCATTGGGGATAATAAGCTCACAGATGGGCTTCTTTCTGTTGTTTTGTTGGTGCTGACCCAAAAGTACTGTTGCTTTCCCCACCTGTCTTTGGCCTCGAATACATTGAAAACACAGGCACTTTGAAAGCCTAAAAATATTCCAAGGGTTTATTTAGTTGGCTATAACATAGAGTCTTCTGCCATTTTACAACACTGCAATTTTCTGTCATCTTACCAAGACAATATGTGCAAATCTCCCCTGCAGCCAGAATACATTTTATCGGTTGATTCCCCCCACCCCCACCTGCCGCCCTCTTCTTCATCACCAGAACCTACAGTAAAATGTATGGGCAAGGAAGGCTGATTTGCATTTTTGGAGATTCATTTTTTCTTTGTTAAGATTACAACTTTGGTAAACATGCTAAGGGGCAGGAGGGATGGGTTTGCCACTACACTTGTTCCTCCAAGTCATGTAGCCTGAACTTCTGAATTGAATACCCTCCTATACTTTGTGTAGGCTCCATGTACATATCCGAATGCTAATTTTCTCAGGGTTCTAAAATGAAACCCACATTTACTATGGCATGTGTGACGATCCAGGTAGGGGAAGCTAGAAATAGAAGTGCTGGAGGTGAAACAGTTAAATGGAATGCCCAATCCCAACCCAGAGGGAGGGGGAAGGTGGAGTCCGGGGGACTATAAAAGCCCACTCTGGGGAGGTTAGGGTCAGTTAGAGTTGGAGTGGGAGATTGGGAGTTGTTGGGTGGTCGAGGTTGGTTATTGGGAGGAGGTTTGAAGTTTGGCAGTTGGGACGGAGTGAGAGTCAGTTGGACAGCTTAGAAAGTGGATTTAGTCAGTTAGGTCAGTTAGGTGAGGAACAAATACAACAACTAAGCATTCTTGTACACAGTAATTAAACCTCACGTGTTTTTATTTCTGTACTAAATAAACAATTCTTTGATGTTACATTTTAAGCCTGACTGGACTCAATAAATTTACCAGGGAGGCCCTGGTTGGTGGCAGCGTAAGAAGGGAGTGTGGTGGCACAGGGGTCAATCGACCGTGAAACGTCCGGGGACCCTGTGCGATCGCCACAGCATGTACTTTCAATGACTCAACTCCACTCTATCAGATGCATAAAATGTGATATTGAGATGCTGCTATATGTGGATTGTGGAATATTGTAAATGAGAGGTGGATAACCTGTGGTTCTTCAGCTATTGTTGGACTTCAAGTACCATCATCCCTGTACATTAGCCATGCAGGCTGGGACTGATGGGAACTGGAGTCTAGCAACCTCAGGAGGACCTTTGCAAAGAGAGAGCACCTTGTAAAACTTTCTGCAGTTCATTTCCTTCTGACTTCACTGGCTTTATACATAGAACATCATTTGTAATACAGTTTGAATGTCCGAAACCATCCTCAACTACACTGCTAGCCTAGGTAGAAGAATATAACAGCTTCTGTTCTATAAAGTGCAGGTGATTGTGTGAATGGGTCCTCTAGTGAATTACTAAAATCACAACACTCTGACAAGCATGGGGGCATTGTAACAGCACAAATCTTACCCCCCCTCTCACAGAGGAATTACCCATTCTTGACACCCCTGACCTAAATACCATTTATCTTAACTTCGCTTGGGCCTGTCCCAAGTTCCGGGACAGGCCATCATTATTTCCTTACATATCTTCCGTGACTCCCTCACGTCCTCCCTATTGTTCCCTATTTCCACATCGTATTCTTATAACAGGTTTCTAATTCTTATTTAAAATCATCTTCAATTATACACATTACTTCACTAAATCTTTGCCTCAGCATTTACTTCTAATATATCTACATATTCTCCCTCCATCTCCCCTTAATTTCCAGGCCTCTAGCCATGTTATGTCCTTTACTAATTCAAATCCTCAGCCATGTCCATAATCCTTGTCTAAAAACCACATTCTGTCCCAATATTGTCAAATAACATCCGTCAGCCCACTCCCTGTCTTTCCGAAGTCCAGGTCCATTCCTCTTCTTGTAAAGGTAGTCCTTTTTCTTGTTTTCTTCTGTCCCGGCTCTGCTCCTCCTGTTCTTTCCTTTTGGGGTGTTCTTTTCTTTTCTTCACCTTTTTCTTCTGTACTTTCCAAATTCCAATATTCCTGCGCCTCTTGACTTTTTTCCTGCAGCATGTTTTTTTTACTTTTTCTGTCTCATCGACCTTGGTGGGGACTTCCCCCTCCTCCTCTTTTCCAGCCGACATGACATCACTTTCTCCTCTCCACTTCGCAGTAAAGGCTCGAATTTCATCTCTCACTTCCCATGCTGCAGCTAGGATTTTTTTCCAGTCAACAATGCGCTCTTTGTCCGCCATGTTCAAGGACATAGCTTCTTTTAGTCAAAACAATCCGATCACAAGTTCTAATCCAACAGTTCAATTCAATCCCATTGTAAATTTTTTCCTCTTATTCCATTTTTTTAGCAGAAAGCCCTTCAAATCAGGGGTAACAGGGGGATTGAATCTCTGTTTCAAAGTTGCTCTTTAAAGTTACAGTTCATTCGCTTCGGCTTCAAAATTCCTGCTCCTAGCAATCCAATAGCAAGGGACGGACCTCCGTAATTAGCGTCCCAAGCATTCTTCAAATTAAGTCCAAATTAGATTTGTACTCACTTCTCCAGTTCAAATGTTGTATTTTGGAGGAATCGGCGCGCTCCAGAAGGACGGTCTCTCGCAGCTGCGATCTGACGGGGCTTTGCGATCCGATGAGCTCCGCCTCCCCCCGCTCTCTCTCTTGGAGCCGGGAAGGCGTTACGAGCTCCGCCGGATCAATAAGCTCCCGGGACGCCCTTCCCGGGATTTTTGGGGCCAGCGTCGCTGTCGCTGTCTCCCCTTTGCCCGGTCAGATCGGGGAATGTCAGGAGCGACATGTCCCCCCGACCGTCCATTCCCGCGCGCCGACCGGAAGCCGGATTTAGTCAGTTAGGTCAGTTAGGTGAGGAACAAATACAACAACTAAGCATTCTTGTACACAGTAATTAAACCTCACGTGTTTTTATTTCTGTACTAAATAAACAATTCTTTGATGTTACATTTTAAGCCTGACTGGACTCAATAAATTTACCAGGGAGGCCCTGGTTGGTGGCAGCGTAAGAAGGGAGTGTGGTGGCACAGGGGTCAATCGACCGTGAAACGTCCGGGGACCCTGTGCGATCGCCACAGCATGTACTTTCAATGACTCAACTCCACTCTATCAGATGCATAAAATGTGATATTGAGATGCTGCTATATGTGGATTGTGGAATATTGTAAATGAGAGGTGGATAACCTGTGGTTCTTCAGCTATTGTTGGACTTCAAGTACCATCATCCCTGTACATTAGCCATGCAGGCTGGGACTGATGGGAACTGGAGTCTAGCAACCTCAGGAGGACCTTTGCAAAGAGAGAGCACCTTGTAAAACTTTCTGCAGTTCATTTCCTTCTGACTTCACTGGCTTTATACATAGAACATCATTTGTAATACAGTTTGAATGTCCGAAACCATCCTCAACTACACTGCTAGCCTAGGTAGAAGAATATAACAGCTTCTGTTCTATAAAGTGCAGGTGATTGTGTGAATGGGTCCTCTAGTGAATTACTAAAATCACAACACTCTGACAAGCATGGGGGCATTGTAACAGCCTAACACCCCAATATCTTGATAACTAATATTAAAAATCAGGGTGCCAAAACAATATTTAGCACCTGGCTTGCCGTCTTAAGCATATTTACAAATATGCTTTGTTTTCAATTAAGCGGAGGTGAACCTGTTTGCAACCCGTCGCAAGAACACTGGCATCATAATTACTTCCATGCACGACTTTATTACACTTAATTTTGCTGTTATCTCACATAATTATGCATTTCCAATTAATGTTCCTTCCACTCCCACCCCCCACCACACAGTCACAATGATTATATAATTTGGAGTAATTTTAGGGAAGATCTTGCAAGTTGAATGCCAGACTGCAGTATCACCTAGGGACATAAGAAGCTACCTTATTACTGAACTGCAGAATTGTGTGTGTGTGTTTTCTGCATGTGACACACACACAAAAATCCAGCCTAGATTAAAATACTCTGGCATCCCTAAATGTCACTTACACTCAGCATGTTAAACAAAGACATTCTGTACCAATTTTCATTTCTGAGCCAGAGGAAACATTGGATGTTGAGGCAGATGCTGCCTGTATAAGCTGGGACATTCTCCATGCAAAGCATCTGCTCTGTCACTGAGCTATGCCCCTTAAAGTCTTATATGACCTTATATGACCAGGGACTCTTGTACCTACGAGACTGCCTCTCCTGGTATGCCCCGCGGAGGACCTTATGGTCCGCTAACAATAATAACTTGGAGGTTCCGGGTCTCAAGGAAGTTAGACTGGCCTCAACCAGGGCCAGCGCCTTTTTGGCCCTGGCCCCAGTCTGGTGGAACGCTCTGTTGCAAGAGACCAGGGCCCTGCGGGACCTGACATCTTTCCACAGGGCCTGCAAGACGGAGCTGTTCCGCCAGGCCTTTGGTCAGGGCTCAGTCTGGCCCCACTCCTCTTACAAGACCCTGCATATAAGTGGCCTCTCTAACTCCTCTCAGCAGGCTCATACAAATAGCTGAGCCTGGTGAGTACTAATTTGCTGGTAGCTATATGATCTTATTTTGATTTTAACCTGATTTTAAGCTGTTTTTCAGTCGACTGTTAAATTTTATGTCTTAATGTATTATATATTTTGATGTTAGCCGCCCTGAGCCCGGTTCTGGCCAGGGAGGGCGGGATATAAATACAATTATTATTATTATTATTATTATTATTATTATTATTATTATTATTATTATTATACTTTAGTGATGTCCTTGTCCTTTTTTGAGGTGGTGATTAATGAATGTTGGAAACATGGGCATGGCCAAGGCTGTGCAGAGGAGCAGCTTCCCCCCCCCATCAACCCCCCCCCATTAAATTAACAAAACTTAAATAACTGACAAATTGTGTGGCAGATAACTCAGTTCTGCCTCCCCCCCCAACATAAAGCTGCCACCCCTAAAATAAATCCTGGCTATGCCCATGGTTGGAAATAAATAGGAACATAATAAATTTATACTGAGTCAGACCCTTGGTCCATCTAGCTCAGTGTTGTCTACACTGATAGGCAGCAACTCTCCAAGGGTTCAGACAGAGGTGGTAAGCTTCTGAATTCAGTTGCAGGACATCACAAACTGGGGAGAGCTGCTGTTGCACTCAAATCCTTCTTGTGGACTTACCTTAGGCAACTGATTGGTCACTGTGATGAGAACAGGTTGCTGGACCAGATGGGCAACTCTCCTGATCCAACAGGCTCTTCATATGTTCATATGTACTCACTACACCAACCAGATCTTTGCTTTGCTTATTTCTTGTCCAACAGATTTCTGAAACTCCTAGCTAGATTTAGGAGCAACCATTCAATTTCAACAGAATTGTCCTCCTTGTTTGGAAGTTTAGGATTAGGCTTTGCTGCAAAGTTGATAAAGTGGGAAGCACTTGAAAGAAGAAGCAGTAAGCAGAATAGTATGGAAGACAACAGCTGAAAACTATCTTGCCCCTAAGTATATCTGGAAATACGTTTGTATTTGTTTTTTGTTCTGTTTTTTTAAAAAAAGATGTCAGAATATTAAAAAAAATAATGACTTAATTGGAAACCAGTAATAGATCATATGTTTTAAACAGAACTCAATAATTCTTAAATCATATCAGGAAATCCAATTTTTCATCACACATTCTTCCTTTTCTTACTCCCTGGCTCTCCTCACTCCCCTATTGCTGGTTGTCTAAGATTGAAGTCAGTGAGTTCCATTCCTGTTACTGCATCAAAAAAAACCATGTGATATTTCAAAAGGGGAAGGGGAGTACTTTATGTTCTTTTAAAAATAATGAAAATAAAATAATGTTGCTCACATGATTAAAGATCTTGTGACATAGATTGTTCCTTTTTCAGTATTTGAAATGCATCAGTGCAGATCAAAAGGGCATTGATTCCTCCCTGAAAGTCTGTTGTTTTTAGGAAATGAAAGAAGGAATGTTAGTAATAATAATAATAATAATTTTTTATTTGTACCCCGCCCATCTGGCCGGGTCTCCCCAGCCACTCTGGGCGGCTTCCAACAAATATTAAAATACATCAAAATCACAAGTTAAAAACTTCCCTAAACAGGGCTGCCTTCAGGTATTTTCTGAATGTAGGATAGCTGTTGATCCCTTTAACCTCTGCTGAGAGGGCATTCCACAGGGTGGGCGCCACTACCGAGAAGGCCTTCTGCCTGGTTCCCTGTAGCTTTGCTTCTCGCAGTGAGGGAACCGCCAGAAGGCCCTCGGCGCTGGATCTCAGTGTCCGGGCTGAACGATGGGGGGTGGAGACGCTCCTTCAGGTATACAGGACCGAGGCCGTTTAGGGCTTTAAAGGTCAGCACCAACACTTTGAATTGTGCTCGGAAACGTACTGGGAGCCAATGTAGATCTCTCAGGACCGGTGTTATGTGGTCCCGGCGGCCACTCCCAGTCACCAGTCTAGCTGCCGCATTCTGGATTAATTGCAGTTTCCGGGTCACCTTCAAAGGTAGCCCCACGTAGAGTGCATTGCAGTAGTCCAAGCGGGAGATAACTAGAGCATGTACCACTCTGGCGAGACAGTCTGCGGGCAGGTAGGGTCTCAGCCTGCGTAGGTACACACCGGGTGTCTTTAATAAACTGAGATAAGAGAAGGAGGGGCTAAATTTAGCACTCTGCTATGTTTAATGTGGGAAAAGTTCAGCCTGATTTCTTTCTTTGCAGGGGGTAGCAGCATAAGAGAGATGGAAGCTGCCTCTCTTTCATGTTTATTCTTGGGAGCTGAAGTTTGAGGGTTTGGTGCAAAAATCACATGTACTTCCTCTGGCTCCTCTCTGCTGCTGACAACCATTTTGTGCTGCCCAGAATGCTCCAAAACAGTAGTGCATTGAAGGGGGCATAGAAGGAGCATAGAAGGAACAGTGGGTCCTATGTCCCCACTTGTGAAGTCACACAGCTTCCTCATCCAACATTGCAATACCTGCTGAACATGGACTTCTGGGAAGAGGCAAGCTTAGCCAAGGGTGTGTGACCTCTAGAGACAGAAGAATTGGCTAACTTCTTTCAGTTTCTCATTTTACCAATCTTAAATTCAGTTCTCCTGATGCCTTGGGGGACCTGATGCTGCGTTCAGACATGTGCCCCCTCTTTCTTTCTTTCTTTCTCATTGTAACTTACAACACAGAGGGCCAAGTGTTTACTTTATGCTGATTTGCATCCTGAGCTTCCTCCAAGCATCTCAAGGTAGTGTAAATTGGGTCCTGCCATTTTATCATCTCCTTGTTGTTGCGATGATAAAATGTTAGAACTGTTCCCCATGAGACTAGAGCCTGGCTGGCTTTTATTTATTTATGGCTTTTCCCTCTCAATTTCCTTCCACTACGGGAACCAATGTGACATGCCATTGTCATCTCCTATCAAAGACCAATTTAGCTTCAGCAGGGGTGTTGTAACACATGTGTATGCCCTCTGAGCATGTTTTAAATACTGGAACATGGGAATCTGTTTTACACTGTTCACATTGAATAGCAGTGGTTCTTCAGGGTTTCCGACAGGCAACCATCCCAGTACTGTCTGAAGACGCTGAGGTAAAAATGTGGGACCTTCTGCATATGCAAAGCAGATGCTCTGTCATTGAGCAGTAGGTCTTCCCATCTCCTTATTTTTGAAGAGGCTAAGTTTTTCCCCTGCTTTCATACTCATCCCTTGAAGAGTTAATGGCAACCATCCAGTGAGGAGAAGATGTTGACTACAGCGAAATAAGTTTCCCAGTTCCTGGATGACTTTTTTTCTGTTGTTTTTATCCAACAAGACTCAGCACAATGGAAGAGACATTGATTGTGATCGAGGCAGCAGACTCTGGGGACCTAAACGTGTTATCAAGAGAGTGCTCTTGCATTTTCTTTGCCTCTTTCCTTGGACCACAGCAGTTTTCCTCTTCCTAAATTCAAACCAAGCCTGCGTTTGCTACTTTATCTATGCTACACACCACCTTATTCTCTCCTTCCTCATAAAAACTGGTGTTTTTTGCGGGGGAGGGGTTAGTTTGTGTGTGTGTGTGTGTGCACGTGCGATCTTGTCTTTCTTGCACTTTTACCGATTGCTGCAACTTCAGAAGAGATTTTAGAGCTTGAGTGGTCAGTCTAAGGAGGTAGCAGTGGGGCTTTGGCCCTACAGGTGCAAATAGAAACAAATTAAATGGTGTTTTCATTGCAATCTCATATGTGGAATGCAATTTGCTCTTTTGTCATTGGGGATGTCAACACGTCCACCTGGGTTGATTGGCTGTTGTTGGTTTTTTTGTCTGGCTTCTCCACTTCACTTCAATACCAGATATGATTTCTTAAAAGAAGAAGAAAAACCTTTGGAGCTATGCTGAATTGTTTTGCAAGATGAAACAATTCTTGGGAAGACACCGTAAGGGGATTCAAAACAAAACAAAACTACGAGCAACCAATTTTGTATTCGAGATAAAATGTTTTGGTTTTGTACTTCACGGATACATGATAGTATACAATTTGGTCCGGCCTCAGGGAGTTCACTGGTGATCTCCTTACTTCCTTTCCCGCTTTCAGACATTTTCCCAAATATAACAAGTTGGGAAAGGGGAGGAACATAAATGGTGTGGCGAAGCTATATACCTGCAGACTGCAGGTGGGACTTTGAGATCTAGAAGCCGGAGAGGAGGGTGCTAGATTCACAAGTCTCTTAAATAACAACAACAATAAAACAAGGAAAAACATATTGCATCTTTGGGCTCGGCAGAATTGGCACTACTGCAGGTGCCACATAATACCAGTTCCACGTTTGTAAGAACTCAATTGCTTAGTGTGGCAGCACCTGCCTACTGACACCAGGTAGGCACCTTCATGGTACACTTTTCAGCACCTCCCCAGACAAGTAGAATGTCCATATTTTTGATCTTTTTGTGGTTTATTGATTTTTTTAAAAAAATAAATAAATAAATTTGCCTTTAACTGATAATTTTCCTGTTTTATTCACATTGCAAATCACTTAGGGATTTGTTTGTTTACAATCCAGCAGCATATCGTTTTAAAAAAATAAAACTGCATACAGGAAGTGTATATGTTAGGAGAAGTTTGCCAAATCCCCCCCCCCCAAAAAAGAAAAGATTGCATACTGGTATAGATTATGAATAATTTAAGATGGGGGGGGGGTTAAGAAAGTGAAAGAACATAAATTGACTATATGTATATATATGTGTGTGTGTGTGTGTGTGTGTGTGTGTGTGTGTGTGATTATGCCTGCTGGTGAGCTGTTTCACTGCAGTCCAACCTTCCGCATTGCCAGAACTGAATATGAGTGTACTCCCCCCTTCCTCAGTCACATGATATTTTTTAAGTGCCTTTGATATTTATGCAATTTTTGAGCTTCTTCCTTAGAGAGCCTAGCTTGAACAAATTTGGAGCCTGAGAAATATTGAAGCTCCCTGTTAAAATGTGATAGCTGATACACGATCATGTAGCTGTGTGTGAAAACACATTAGGAGGAATGAGAAACGATCCTTCTGGCTCACAAAAGTACTGTGCAGAGCTCACAGCTGGAATGGAATACAGATTGTTAGTCACCACAATGCCAGTAGTCATTCCCCAGCAACGGGGGAGACTGAGGGCAGCGAGGGAGAGTAATTTGTCAGGCGCATTCAAGGAACTTCTGCTGCATCTCACTGTTCCCGGCCTCATCTATTTCCCTGCCTTCCTATCTTACAAAATCAGCAGAGGACAGAAAAGCTGCTCCACTCTCTTTTTATCACAGTCGGCAGAGGGAGCAGCGTGTGGGATCGAGGGAAAGAGACTGGGGAGGGGACCAAAGCAGAGAACCAAAACCCTTTTGCAGAGCTTGAAAGGGGAGAAAAAGTCTCCAGCACTGCTCACACACTTCTCTGTTACAAGCCCTCAATGCTTTTTTACTCGTCTCCTGTTCTGTGCAAACCTCTAAAGATTCTTGCTGGATCAGACCAAAAGCACCATCTAGTGCAGGGGTAGAAAATCCTTTCTAGATAAAGGGCAACAATGTCTTCTGGGAGTCACAAGCTAATGGTAGGCATGGTCAGAGGCAAGAGTAAGGGAAACTTTGTACAGTAGGTTAGTTCCTCCACAAAAGAGAGAGATAGACACCTCTCTATCCTACATATAGGCAACCAATAAGGCTTGTCAACATTTAAGCACACGTGCAAGGCAGCAAAAGCCACTCAAGAGGGGTATGGTGATAGAAGTATTTTGGGGAAGTGGGTGTGGATGAGGTTGGGTGTGGCCTGGGAGAGTCTTGAAGGCAAGACAGAGAATTGTGGAGGACCACAATGGGACTGCACACAAGGTTTCCCTCGCTCCTTCATCTAGGAGTCCATCATCCATCTTCCCACACAGTGGCTAACCAGATGCCCCCAGGAGGCTGTCTAGCAGGCCAGTTTCTGTATTGTTTTTTCCTATCTGCTCTATTTGTTAGGCAGTTTAAATAATTCAGAAAATAACAAATACCACAGAAGACATATATCAAAGCAAATGGCTGCTTAGTTTAGTGTTCACGAATTCAATAAGAGGAAGGTAAGCTTTCAGAATTCTCTCTTTCTGCACTCTCCCTCACTCCCACACCTTCTCTCCCTTTCCCCCTTGACTTGGGGCACTGTGCAGGAGAATTGTTCTCACAGCCATAAATTCACCTCAGTTTATGACCTCCCCATTTTCTTGCAACCACATTGCCATTGTTGTTAAAATTTATAGCCCACCTTTTGGATTAGACCAGGGGTAACTCCCATCAGCCCCATCCAAGATGGTGGACAACATATTCATGTCTGGCAATGTAGAAGGTTGGACTGCAGTGAAACAACTCAAAAGCATGCATACACCTCCCACCCCACCTACCCCTTTCAAATATACTGATTCCCAGGACACTGGACAGATCTCCTTAACTTTCACAAAGCAATGGTCTCATGTATCTTCCCTAACTACTGCTACTGTTCTACTGCAGTTCATCTTCCACCACAAACTACATTATCCAACTTGCTGTCCACTGTGATGAAATTAAGTAATGCAAATAATTTATGTAAATTACATAGATCATGTAAGTTACATTGTCAATATGTTACGCTACCCCTTTCTTTTCAATACAAAGGAAACACAGTGCAAATGCAGATGTGTGTGTGTGTGTGTGTGTGTGTGTGTGTGTGTGTTATCTAATCAATTACGCATCATGTGTGCAATGAAAGCAGCAATACAGATCATATGAAAAAATCAGATCATATGAAAAAATGAAAAAATCAATACAGATCATATTTAACTGATTGATTTCCATTCTGGACATGAGGCAAATAAGTGAACATCAGCTATTTCTACAATGTTTCCATTTTTGTGTGACTTTTCCAACCTTTGTTCCTGGGAACCACAGGTATGTTGCTTTGAATTCCGCTATGGAAAAAATGTGGGATATAAATGTTAGAAAACAAAAATACACCAAATATAGACATAACTTGTTGGTAGATTCCAAATTAACAGCTCTTTCTGCCTCTTTTCTCCTGTACTAATTAGAATATTGCTTCTCTTTCCTCCCCCCATATTCCCCTTCTGATGATTCCAATCCCCCAGTCTTCTCCTTTATCTTTTCTGACACTCTTCAGACCACCACATAAGGCATGTGCTATTCAAGTGAGTAGTTCATTTGTTATGCTTTCCTGCTGCTCTGGCTTCCTGCAAATGTGCTCAGAAATATTTGCAGATTGTGGGACCATGACAGAGCCACACCAGCTCACACCACTGCCCCCTGGGGCTGGGAAGCCCGAGCAGCCCTGCTTTTGATTAGGGTGGAACAAAATGAACAGATGTCCAGGTGAGATTTGTCGACCCTTCTGACTGCAAATTGGATTTCCTCCTAGCTAGGGGGCATTCTGGAGCCATACAAGAGGAATAGCGATATTTGCACAAGCCTGTTTGAACCTCAGTAGAAAGGATTGGATCCCGATCAAGGCTCAAGTGATTTTTCTTCTTCTCCAGAGCAGTTCTTAACTTATGCCAAATGATTTACTTCTACATACACTGCCCTTGTCTTGTTTACAACATTTATAGCAAATTTGTGCACACCTCTTGCTGTAAAGGCACAACGTTCAGCCTCTCATACCCCCACCCTGTAATATGTAGCACAGAGGAAATACCTGGTTAGAAAGGTGATTTCAGGCTATCCTGTGGGTCAGTTTATCAGAGTTGTTTCACTGAGTTGTCTGCTTAAAATTACTATAATATAAAAATGTGTGTGGAAAGAACAGCTCCAACAACAACAGAAAGACATTAACTACTTATTTCTGAGCCTGGATGTAAATATCTGCTCTTGGAATACTCCCTCATTTCCTTCTTAACAACCCCAAAGTGCTTAGTATAACTCATCTAATATCTATGGTTAAAACCTGTGCAAATTGAGATTATTTTAGTTGCTATGGCAAATGATAATATTTAATGGTTCAATGTGAATCCTGAAAAAGATTGATGTGAGCGTCAAATCTGAAAGGAAGAAATCACCCCAATAAAAAATGTATTGTAGAAAGTGATATTTTAAACAGACCAGTAACAACAACACGCCTCTCTACATTTATCTCTTCCTTTTCTGCCTTCAGTGGCACAGCCATAGAGATATGGGGGAGGGGGGAGGATCTTGGAAATTTGCAGGTACAAGCAATTCCTCCATGCCTAGCTTGTTCTACTGCATAAATGACTAACCTTTATAGATGGTATCTGACTATCATAGAATGATAGACTTATAGAGTTGGAAGGGACCACAAGGGTCATCTAGTCCAACCACCTGTAATGCTCATCTCCCATCATCTCTGACTGTGTTGGCTATGTTGGTTGCAGGAGATGGGAGTTGGAGTTGATCAACAGCTGGAGCTACAGGTTTCCCGTTTCAGCTGTAGAACAAGGGTGGCTTACCGGTGATCCTCCGGATGTTGTTGGACTCAAAGTTCCACTAAGTCCCAGACAGTATAGCCAGTATAGCCAGTGGTCCCTCGACATCTAGAGGGCAACATCTGGAGAGCACATTGGCTTGTCTGACATGGGACTCCAGAGGATTCTGGGGTGTGTTGTAGGCTTCATATTTGCTCCATGCATGGTATTGACCAAGGGTTTATCCACACATAGCTCCTCTCTTTCCAGGCATGCTCTTTGCTTTAAAGCTCTGTGTCCAAGTGTTCTTTGTTTTGCTCCAGAGCTCTTTAAAGCTCAAGTGAAGCAAACAGCAATCTGCAGAAGACTCAAATTCACATTTGCTCCGATTGAGTGCTAAAGAGATTTTCATGGAGAAAGCAAGCAAGCAAACAAACTCACAACGCTCAGCCACGGAGCTTGTAAGTGTGGATCTGTGCCTGGAAAGAGTGGGACAAATGGTAAGTGTAGATAAGCCCCAAGTCCATGGAATCTCATTGCTTACCATGCATGAACGTGCAGCTGGTGGAAGGTAGGGTCAGTTTCTTTGGCTCACAACTCCATAGCTCAGTGGTAGAACATCTATTTTGCATGCAGACGGTCCAGATCGAATCCCTGGCATCGTTAGGTATAGGTGGGAATGCTCCCTGGAGAGTAAATACAGTCCAGAAGAGACAGTCATTGTTGACAGTATTGAGATGGACCAATGGTCTGATTCAGTACAAGACAACCCTGTGTTCCTAATCCCCTCATGCATGTCCTTAATGGATTCAACTGGACCGCCTCAGCACAAGCCCAAGGGACAGGTCGCTCACTGATGTATAACATTCAGAATGGCATCCTGTCTTATGCAAGCCTCATGGTAGTGCTTGGGCTGGAGAGATTCCTCATAGATTGTGCCATTAGTGGATCAGATCTGCCTGTGTCTCACTTTGCTATCCTTATTGGTATTTGGAATGTGCTCTATAAGACCAATGCTTCAGCATGTATCTTTTTTAGAAGAGTCTCTCATATGACCACCAATACCCATTTTGCAAGAAGAGGGCAAATCAAAAAAAGCCTGGACAAATAGCTTATAGGAATTTGGCTATTATTTATTCATGTTCTATCTGTAGTTATGTGAAATAATGAGGAGCCTCTAGTGAACAAGAAATGCCTGGTTACATCCATCTCCTGATTACACCAGAGCATTGAACCAGGGATCTCATCTTCAGTCATGCTGAAAAAGAAGCGCATTAAAGGCCTACCGGTTAAATACCAAACTTCTATATTACACTGTTCTCATTAACTGCTGAAATACAGTGATGCATCTTTCAATGTTCATTTGAAGCTACTTGGGGGAGAAAACATCAAAGTGTTATTGATTTCATTGTATCACCCCCCTTTCCCCCTTCCTCTTTGTTTTTTTTTCAAATACAGCACACATGCAGAGCAAATAAATGATTGATTTAATTCTAGCAGAGGGATGGGTTGATAGATCTTTTAATGAGGCACAAGTGTTTATGTTGTAGGGTATTTGCATTCACATTTTAATATTGAATGCAAAGGAGTAGGAAGAAAACAGATTTGCAAATCCTTAGCATCTTCTTCATTTCTAATGAAGCTACTCCTTTGAGTAGATCCTATTGCACTGAACCCAAATTAGACACATGTGTGTACCACGTTTTAGAACATTCAACGCACTTTACATGTGTTATCCTGAATCCTTACAAAAACAAACACCTTCAAATGTCTGACAGATTGTCAGATGGAAGAGGGAAGTAACCTACTGCTCCGAAGGAAGAGAATATGTTACTGGTTTCCACTAGAAACATAGAACACAGCCTTATGCCAAGAGACGCCATTTGTCCATTTTACGTTGTATTGTCTCTTCCAGGCATGGGGAACCTCTGGCCCTCCATGTATTGGATTCCATTTCTACCATACCTGGCCACAGGTCCTGTGTGAGTGCCTGGAGGCGGTTGGAGGATGGATGGTGGCTAACAGATTGAGGTTGAATCCTGACAAGACAGAAGTACTGTTTTTGGGGGACAGGTTGTGAGCGGGTGTGGGGGACTCCCTGGTCCTGAATGGGGTAACTGTGCCCCTGAAGGTCCAGGTGCGCAGCCTGTGAGTCATTTTGGACTCACAACTGTCCATGGAGGCGCAAGTTTATTCTGTGTCCAGGGCGGCTGTCTACCAGCTCCATCTGGTACGCAGGCTGAGACCCTACCTGCCCGCAGAGTGGTGCATGCTCTAGTTATCTCCCGCTTGGACTACTGCAATGCGCTCTATGTGGGGCTACCTTTGAAGGTGACCCGAAAACTGCAATTAATCCAGAATGCGGCAGCTGGACTGGTGACTGGGAGTGGCCGCAGGGACCACGTAACACCGGTCCTGAGAGAACTACATTGGCTCCCAGTACATTTCCGGGCACAATTCAAAGTGTTGGTGCCCTAAACGGCCTTTAAAGCCCTAAACGGCCTCGGTCCTGTATACCTGAAAGAGCGTCTCCACCCCCATCATTCAGCCTGGACACTGAGATCCAGTGCCGAGCGCCTTCTGGCGGTTCCCTCACTGCGAGAAGCAAAGCTACAGGGAACCAGGCAGAGGGTCTTCTCGGTAGTGGCGCCTGCCCTGTGGAACGGTCAAAGAGATAAACAACTATCTGACATTCAGAAAATACCTCAAGGCAGCCCTGTTTAGGGAAGTTTTTAACCTATGATATTTTAATGTATTTTAATATCCGTTGGAGGCCGCCCAGAGTGGCTGGGGGGAACCAGCCAGATGGGCGGGGTACAAATAATAAATTATTATTATTATTATTATTATTATTATTATTATTATTATTATTATTATTATTCTGACTGTGGCTGATGGGAGATGGAAGGCCACATATTGTTTATTCCTAGTCTACCTTAAACTGGCACTGGCTTTCCAGGGTTTCAGAAAGCAATCTGACACCATCATGTACTATGTGATCCTTTAAACTGGAGATGTCAGGGCTTAACCCTCGGACCTTCAACATGCAACAGAGCAACCCATATACTGTAGCAAGCATGGTTCTTCTGTAGTTCATTGTTCTGTCCAAAAATGTCAAAAACAAGCAGTTGATATTTTAATGTTATATTATTAGCTGAATACATATGAACATATTGGGCTGCCTGTATTTAGGGTCTGGCTGTTTGGCATTGATTCTATCACTCCGTTTTCTCCCCCTCATGACCCATGTACATTTAAGACCCCATCAGCACAACATTTCTAGCTCCTGCCTTGATGCCAATTCATTTTCAGAGTGTTGTTGGATTTCGTTAGTTTGCAAATACACTTAGCCTTTGCTTTTGGGCGATTCCCTTCGGATTCTGTTCCATAATGGTGTGCTAATGTAAGTTATGCTCAAAGACCCTTGGTATTTGAAGACATAGCAGAATATAAGCGGGGGGGGGGGAATTGCTCCTTTGTGTCTGGCACCGTAAGAGGCTAGAACAGTGCCGTGTAATTAAAGGCAGTGGAAGGCGCCCTGGGACTCAGAGCCTGCCTCTTCTACAGGTCAGGTTTTGAACTTAACTCCCTGGAATTACTGTTAATCTAAACCACTTATTGACTTGAACAGGGACAGAGTGTGAAGGTTGGAGACTTGAGGGCTAAAGGCGACACATAACAACCAAGTTTATTTTGTCTCCATACATGAATGAATGGACATGAATGTTGCTACAGTTGTTGTTCCCTCCACCCTTGAAGCATGTTCTTTTTAAGGGGAACACACACACACACACACACAGAGTTTTGGAGGGGCTTGTAGAGTGTAATATCAGGCATGTTTAGAATGTAATGGTTAATTAATGGTTAATTTTATAAAATTAATTTTATAAAAATCTATGCACTGCTTGATTGTAAAAAAACACAAAAACACACACACTCCAAAGCAGTTTACAAAAAGAATAAAATGATCAGTAAAAAAAAAACAACAGTTAAAAGAAACAGCTATTTAAAACATTCAAATAATAATAAAAGTCAACAACTAGCTAAAAGCAAATAAAACACATGTAGGCATTCTGCATATCTGGGTAGACTTTTATTATCAGCAGGTGCCAAAAGGACAACAGAGTACAGAGGAGATGCCTCCCTGATGTCAGTAGGCAGGGAATTCCAAATTGTGGGTGCTGTCACACTAAAAGATTGATTTCTTACAAATGCAAATGAGTACCTAGGAGTGGTGGTGGAGAGAGCTGGCATACCTATTCCTTCCTTTCTAACATCTAGAGTTACAAGAGGAGAACCTCTCCCCTCCATCCCTGAGAGCCTACCTTCCAAGCCCCCATCAGCTTCTCCTCCAACTCTTGCATTTGGAGTTGCAAATTGTACCAGCTGCTGGCAGAGGCAAGAGCCCCATAGCAGGATTAGTATGAGATGCAAATTAGGCCACTCTTTCCATCTCTACATGTGATACACCCACCCACCCTCCCCTATGGTTTTAGACAGAAAGTGGGAATGACTAGCACAAGTGAGTAGCAGTTCTGCAACAATGCCAAATTTGTCCTCTTAAAAACAGGCATGCAACCCTGCCCATGCATGTACAGAAAACCCCATTGGGCTCACTGGAGCTTACTTTCAAGTAAGTGTGCATAGAATAGAAGCCACAAATCTTGTTCTGCTCTGACCTTGTGGAATAAAAGCAAGTATGTTTGGCTGATGCTCTGTATAGCACTGCATGACTCAAATAATGTTCTTTTAACATTACCAAACAGCTAGTTGCAAGTAGACTCCTATGTCTCCTTTGATTTATCTCCCTCTTCCATTTGAGTTCGGTGAAGGTAAAGGAGCAGGGAGAGAGAAGCATTATAATGTGCGACAAGGTTTTTTTCCCCTCCAAGGTGTTCATCTGCCATAAAGCATATTTCACATCTTTTCCTTCCTTACGTAATGAGAAGTGTTATGTTTCTGTCTCTCATGGAGATGTTGCAACCCCAAGCTATTTACATCAACCCCATCCTGCCTGAAGCTGAAGGAAATCCATCAGGTTTTATCAGAGAGAGCTGGTGGTGGGTCTGACACCATTAGCAAAAGCAGACTACTCCCTCATTCTCAGTGTGCCAAAGTACTGCTTCTTCACTAAAGATCTTGTCATGTGTTCGGGGCGATCCCTTTATGTGTCACTCCATGTACAATGTGCCACACCCACAGTGCTTCCATCTTGCCAGGATTTTAGCTTAGTTTATTTCCCGCCCCAGTCCATTCCATCACTACATCCAAGCACCAGTCCAGAGACTGCTCTCCTGATTCAGATGTTATGGAGAAATTAATCTTAATATTATCAATGTACTGGTGGTGCTTTGCTCCCAAACTCCTAATGACCACTCCAAGTGGCTTTATATAGATATTAAGTAGCAGTGGGGATAGAATAGTGGCCTGTACCCAGTGACCATAGTGGAACCACCGGGGGGCCGGGCGGCAAAAGGCAATTTTACAATACAATACAGTTTATTCGACCGTCAGTCAGAGCACAATCATTATCCAAAAATGCAATTTTATAGTGCTACCCTCTGGACTTTGTCCCATAGGTAGGACCAGAAGCAATGTAACACACTGCCCCCAATTCCCATTCTGCATAGCTGGTCCAGGAGGATATTGTGGTTAATCACATGCTAACCCCAAGAAGCACTGGTCATCAGGGCAGGGCCCAGAGTTATTGGGAAATAGGAACAGGCATGGTCTGTCAATTGTGGTTTCTCTTAGCATATAATTTTTCAAATATTCAGTTTGCAACACTTACACATCACCTTTTTAAAAAAAAAAAAATTTCAAAGTCCTCTGCAAATTCATCTGCATTTTTGTGCACATTTCTCCCAATATACACATTTTTGCAGGCAATTTCCCCTACTGTAATGCATTTTTGTATGCTATTTTCTTTAAAATATGTATACTTTTTCAGCTGGAAAGCTGCATGGCAAAATTTTGAGAAGTGCAATTTTCGAATGGTAGGTGTGTTTCATTTCACATATGGTTTTGTGAAGCACTAATTTGGGAAGGTTGGATTTAAAATGGGAATGGAAGCAAATCCCACCCCACCCCCTCAAAGCAGCTTCTTATCATAATACTGTGCTCTACCTTAACACTATTTCTTGATTTCACTAGTATTTCAATGTAACTGACCATGGGACTGCTGCCTGAGTGTGTGTTATTTGAGGGTGAGGAACCGCTGGACACAATTTTCAGTAGATGCAATTCAATTTTTTCTGTCTTTCTTTGTCTTTTCTTCCCTTCCTCCGAAATCCATCTTGTCTTGTACTGATCAGATGGTCCATGCTCTTGGATCAATGGCTGGCAATTTGCAGGCTGTACTGCAGATAAGGTTGTCACATTTTGGCAGCCTCATCACTGCCAGTCAGCATTATAATAGCTGATAGGTCCATTTCAGACAAAGTAGATAGAGAACTGAAGGAGAAAAACTGGTGAAGGGAATGGCTTGTGGGGCGGTGGTGGGTGGCGGGGGGAGAGAGACTTGCTACAGAGAGTGGCGGTGCAGGGGGAAGAGAGAGATTGCAAATTGCAAATCCTACAGCCTTGCAATTTATTTGTGCTTCTTCCAAATGACATCAATCGGAATGTATTTAGATACATTGGGGGGAATCTGTATCCTTTCTTAGAAGGGAAAGCTATGAGATAATGTCATTCTTTCAACAGCCTGGCTTTTCTTCAACAAAGGGACAGAAGCTGGCGTGCGAATGGAGCTGTTGTAAATTGGTACAGTCAGCAGTAAAGAGAATAGGTGAAGCCAATCTAAGCCCAAGAAGTCAATTTGCACCAAACAGAGACATGAAAACGCAAGGGCTCAGCTTCTCAATTCCTTTTGCGAGAAAGGAAAACTTAATTGCTGGCATTGACTGTAGAAAGTTGGATTTATGTGTTATGTAATGAATTACTAATGGGCATATTATTGTTTTTTTTAAAAAAAAGAATTGTTCATTTTTTAATGGGGACTGAGACAAAGACCTTTTGATTGGGAAAGGAAGTGATATAACAATATTCTAGAGCTACCCTCTCTGATCATGTAAATACGCATTCTCTCTTTCCCTCTTAAATCTTTGTTGCCATTCTCCTCTATTGATCCCATTAGAGAATCTATCAATGACTACTCAGAAGTAAGTCCCCTTGAGTTCCATGATACTAACACCCAGGTAAGTGTGTAAGAGGATTCCAGCATTAATCTCCCCCCCCCACTCTCACCCCACCCCCAATTCCTGCTCCAAGCTGTGGTCCAGGCATTAGTGATGCCATGTTTGGATTACTGCAATGCACCTTCTGCATGGCTTCCTTTATGTTTGGTCTGGACACTGCAATGAAAGCAGAATTGGTGGTAGAAGTGAGACCCTGTCAGCATATTACACCCCTGCTCAGAGATCTACTCTGGCTGCCATTCTGTTACTGGGCCAAATTCAATCTGCACAACTGGCACATAATGTCTGTCCTACTCTTACAAGTACCTACTCTCTGGAACTCCCTGCCTTCACTGCTACTGATGCCTGTTAAAAAACCTTTTCATTTAGACAAGCCAACCCAGACATGTACTTTATTCTACACACATACCGGTACCTTTAAAACTTTTAATTTCAACTATATTTGATAAATGTTGTAATGTCTACTTCTGGAAGATCTGTTTTATTGGTGTTCATCTTAGGAGTAGTTTATATTGTTTCTGAAAAACCATGCAGTGTTTGTTTGTTTTGATTTATGCAGTTTGTTTGTTTGAAACAGAAAGGGAAAGGGAAAGGGCAATCTGAGCTGTCTACAGGGTCATGGACATCACCGGTGATGCCAGATACCAGACCAGTAGTGTATGTTCTCAAAGTCAGGAGGTTTTGGACCAGAGCTAAAGCTGTAACAAGAGCTGTGTTTTAAGCTGGAGGGGTCCATGTGACATTGGAAGACATGCTTGCCATCTGCCTCTGGAGTAGGGGATGGAAATCTGCTTTACACTAAGTCCAATCAGTGTACCATCTAGCTCAATAATTTTTTTACACTGAATGGCAGTGGCTCTCCTGGGGGACATTCCCAGCCCCACCTTGAGATGCTGGTGGGTGCGGAGAAGATTGAACCTTGAAACTTTTTCATGCGGAGCAGTTCTTCTACCACTGAGCTGCCACCCTTACTCCATTACATTTTTATATGTGCATCTACACTGACCTTTCTAGGCACTGCCCTATCACCACACATGAACATAGAAAGCTGCCTTTGGTCCATTGAGCTCAGTAATGTCTACGCCAGGGGTAGGCAACCTAAGGCCCGTGGGCCGGATGCGGCCCAATCGCCTTCTCAATCCGGTCCACGGACGGTCCGGAAATCAGTGTGTTTTTACATGAGTAGAATGTGTGCTTTAATTTAAAATACATCTCTGGGTTATTTGTGGGGCATAGGAATTCGTTCATTCCCCCCGTATATATATATACAGTATATATATATACAGTATATATATATACGGTATATATATATGTGTGTGTGTGTGTGTGTGTGTATATATATATATATATATATATATATATATATATATATATATATATATATATATATAGTCCAGCCCACCACATGGTCTGAGGGATGGTGGACTGGTTCACGGCTGAAAAAGGTTACTGACCCCTGGTCTACACTGACCAGCAGCAGCTCTCCATGACTTGGGACCTCTCCCAGCCCTGCCTGGGAGCATGTCAAACAAAGCAAGCACTTTACCTCTGAACCACAGACCTTTTACAAAACCATGGGAAGCTATGGATATTTCCTACCACCCATTCTTGTGCTCCTGCTTGTTTGTGCTCATGCCCATTATTAGCCATGCACTACTCTAAATGCCCTGGGGGAGTGAGATGTAGTTGCCTTTGGCATGTCCCATATTTCCAGCACTGCGCTGAAGAGTTGAGACTGCCAGCCATTGCCACAAAGAGAGAATCGAACATGGGAAACATTAGGACAGGAATAATGAGGAGGAAAGGGAAGAGCCCCCTTTTAGCTGTTGGCATTCTAAGAGCAGCAGAGTAAGATCACAGGCAGTGCGATGGAAAGCTGACATGGATTGTTTATTTAATTCCTCCAATTTGTTCACCTTAATGAAACAGCGTAAGGTTTTGAGTGAGCAGTAATTAATGAGAGCAAAAGAGAGTGAGAGTGAGCCTGCCTAAGAAAACTGCCTGCTGGGATCATGTTCATTGCCAGAATCAATGGCAGACTGTGAGTGCAGATCAACTGGTATCTATCTATCTATCTATCTATCTATCTATCTATCTATCTATCTATCATCTATCTATCTATATCTATCATCTATCTATCTCTATCTACACACACACACACACACACACACACACACACATACAAAGTGCATTTTTCTGAGGGGACGCATACCCCTAAACATTTTGTGAATCTTTGTATTTTTCTCCATTTACTGTATTTATTTGCGGGGGACTTTAAAAAATGTTTTGTTTTTAATAAAAAAAAAACTTGGGTTACTGTAAACAAAAGCAAAAAACCCAAAATTTTACCAAATGTTAAAAATCTGTCTGGACAGAAATTTCTATCCTGAAAAAGAGGGTGTGTCCTGGAAAAACAGGACATATGGCAACCCTCTTTTTATGTCACCCATCAACTAAGTTAGTTTCCAGACCTTGCAAATCACTAAAGTAAAGGTAAAGGGGACCCCTGACCATTAGGTCCAGTCGCAGACGACTCTGGAGTTGCGGCGCTCATCTCGCTTTACTGGCCGAGGGAGCCGGCGTACAGCTTCCGGTCATGTGGCCAGCATGACTAAGCCGCTTCTGGCGAACCAGAGCAGAGCACGGAAACGCCGTTTACCTTCCCGCCAGAGTGGTACCTATTTATCTACTTGCACTTTGACATGCTTTCGAACTGCTAGGTTGGCAGGAGCAGGGACCAAGCAACGGGAGCTCACCCCATCACAGGGATTCGAAACGCCGACCTTCTGATCGACAAGCCCTAGGCTCTGTGGTTTAACCCACAGTGCCACCCACGTCCCGATAATCACTAAAGTACAGTCCTATAATACCATTGGTCTGCTTTATGGAAAAGATGCAAGTACCTGTTTTGAGGAACTGTACATTTGCATCTTTCCAACCCATCTGTGCCTTTGCCTTCATTTCAAAAGGTTTGAACTTCAGCTCCCGTACAACTGGGTGCATTACACAGCGCGGTGCCCCACCGGGAATATGACTGTGATGCTGGGAGAGGACGACGCGCCTGTCATTTCTAATTGAGTGGCTCTGTGTCATGTGGACCTGAACTCAACAAGTCCAGCATTATTGTCAGCAATGAGCTGAAAGGCAGACCGCAGTATTCATATTCTCCGCCACAGTTGCACATCGCCTCACACATATGGTTTATTCTGCATGACCAAACTCTGAAATCAAGAAAGGCTCATACGTCTTGCACAGTGATTCCCCTGTTGATTTACCATTTCATTTATTTAACAGTATTCTCCTTTGTCTATATATGGGGCTACACAGTGTCTGCATTAGAGAGTTCCTTTTCCCCTTTTGTTAAAGTTCTCAGCTTTTTGTTTGTGCTTTTGCTTCTCCTCATTTCCCTGTATATTTAATCTCATCATCGCATGTAGCATCTATTCTTCCTTTTACTTATATATCTCTGCAGCTGTATTACAATAATAAAATATTAGAGAGAGTAAAGGGGAAATAAATGATATTTTCTCCTTTAGTGGATGGTAAAAATAATAATGATGCTGAAATAGAAATTGCAAACAACATAAAAAAATAGAATCAATGAAAAAGCATAAATGGCTAATATCTGGAAAGAGATTTATGGAGCTCGACACACCTATATCTGAACAATTGTGTTAGTTGTATCAACACTCCTTTTGATATATCTGCTTGAGATGCTCTCATATATTAATTTTCACATAAGAAGAAACATCCAAAATCACTTTGACTTTTGCTTTAGGATAAACCTAGGTATAGCTTTGGGATGTACAGAACCCCCTAGGAAATCCTCCTAGTCCTACTGAAATTTTACTGGATTTCCTTTGAGAAGGAACTCCCAAATGTGTAGGGTTCACCCATTAGCCTTTTCTTCTCCCAAAGACATCCTGCAAGGCAGCAGAGTTTTTGGACCAGAGTTTTCCTTCTTCGATATGGGCTACCTTCCCAGGTTGATGAGCCTCATCTGCCCCTCATTTTCTCTACAGCACATGCAGAAACCGCATTCTTGACCATTGGACCCACTATTTGTCCCATCCACTCAATCTGCCAGAGCCTGTATTTGCAGGCAGGGGAAGTCACTAACCTACTGAGTGTTTGAGACCTGTTGGCTACCCTTATCTGGTTTAGTCAGCCAGTCGAAGCTGTTCCCAGGGTGTGTCTGCTGTTGCCTGCTGGCAGCTTCCAGGAGGCACAGGTGTGCGCTGAATGCAAGGTGGAGACAAAGGTGGACAAACTACCCCAGAAGGAGTATGAGGTACTACCCCTCCCCTAACATCCCTGAAACACCCAATGAAGGTGATAACCAGGGAATGTGAAAAGTGTGACTGGGGAGAGGATGTGACCTGGGGAGAAGTCCAAAGGGCTAGCTATAGATGCTTGGAGGGTGACATTTCTACACACACACACACACACACACACACACTGGGTCTGAGGTCCCACAGTGCTGCTATAAAAGATGTTGGCCTATTGTGTAAGCCCAATTTGGCTACTAGAATGTTATAGTTGCAAATGAAAGCTCCCCCCCCCTCAAAAAAAATGTGTTTGGCTTTTCAAAGCAAGATTAGAACCATACTGACAGCAATTTCTTGTTTGCTGCAAGGATGCATCTGCTATAAATCAATGACAAATATAAACTCTCAATGCAACAGTTAGCATCACCGAACACCCTCATTTTAAGGTGATTTTATGGAGTTTGTCATTTTACCTGCTACAGAGAAAATGATATTGCAAAAGGGGGAAAATCTTTGATATGCAGTGTATGATGCGCACTGTCATCTCAAATATGTGGAAGGCCGTAAGGGTTTTCCTGGGGAATTCACAAATTGGCAGTGGCAACTTACATAACATTTTCCACATTTTTAATTCATAGCAAATCAGTTCAGGCATGCTATTTTATTTTATTATATATATATATATATATATATATATATATAACCCTATGAGTGGTAGCGATTTCTTAGTGCTACTATTTTCTGTTGTTTCTTCTCAGAATGTTGAGCCCTTTGCACGTACCAGTAGTAAAGAGGAGTTGAGCATTATCCTTTATTATTAGATAAGGTGCAATTGTCAGTCCTGGCTCCTGTAAAGTCAAGGGCAGGGTAGAGCAAAGACAGAGGAGGAGAAAGTTTGAAGACTAATCCATAGCTTAGCAGGAGAAAGTCTCCTTGTTATCCAGATCAGCAAAAATCATGTTCCAGCATGAGCGGTGTAGGAGGACAGAGCAGGAGTCTAACCAGAAAGGATCTTCTCCACCAAGACAATGTTATCAGGCCAAAGACACTGAAGCAAGGATTTCACAAGGCCTTCTGGAGCTAGATTGGTCCTTGGGAGTCATGTAAGTGTTAAATCAAATTGTATTGTCTTGAAGCTTAGAAGTTGCATAGCTAGTGGCAGAAGTGATCATAAGGCACCAGAGTCAAGTGCTGGCTTGAAGGCAATCCCTCCTGCAGTGTCCTATTCCACCTAGTTTCAACACTGAGATCATTTGCAGACTCCTCCAAAGATGAACCTCTACTAGTTTAGCCATATCGGCTGTGCATGATCTCCTGTTTCTGCACCTCCATGACAATGGAAATAACTTTGTCCTGTGCTGCTGTGGCCAGGACCATGCAAAGCTGATAACAGGCCCAGGTCAGATGGAAAATGTAGGTGCTGTTTTGGTAATCCTTACCAGAGGCAGAAGAGACTCTACCAAAGGGACTCAGGATAGGGTCCCTCGAAGTTATAGATACATGTCAATTGATCCACCTGCCCCACCCCCTCTGTTCTGGCGTGGGTGTGACAGGTGACCATTTTCCTCTTTCCCCACTGCAGGCAAGAAGCAACCAATTTTACACTGATTAATGGCAATGCCTGTGTACACTTGTTCCCTTGCCCCAAGAATTGTTGCCTGTTTCATCAAGTTGCAGTGTTAACCCAAATACCATTCATCCTCGTACTCAGAGACAGCTGTATGTCTTGAATCATGTGAACAACAATTCCTGCCTAAATACATCAACTCCTTCTCTGAGTGTTTCCTGAAGAAGGTCACTCCTGTCTGCTGGTACATTTTGGCTGGTACATTTTTCTCCTGAAATTGCACAGGTATGATGATGATGATGATGATGATGCCCACTTAGAACTTAGGAATTTCCCTTTTACTGTGCCAGAACATTGGTCCATCTAACTCAATACTGTCCTTACATATTAGCAGTGGTTCTCCAGGATTTCTGTGTGGGTGCTCTCTCCATCCTACCTGGAGGTGCCAGGGATTGAACATGGGACATTGTGCATGTAAAACAGATGCTCTAACATTGTATTACAGCTCTAACATGGTATCCAACACTGCTTGCACAGAGTTCAGCTTTTGCAATTGGACTTTCCCTTTGTCTCCTCTTCCCGCGCACTCTAGAACAAAACAATCTACAGGTACTTCTCCAACACTCTGCAGCAGATAGATGTTGAAGGTCAGCAGGGGGCTGCAAGGGAGAGGAGAAAAGGGCTAGCTTCAATGTGCAGGCAGAAGTCTGCTGCACTAGCAGAATAGCAATGCAGGATATGAAACAACAACAACAGCAGCAGCAGCAGCAACAACAACAACAACACAACAACAATACACCATCTAGGTGCATTATGTTTCATGAAGAACAGTTATGACAAGTCTATTTATTTTATCATCTAAAATAAAAATAGGGAAATAGCAAAGGAAATAGAAGGGCTAGATAGACAAAGAAAGAAAATGTTTGAAGTTATCTCAAAATGCCCTTTAATATTAAATATGCTGGAAAACCTAACAGTCAAAATGGAATAACATGCTTTATTTCCACTCCTGCCCACCACTAATAATTGCATACACATGTACACACACACACACACACACACACACACACACACACACGTGAGCTTGTGTTATTTCTCACAATGCAATTCTCACTTTTTCTTGTGCTGGGGTGGAGAGAGCAGTCTGGGAAAGATGTATTTGGAAACAATACCTTAAATCAAGCAAAGTAGCACATCACAATATTTCGCAGATGTTTTCCCCTTCTTTTTTGTTTTGTTCATATGTGCTGTGACTCCCTCTGGGTGACCAACATATGTTAGCAAGACCTGAATCTCCCCGGGTATAACACAAAGTCAACAGAGTAGTGTGTGTATCTTATATTATATTTTCCTAGATCTGACAACTCTTTGTCTCATTTTCAAGATTGCCTAAATGTGTGGATTACTAAACAGGCATTCACAAACAAGAATGTGCTAATTATTCAGTGGTGGTTAGTGGGAATGGGGAAATACGTTGCTTTTCCTTTTACCTCTACTTCTCATTTTTCCACTTTTACTTTCAATTTTCCACATTTCCTTGTGTAAGAAAGATGGTGGCTGGAGGATGCTTGACTTGGTAGGAATGCTAGGAAGTAGGGTGGCATGGTGAGTGACATTGCAGGCGCATGGCCAATGAGATGAAGGGCTGTGGTTATATTATTTGGGTTGTCTCTCTAGCCTTAAACTGCAGTTTTGTTAATATTTGCAACTAACTCTCTTACCTAGGTTCTTGCGTGAGAGCCGGAAGTGGATTGAGGTATCAGTTTACTCCCAATTCATGCTTAATTCAAATGTATCTGCTCATATGACCAGAGAATTTGCGCCTGTCTATTGGGGGATACAGGAAGCCTCAAACACATATTTTTAGATGTCCCTTTCACAATGAGGCACGTAGATAAACCATTGACCCCCTGCTGGTGAGGCTTGCTGACCTCCTGGTAAAGAAAAATTCGATCTTCTCCAGTTAGGCAAAGATCACAAGACGACCCAAATGGTCGCCAGATTCTGCACACAGATCTGTAGGCGCAGACCATCCCCCGTTTCAATCTAATTTATTAAGGAAATTCCCAAACTTGGATACACGGGCAACTCTGGATCATTTCTCTATGGTAGTCTATCTTAAAGTTTTTATGTGTTTATATGCCTACCACATTTTAAAACTTAAAATCCATTGTTGTATATTGTCCTAAATGTTTGTTTTGCTTTTGGGATTGTAGCTCCATTTGAGTTTCACAAACTGGTCTCTGACCGTAATAAATTTCATGTCATGTCTCCTCATAATTGCTTAAATCTGTTTCTACATTAAGATAGATAATATCTTTATTGTCATTGTCCCCTTTCGGGGACAACAGAATTACTCTTATTATTCTTTTGAGGGGGGGCCTTAGTAAAAATAAATAAAAAAGTGTATGCAAATACATATTTTTGGATGTGTTGTCTCTCAAAATACACATTTCTTAATGCATTTTCTCTCAATGTATGCTTTTCCTAATGATTCCCCCAATGGCTTTTTTTCAACCAGAACTCAGTTCCAGCACTTTTCAGGTGGGTGCCATTGCCATTATAAGAGAACAAGGGAGGTGTTCATGGTGAGTTCTGGCACATATTTTGGCAGGAAAATTAACATTGATACTCCCCACACCTTTAAATGTTACGGTGGTGCATCTGATCTGGCCCAAACTTTGAGCAATATCCGATTCCCCCACCACAGATTTAGTTTTAAAAAGAAAAAAACAAAGCTCCCAATTAAACATTAGCACTGCCCCCGAACTAATCTGGCAGTTGATCCAGGGTGAGGAAGGTGGTCCCAGGGTTGGTCTGTTTGGGGACCCCTAGATCTGGGCCACAGGGTGTATTCGGGGCAGTACACAGCCCATTAATTACACCCACACACCACACAAACCTCAGTATGTGGTTGCCTCTTATAGGAGAGGGCAGTCTCAAGAAAGATTCTTAATGGAATGAAGTGAATAGGGTATAGTTGTTATGATGCCAGACATGTAGGAGGAAGACTGATTAAATTCCCTGCTCATCCTTGAAACTCACTGAGTAACTTGAAGTTAGTCGGTCAATATATCTCAGCCTAACCCACCACATAAGATTACTTTGGGGATGCCATCCCAAGCTAATTAGACAAAGAGTGGGATGGTGATAAATGAAAACATAAATATAATCAACTTTATATCTATAGTTCCTCATCCTTACATTGCAGAGGTTGCGCTGGGTATGCACTGTGCACATGTGTGTGTGCATGTATTTTTCAATCTTTATTTCCCCCACCTGATACCTTTGAGTATAATCCATTTAATGCTGGGAAAAATAGGTTGGATACAAACATTTTAACAGTTCTGGTATGTGCACACTGGGAGCCTCAATTTATACCCAGGACCATGAATAGAAAGGCATATGATAGTATCCGCAGTGTTATAAAAAGTGGAAGAGACAGTGGCTTGCAAGCTGTGAAAATAGTTTTTTGAATAATTTAGTACCCTTATAATCTAGTTCCTATGAAGAGAGGCCCTTTTCTTTCTCCCCCTCTCTGTTATTTTCCTTTATTTTTATTTTTTTGTAAAATCGAAGACGTTAATACTCTAAGCTTGTGCACAGAAGCGCAAGAAGACTATTAAAAAGGGAAGTAATGGGCTTTCTGAATCTATGTAATGTTTATGAAGTATTTGTTTATCACAATGCACTGGGTTGTTAATTGGTTAGTTACTCGCCTAAGCAAGCAAATAACATGGGATGGATTGGACTATTACTTTGAGGCGAGACGTAGAGGGCAGAAAGCATGCTATCAATTTCCTGGCTAATAGCCGTTCCCTGTGGCTTCAATGGATGGGCATTTTGGAACACCAGTGAGAGAGAAAGAAAGAAAGAAAGAAAGAAAGAAAGAAAGAAAGAAAGAAAGAAGGAAAGAAAGAAAGGATTTACGTGACAGATTGAAAAGTACCACCTGAGCACAAATCATATGCACAGATTTTAAAAGGGGAAGTCAGGGTGGCTTTCATAATGTTCATCTTCCTACAGTGACTGTATCTTTTATCTCTCCCTATCAGCCTTTTAAACGCAATTTTAGCCTCCGTCTCTTGCTTAATCTCACAAACTTCCCCATTGAGTAGTGGTGGTTTTGGTTTTGTTTTTTTACTAGTAGTATGAATTCTGAGGTGTTGCCGTGGAAACACAGCTGTGAAGGCAGCTGTAGTAACTGTATGTGGTGTTCTCCCCCACTTCCCGCTTTATCAGAGGGGGGAGAAAGGGAAAACAGAAGAAAAGGGATTTTGGAGCTGCTGTGTACTTGCCTGACATTTTCTGATACCGTATCGCTTTGTGGCAATATGCTAGACAAATTGTCACAGCTGGAGGAAAGAATAAGAGCTCCCAGCTATGGGAAGGTCCACCTGAACTTTGGCGAATCAGCTGCTGTCTGTATTCAAGACATCTTTGCCTTAGAAAGAAAGCAAAAAGAACATTCTAGGAGTTTTATTTTTCCTTTTGCATAGAATGCCAACCCAAGTTGTCTGCTATGTTGGAAGAGCCAAAGTAATGCAGATAGATGAACCTGTTGATTTCAGTTACTCTCGGGCCATGTTCACACTCTTACTTAATGTGGACTCACTGCATTTACGGTGCTGGTTTTCTGATCCGTGTTCACACAACATTATCCCACAAGCACATGTATTAGGTACTTCATTTTAAGATGCTGCCGTTTGATGTGTTGTTCTCAAACCAGTTTCATTGCCAATTGAAGTCCGTAAGTCATTCCTAATTTATCTTGAGCCAGTGTTCAGAAGGTAAAGAAATATCCTGTCAACACCCTTTAGTGTGTATGCTCACATAAACACACTGAAGCTGTGCTGCTGTGAACACCTGGGAGCAAGGGGTAATATCAACATATTCTCTCTCTCTCTCTCTCTCTCTCTCTCTCTCTCTCTCTCTCTCTCTTTGCTACCCCAATTCTGCATCAGTTTCTTTTCATAAAATGCTTCCTGCAACATTATTTCTATACATTTTTCAGTGCAGTTTTTTCCCCTAATGTCCACAAGAATTCACCCCTCAAATATACATACTTGTATACTTTTGTTTTGGTTAGAGGGGAGAAAACTCACAATATTCAGAAAGGGGTGAATTTTCAAAAATAAGGTATTTTTGGGTATGTGCATTGTTTCAGGAAGTGTGAATTGGGATGGTACAAATTAAAATGTGAACTTCACCAAATTTCTTCCTCAGCCCTATTTGGTTGTTAGTGGGGAGGGGGAGTAACTTTTAAAAAAACAACAACTCAGGTTTTATTTGTTAGAAGCCTTTATAGAAGCAGGGGTTATACTCAGACTCAAATGTCCAGTCCCTGCAGGCCGCACACTCTCTACAGCCATACCCTTTGTCCTCAGCCCACACCAACCCTATGTTATTTATACCCTCCTTGAATGTTTTTGCCTGACTGAAATGTGTCCTTGCACTCTGGTTGCTGGGGTGGAAGACAGAGGGTGGGTGGCTGTGTTCCCTTACTGTTTTGGAAACTGCAAATTAGGTATGTTCACCTTTAAATGTGAACTGAACCAAATTTCTTCCTCATCTCTATCCCCTGCCCTTCCTATATCTTTCCTTGGCTGGCTGCCCTGTTCTAGTTATGTACCAATGCCAGTAGTTGATTGGGACACTAATCTATATACACACAGTAATGGGCTCCATGAAGGATTCTGAATGCTTGCTTGCCAAAGGAATGGCTGTTGGTGAAGGCGCTGCTTGGATAACAGAGGAAGTCTAGTTCATAAGGGTTTATGAAATACTCTTTTCAGCAGAACTTTAATAGACTATCACACTTCCCATCTGGACCCATGACAGCTGCCTCACACTGAGCCAAACATTGTTCCATCTAGTATTGACTATTGTGACCACCAGCAAAGAGACCTAGTACCTGGAATCCTTTGACTTGGAAATTCCAAAGACTGAACTTGATACCTTGTACAAGCAAGGCATCTAATCTGCCAGTGAGTAGGAAGGGGGTAAATTCAGTTCAGTTGAAACGGTAAACCCAGCCAGATGGGTGAGGTATAAATAATAAAATTAATATTATTAAAATTATTAAACTTCTTTCTTTCTTTCTTTCTTTCTTTCTTTCTTTTTAATTCATACTTTCCAAAATAATATACAAACTAAAATTCAGTCATCCTTCAAAATGCACACTTCTATGAATTTTGCAATGCTGTACTCCAAAATATTTTGCAATCTGTACTCCAAAATATTAGTGTACAAAAAACTACAGTAAAGTTTCCATTTTAAAAATACATATTTTAGTGAAAACAACATGTGAAAATAGCTTTTCAAAAATGTGCATAGTAGGGGAAATTGCATACAAATATATGTATCTATGAAGCAATTTGTGACAAAATGCTGATGAATTTCCATGAGGACTTTAAAAAAAAAAGCAGACTGATGTGAGAATGTGAATAACCGAATATTGCAAAGATGAGAAACTTAGAGAAACTGAAATTGTCAGGTTCGCCTGTGTCTACCAGTGAACTGTGGTTTGATTCATAGAGCTAAGTTGTTGGAAGACCCACAATCACTGGGGAACATTATCTTTGGTGCAGCAGAACTTTCAGAATGTATTGCTGCCTCAGCAGTTGCTACAAACCTTGGCAGCTCCATCACTTGAAATGCTTAAACCTGGCACGTGTTTGTGTGAGTATGTGCATGTGCTTGCTTTAAGCCGAGATACCTAATTGCTGCAATATTTTGAGGCTCTATACCTGTCAACTCCACCAGTCTGGCTGGCATAGCACTATTTTTATATGGGTTTCTCTCAGTGAAGGGATATAAATAATAGCATGGTGCTTTATTTCTAACACATTGCTCCCACACGGGCAAGCTGGACACCCTTCTGCAGTCATTCTTCTTGCACAATGGAGCTAGGGAATAGATTCATTCAGGTTTTCTCTCTTGTCAGGCACACAGTGACTTTGGCAGTCTCTCAGTTATTTGTTTGTTTTATTTCTGTTCAGCCATTCGATTCAAGAGGATCCACGCGCCAGTTTGCATAGACTAGCAAAACGCAGTCAGATTCATTTATAATGATTAAAAACACTCCAAGGAAATCCACCCACTTAAGCCCAATAAGCCAGTTATGAGACCACCCAACTGTTGGGATAACAATACCCATTGCATTCACTAGCCAGCAATCACTTAAATATATTTATGGATTTTAAAGAGATTCCTCAGTCTCCTAAAAGCCAGCAGAAGTTGCCTGGTGGGTTTCCTAGGGTGGTGGAATCCACAGTACAAGTTACCATGAAACAATGATGAAGCCTTCTTTCTTTAAAAAGTCAAAGAAAGGATAATACAGTGGTACCTCTAGTTGTGGCCACGATCCGTTCTGGGGTGCCGTTAGAGCGCTTCTGCGCATATGCGAAGCGTGCAGAACGCTTCTGCATGTGCGACAAAACCTGGAAGTATACACTTCCGGGTTTGCTGCATTCGCAACCCGAAAAGCCGCAACGTGAAGCAAACGCACCAAGAGGTATGATTGTACTGATTTCTAATGCTTCTCAGAGTCTGCACCTCCTGGGATGCCCACAGGAGGCCAGTGCATCATGCTGCCTCCCACAGGCATTATGGGAAGTGCGGCCAGTCAGGAAGTTTCTGGCTTTAATGTTTAATAGATTATTGCATTTTAATGTTCTGTTGGAAGCCGCCCAGAGTGGCTGCGGAAACCCAGCCAGATGGGCGGGGTATAAATAATAAATTATTATTATTATTATTATTATTATTATTATTATTATTATTATTATTTCCCCTTCTTATTTTTTTTAAAGCTCATTTTAATGTGTTTGTATTATATAGTTTAGACATATTGGCACTGTCTCACCATTGCATTTTTTGGGGGGGAGTACCCAAATAATAAGATTGAACAGCACATTTAATCAGATGTGACCACACATTCAACCACCCCAGAGTGGGTTTCCTTTTTTTAGCTTAAAAGCTTCCATTTAACCTACAAAAAAGCCCCAAACCCTCAGTCACTAGAACCGTAGAAGGAAGACCACTGCTCCTTAGAATGCCATCAAAGTAAGAGCTAAGTGAAAGTTTCAATGAAGTTCTCCCTTCACAAAAATGAATATATCCTGCTTTCACAGGAGGGGATTAGTTTCACGAGACAGAGGAAGGACTTCAAATGTACTGGTGTCTAAAGGCTGAGCTATGATTCAGCACATCTCTGGGTGATTTATGTTGAATCTTGAAGCTTCAGACTAAGCGTTTGCATTCACTAGCTTGCAGGAACATTGCTGTAAGGATTGAAATATGATAACACACGTGGCATAGTTAAAAGTGATATATAAAAGCTTATTATATATATTCATTTAATGAAAAGGCTGGCAAGAAGATTTATTCCAGGCCACTGATCTGGCCTACTGGGCCTACTAGCATATTCATTGGAAGCTAGGCACAGAAGGGCATTGCTGCAAAAATAAACTCTGATTCAGTGAGGATGTTATCACTGGAGAAGCTATGTTTACCCTCATTCAGTGGTGACTTCTAGCAAAGCTTATTGAAGATGTTTACAGTGTTCAAAAGCAATTACTTTATCTGGAGAAACCAGACTGATTTGGAACACACATACATCCCATAGAGACCGCCTCTCCTAATTTTTGTTGCTGTTGTTTGGCTCTCACTGGCTTTCAGGAAAAACCTTGCCTTTCTATTGTGTTTCCAGTCTCCTATACTGACATGTACAAAATAATTTTTGATTCTTCACTCATTTGAGTGAAACTCCCCCCTCCCCCAATACACTGAACATCATGCATAAATGAGAAGTTTATGAGCTTTTCTAGCTAAGCGTGTTCTCCTTCATGGATAGCACGTGTTGCGGTGGGGGCCAGCAAGTTACCCCTCTGGTGCTGGGCAGGATCGTATAGATGGCAATGGCTGTGATTGGGTCCTGGGTTGTTGTTGGGGAGATTTAGTTGTTGCAATGTGTGATGGACAGCCCAGCGGGTATATAACCCTTGGCACGCCCTGTGATGTTCCTCTTTGCTGCGTGCAACGGATCTCCCGCCCTTCCTCTCCCTTATATTAGGCCTCTGTGTTGACCTTACTATGCCTGTCATGGGGTCATCTGCTGTTGGGGCAGGGGCCTGGTAGGAATTTTTCCAGTTGACTGATTGGCTGGTGCCATCTGGTTTTCGCCTACTGCATAGCAATTAGTCACAACTTGTAAGGTTGGTGGTTAGGCATCGGTTATTGTGTTCGTTGGTGGAGGGGTAAAGATTGGCTGTGTCTGCCCCTCCAATGCTGCTGCTGTGCGGGGAATTCCATTAAAGGAATCCAGGGGCTCACCATGCTTTTGTCCATATCCCCTGGTGGGGGGCCAGGGCCACGCAAGAGCCTCTGGGAGCATTTGGGGAGAGACGTTGGGTCTGACCCCCGGCTCCTTTTCTCTCCCCTAAGTGTTTTCCCTTTACTGATGGTCGTCAGTTCTGTCCCCAGTGGGACAGATAGTCTAAACCAATGCCTATGCAACCACTCACATATCATGTATGTCAATAAAGGTGTGGCCAAAATTATGCCAAAAACCTAAACCTAAATTACTGTCTGAGGTGTGAGTTATTTTGAGGGGTGGTTTGGGGACCTCGACACGCAATAACTGTATCTCAGATGACTGTTGCAAAAGTTCATTTTTTCCTCCATCATAATTTTGCCTAGAGTAAAATTTGAAGTGAAATTGGTGTTTCTCCTCTGTGCAAGTCCAAGGGAACTCACCAGAGTGCTAGAGCACCTGCTTTGCATGCAGAAGATCTCAGGTTCAATCCTCAGCATCTGTAGGTAGGGATTAAAACCCTGCTGTCTGGAATCCTTGAGAGCCACTGCTAGTAGTGTTGACAGTAGTGAGCTAGAGCGACCATTGATCTGTCTCACCATAAGGCATCTTTCTATTTTTCTAGCAAAATATCTAAGGAAGGGAAATGTCATGCATCCTCAGTTGTGGGTTACCATGCTTTGCTAAAACTAGTTGTATAAGGTCACTGGACCTTTTCTACAGTATCTCATTGTGGTCTAAATGATATAGATTGGTCATCTGCATACATGACTGGTCTACCTTTTCCTTTTTAATTTTTTTTAAAAATAATTTTCATTTATATGCAATACAACAATTATTCAACAATAATTCTAACATTTCAGATTTAGACTCCCCCCTCTTCCTGTAGTTCTTTACCCTTATTTTTGTCGTTTACTGCATACTCCAAATTATCTTAACAACAACAGCAACAATAAAAATAATAATTTATTATTTATACCCCGCCCATCTGACTGGGTTTCCCCAGCCACTCTGGGCGGCTTCCAACAAAATATTAAAAATACAATAAAACATCAGACATTTAAAACTTCCCTAAACAGGGCTGCCTTCATATGTCTTCTAAAAGTCAGATTGTTGTTTATTTCCTTATTAATCTATTCTCATGTGTACCTCATATATGTTTTCAAAACTGCAGGTTTTTACAATAATCTTGCCAATGTCTTAAGCTATGACCGGTCTACCTTTTCCTGGTCCTAAAAAAAAAAGACCATCTCTTTTGTGCTGGTATCCTTCTTAGGACAGGCAAAATACTTCCTGTATGCAGCTCCAGTCCTGTGTTTTGCCTTTCCGTGCTTCATTGCCTACACCAGTGTATCCAATGTGGTGTCATCCAGGCACTCTGGACTCCCAACTCCCATCATCCCTAACCATTGGCCATTCTGATCCTATTGGCAGTTGTAGTCCACAACATCTGGACTACATGTTGGCTACCTTTGCCCTGGACAGCCCCCTGCCATTCCCCCTGCATCTAGAGTTGTGTATGTAGCATCAGATACATTTTCAGACAATGCTGCAGTGAACACATTTCTCCACATTGTGGCTTATTAATTATTTGCTAAGCATCTGAGGATTTGGTTCATTACAGTGTCTTGCGGAAAACACCATTAATATGCAGCACAGCTGAGAACTTGTAATAAACAAACTGAATTAACAAAACTATTAAATATCTCTGGTGACCAGTTTCTTTACATATACAGTTTATTTGAAAAACATTGCCTGAGATCAAATCCTAACATGCCTCTTTTATATTTCAAACATTACAAGGGCATCAAGCAATATATAATGTTTTGAACAGATTTTTTTTTTTTTTTACTCTGTTTTCGGTCTTTCTCTTTGAGCTTATTTCTGTTTCTTACTAGTTACAATAAGGAAGTGGAGGCTCATCCATTAGCATGACTGGTACACGGCATCAATAACCTCATTCGATCTTAAGCCACCCTCCACCTTCCTTCCTGCCTTCTTACTTACAACCTGTCCAAAGGGTGGTAGCATTGGCTGTCAGTTCCCTCCTCCCTAGTTCTAGAAATGTACCACTGAAACTAACAGGGGAGAAGGATTAGCTGGTTTTGCCTATCATTGGCTCTGACTCAACCTACAGTTAAGCTCCCTGCATATTGCCCTACTAGTCCCACATTGGTGTAGAGAACAATGACATTCTACCTTTCCAGAAAAATGGTTCGACCAGGGCTTTTTGTTATCCCATGGGCAGGTAGGCAAACTATCCCAAGGCATACCTTAAAATGGGCATTCATTGCTCTGGTTGCATGGTACACAGTGCTGCCACTGCTACTGTTGCATTGCACCTTTTGTTAAAGAGGGTACTAAGCACTGATGGGTGGTGAGGTGCTGCATGACATTAAGTGCTGAGGAATAGCCTTGCCAATCTAGTACAGCATCTTGTTCTCAAAGTGGCCAACCAGCTACATATAGAAACGCCTCCAATGGGACATGAGGACAGAACTCTGTGTTCCATGCACCGTGCCCTGGGCCCCGTAAGCTAGCCTGCTCTCATGACATTGAAGTGGAATATTCCAGAAGTGGAATATGGGATCCCAGTGACATATCTAGTCCCACATCCAGTTCTTGCGTGTCGAGGTCCCAAGACACCCCCCAAATAAATTCACACTTCACACAGCAATTTAAGTTTAAGTTTTTTGGCACAATTTTGGTCACAACTTTATTTAAATACAACCAATGTGAGTGGTTGCTTAGGCATTGGTTCCAAATATCTGTCCCCCGCCCTGGGACAGAACTGACACCCACTAGCCAGCGAAGTCAGTAAGGGTAAACACTTTTTAAGGGGGAGAGAATGGAACTGGGTGTCAGGCCCTCACCTCTCCCCAAATGCTCACAGAGGCTCTAGCCCCTTGCCGGGGGTACGGACAAGAGCAAGGCGAGCCCCTGGATTCCTTTAACAGAATACCCTTGCAGCAGCAGCATTGGAGGGGCAGGCACAGCCGATTCCTTACCCCTCCACCAACCAATTTTAACCAATGCCTAACCGCAACCTTACAAGTTGTGACGATTTGCTACGCAGTTGGCAAAAACCAAATGGACAAAATCAGCCAAATGGACAAAATTCCAACCAGGCCCCTGTGCCAAAGCAGGCGACCCCATGACAGGCATAGCAAGGTCAAACGCAAAAGACCCTGAAAACGGGGAGGGTGGGTGGGAGATCCAATGCACGCAGCAAAAAGAGGAAGCTCAACGCTGCGTGCAGGGAATATAAGGCCTATGGCTGTCAATCAACAATTCGCAACATCAACACCTCCCCAACAAGAGGAGCCCAATCACATCTGTGGCCATCCAAACTAACCCACCCAGCAACAGGGGGCTGTCTTGTTAACCCTTCCGCAACACGTGCTCTCCATGAAGGAGAACCCGCTTTACAGTGACCAATCAGAGGCCTGTGAGAAACCTGAGAGCAGGATATGAGCATGAGAAGTCTCCTCTTCTGTGCTTCACAATAAGTGCTATTTAGACACATAGGCCTATAGACTTCAAACTTTTTCAGCAGCAACATTATCAGTTGCAGAAAAGTGCCATCCTTTCAAAATATTTCTGGTTTTGTAAAACTTATACCTAAACCAGAATTGCAGAAGCTCTATGTGAGCTGTTAATGGGCAACATCATTTCAGATTAGTTGGGAGAACTGTGAGTTTCCCCCCAGGAGAAATTCTCCTTCTGTATGCAGAACGAGCAAGAACTAGCAAAAAGTAAATTTTAAGGAAACCTTAATGGACTCCCCCCCACACACACACACTATGCATGCATAAAAGGAGATCGTTTTTGTTGAACTTTTTCACCAGCATTGGAAGTCGGTTTGCACATAACCAGTTTTAAGAATTACTATCCTGCAATGGCTTTGCTATCTTCTACTTTCTTGAGTGGCTAGAATCACCCACATGATATCCAGGAAGTATTGAACACACTATATTTCAGTGCTATCTTATTAGACATGTATCAGTGTGAGGCCATCACATATATTTCATGATCCCTAATTGAAAAGAAGCCTTAACAACTGGGGGAGGCAGGGGGTAGCACCAAACCATTAGTGGATCAGGAACAAGAGAAAGAAGGAACTGGCAATAAAACTGCATACGCTCCCTAAAATAAAAGGGGGGGGGGAGGAATCACTGTAGGATTTTTTTCCCTCCAGGAAACATTTCAGATGTGCCAGGAACCACCAGGACTGCAATAAGGTGCCCTCAGCTCTATTTTATTTGAGTATCAGACATTTGATCCTCTCTGAGTCCCTCGCCCAGCAGATCGGTTGTAAACCATCCGGCAACAGCTACATCACATATGACTCCCCCCACCCTATCTTTTGAAAATACTTTTTAAAAATAATGATTCCTTCTAATAGCAAATTGAAGTATTGAACGCTGAGTGCATTGTAGTCAAAATGGGGCCACTGGGAAATGAGAGGGTAGGTAACACGGAGCACGGAGCAGTACAAAAACTTGAAAAGCAACTATGGCAAAACAATAACAAACAATAGATTGCAGGCTACTCAGAGCAGATCCATTTAAATCAGTGGGCAGGGTCAGTTTTTGCCCATTAATTTCAATGGGTCTATTCTGAGTATAGGGACGCGGGTGGCCCTGTGGGTTAAACCACAGAGCCTAGGACTTGCCGATCAGAAGGTCGGCGGTTCGAATCCCCGCGACGGGGTGAGCTCCCATTGTTCAATCCCTGCTCCTGCCAACCTAGCAGTTCGAAAGCACATCAAAGTGCAAGTAGATAAATAGGTACTGCTCCGGTGGGAAGGTAAACGGCATTTCCGTGCGCTGCTCTGGTTTTGCCTAGTCATGCTAGCCACATGACCCAGAAACTGTACGCCGGCTCCCTCAGCCAGTAAAGCGAGATGAGCGCCGCAACCCTAGAGTCGTCCGCGACTGGACCTAATGGTCAGGGGTCCCTTTACCTATTCTGAGTATAATTTGTTTGAATACAACATGGTGAGAAAGTGACCCACTGAATCCAGGCCATCCTAAGTAGCCATGGGAGGTTGACTGACAGTTGAGAAATTAAAACACAAAATGAGAGGAGGGCAGTGTCCTGTACTCTTTAGTAGCTTCTTACAGCTTCTTACAGCATCCTGGTTGACTGGTAGGAATCCTAAGCAGAACCACTTCTCCTAGGAGGTGGGGATAAACTGCAACGTTTTGTTCAGAGTTGCCACTTGTTAAAATCACTACAGACATAAAGAAAAGATAAAGGAAGCTTATGCTCATCTGCGTTAGCTCTTCTACATCAGAAGAAAATCTTCCAGCCTATCCTTTTTATGTCTGCCTATGACGTTGCCCTCTTTGGAAATGGATGTCTTACACTCCATTATAGCAAGACTAATCCTAATATCAAGCTGTGTTTATAACACTTTCCTGTTTTCATTTCCCCCTGTGATCTCCACAATAGCCTGCTTGAGTCCACACACTGTATTTTCTGGGGGAAAGTATTGTTTTGTGTTGTTTCCCTTTATTGAATCATGTAAATATTCATTTTCAGAAAAGGCTCCAAGGACAGACAGACTTGGATTACGATGGAGGTGTTTATACATCTTAACTGAATCCATAAATAATTGGCCTTGATTGTATTTATGCATATTCTGCTTGAAGCCTTAGTGCTCCCACTTACAAAACATTTCCACAACAAAAACATGGAATATTCTGTAAATGTGGCAGTTTGCAATTCCACTCATTAAGTGGCATCCCAGCTGCATTTCCCCCTTTGTAGCCCAGATTGGAATCCTTTCTGACTGTGCTTTTAAAAATAAATAAAAATGAAATAGCGTTTTTTGTAATCTGCTTGCAGCAAATCGAAAAAGAAAAATACCGGTAATGGTCTAACCTACAGCAACAGGATTGCCCATGCTTGGGTTCTCAATTGATTGAGTAGCCTGTTTTAGCTGCATACAATTCACAGAACATGTCAGTCACACCTGGCAAGTGGGCAACAGAATACAGGCAGGCACATAAAGCACATGCAGGCGGCCTGCATTAGGATTTATGTTGAGCTGAAATCCACCTTCCAACAATATCATGATTCATTTTGCAGGCTTTGAAGTTGGAGGTATTTTGGCAGGGGGGATGGAGATCTCAGTGGGTGGAGTACAAAGAGGGGCAATGTATGAGACAAACTTTCTAACGGTATCTGCTGGACAGCAGGGATTTTACCCACACAATTCCAGGCTGGAGGCAGGAAGCATTTCCCTTACTCTGATTTGGCTTTTTATGCCTTCATGGGCTAAAGGCTGAAGCCAGTTCAAAGTAAGGGCAGCTTTTCCTGCTCTCACTCTGGAGTGTGTGTGTTGTTTTCCTACCCACAAAAAAACAAAAACAAAAACAACAAGCATTTCCCTTACTCTGATTTGGCTTTTTATGCCTTCATGGGC
The DNA here is from genome assembly GCA_034641385.1 of Darevskia mixta. Classification (NCBI taxonomy): domain Eukaryota; kingdom Metazoa; phylum Chordata; class Lepidosauria; order Squamata; family Lacertidae; genus Darevskia; species Darevskia mixta. Next base: position 12,019,743 of record JAWWNH010000061.1, on the reverse strand, counting down.
TAAAGGCTGAAGCCAGTTCAAAGTAAGGGCAGCTTTTCCTGCTCTCACTCTGGAGTGTGTGTGTTGTTTTCCTACCCACAAAAAAACAAAAACAACAACAACAACAACGGGGACATGTTCAGCAACAAAATCACAAAACCGGTGCCTGCAGAAATAAAATAAAATAAAAGGAGGATGTTTCTTTTTTCCTTACCCCCTGAGCTTTTCCAAGCTGAAAAAGTTATTTAAAAACCTTTTCAGTCCAATCTAATTATGATACATTGCTGGGATAGAAATTTATTTTCTTACCTGTCTTAATGAATTTATAAACAACTTTTCAGGAGAAAGTAGTCTTCACTAAACCAGGCATAAGAATAACCACCACTTAAACAATGCAAACATGTTAAAACCTCCAAAATATTCAAAATATTTAAAAGTCTCTACAAAAACAGATAGAGCATAGAAATAGTTACACTATTATAGCACTATTTATATTGCTATGAAATAGCAGTATATGTCTAATGCAGATACCTCCCCCCCCCCCGTATCTCTTTGCAAAAAAAAGTATTTTCCTATTCTGCCTCTTGGTTTAACATAATACTAATTGTTGTGTATTAATGCTGCTTCTGTGGACATCTCGCCTTGTTTTATCTGCAGTAATGCACAAATATTTCCACTGAAGCAGAAAAGGAGTGTCCCAGGGGCTTTTCTGGAAGCCGTTTCTGTCTGGCAAGGGGGCATGTTGCTGCCAAGTCAAATGTGTGAATTAGTCAGGTATGCTGCCATGAAAAAAAATGCCCCTGGCTTTGTGGATTGCAGGATCTTAAATATACCATGTTGAACTCTCTCTTGGGAGTACTGAAATTTTTGCTGGAAGGGGTGATTGGCGGAACGAGACTAACATCAAGGGCTTGAGTATTTCTACCTGTTGTGGAGTAGGGATTGGGGGGAAATTAGATTCAGTTCTCAATTTAAAGGGGAATATATGAAATTTCCAAAACAATGTGTGAACCAAAGTATAGCTGTCGCATACCTCCAAATTTTGCAGTGCAGTTCTCCAATCAAGTAATGTATCCTCATATTGTGAATAAAAATTCACATATTAGTGAAAATAACATGCAAACAAACCATTATATTAGGGGAAATTGCTTTGGGGGAAAGTATATATTTTGCAAAATCACATATGAATATGAACGTGAATGATAGGAGATATTTGCACTACAATGCTAATGAATTTTCACGAGGACTTGTTACAATGCAAACTGATATGAAAACGTGGAGAACTGAATTTAAATTGGGGTGGAGGAGTGAGAAATAGAACCTGAAATTGATGAATTTGCTTAAAGCCCACTAAAAGGACAGTTCAGTTCAATTCAATAACCTTTATTAGGCATAACAGACCAAACAATTTCAGAGCAGACATTGTATACAAAATATTTAAGCTATAAACTAAACAAAGTAAGGTTTGTATTAATTAAATCTTTAACACTAAAATTCACTACTAATCCATAAAAAAAAAATAACTTCAGGCTTCTCAAAACAGACCAAAGTTAAAATATCAATTAATATAAATAATATGACAATATATCAAACAGGACAGTATTAAAAGGGATGCTTGGTGGAGAGTCTGGAAAGCATCAAAACAGAATGTACGCAGTATATGTGAGTGGCTGGTAGAAGGAGGACTGGCAATTTCCACCTTCCCAGGTGAAGGATGCAGTAGAAGTAAGAGAGGAGACTGGGGTAAGAGCTGGGAAGAAGAAGCATGCCATAAAAGGGAGGTTTGGCTGCCTACCATTGTATGTAGATTAATTGCAGAGGTGCTGGTGTTGCCTTCATGACACGGGGATCACTTTAGCTCTGCATATGGTATATTTTATTTCTGTATGAGGCTTTATTCTCTTTCCTGGCTGGCTTGGAGTTTTGATTCAGATCAGTTGTATCGTTGGATAAAAGGGACCACCATCACAGTACTCACAGGTGCAAGTGATCAGAAGAGATGGTACCCATAACAGTCAAATTTCCAAATGAGACTAAAATCTTTAGTGAGCCCATTGTATATGATTGTTTTATGCGGGAATCTCTCATCCATACCCTTGAAATTGTCTCACTTGCACAATCCCTCCCACCCTGCATTTTTAAGGGCATGTATGGTGCTGTGGTCTAAACCACTGAGCCTAGGGCTTGCTGATCAGAAGGTGGGAGGTTCGAATCCCCGCGACAGGGTGAGCTCCCGTTGCTCAGTCCGTCAAAGTGCAAGTAGATAAATAGGTACCGCTCCGGCGGGAAGGTAAATGGCATTTCCGTGCACTGCTCTGGTTCGCCAGAAGCGGCTTAGTCATGCTGGCCACATGACCTGGAAGCTGTACGCCGGCTCCCTCAGCCAGTAAAGAGAGATGAGTGCCGCAACCCCAGAGTCGTCCACGACTGGACCTAATGGTCAGGGGTCCCTTTACCTTTACCTATAACATAATAGCTACCTCCTTCTTCAGGACAAAATTGGTATGGTACATTAATATCAAATACCAGTATACTGTAATCTCAGAATAAATGTGATGGTAAAGCAGTATATGATAATACTAAAGGGGATTTGCATTACTAGCTGCCACATCTTATAAACAGATATTGCAAATGTGGGGAAGGTGTTGAAAAGTGCAACAAAAAATAGCTATCAGGAGCTGGAGTTACTAGTTACAACATTTCGAGCTTTTCAGTTTAGGGACAAAGTGAGTAAAGTGATGGAGCAGGGGCAGCCAACATTGTGTTCTACATTATTCCTGGCCACACTCAAAACTAGGAATCTTCCAATGAAGTCTTCCAATGAAGCCGTCTGGTATCAAATACAGAACAAAGAAGTCCCTTTTCCCATGCAGCACATGATTAAACTATAGAATTCAGTACAGCAAGAGACAGCCAGCCAATTAGGCACCTGTAAAGGGGGCGGGGGCAGTGTAAGACAAACTTCTAGAGAATAAAGCTATTAATTCCTAATAGTCATGATGATGGACATATATTACCTGCAGTAACAACTGCACCAAGGATGCCAGTTGCTGGCGAACAAGCATGAGAGAAGGCTATTGCACTCTTGTTCAGTTTATAGGCTTTCCATAGGCTCTGGTTGGACACTGTTCGTACAGGATACTGTACTGTACTAGATGATAGACCTTTAATCTGGTCCATTAGGGATCTTCCTCTCTGATACGACTTGAAATATACTGGGCCAAATAAATTAACTTTTAGTGTTCCCATGATATCTCTTCTCACTTTGGCTTCATAATGTAGCCTTCATTTATTTTCTTCCTTTATTTATTACTACCTTGGTAGTCCTCGCGAAATGTTGAAAAGAAGTACCCTGAACAGGTAATGAATTATGTGGCCCTCCATGAACCAAACCTATAATGGAGATATTATTTAGATATGTATGTATGAAGTTTGCAGGCAGATCTGTCTGCACAGTGGGAAAAATAGTAATAAATCCACAGCTGTTCACCTTAATGAACAACAGATTGGGAATATATTATTAACCAGGAGTGGGGAGGAAGGGTAAGTTTTCAAATGTTGTCAGAATTTTGGTTTTGATCCTTACAAGAGTTGGGCTTATGTGACAAATCAATTAATAATGGATAAAAAGTTTCTTTCCATTTTATCATATTGTTACACGCTGCCCCAGTCTCTGAGCAGTGCAAGAATCCAGGGGTTCCAGGCATGCTTACCCAGGGTCTGTGTTTCCTTTCAGGAATGAGGCACAGAGGAGGCTTTCGTGTCTTTATTATATATGGTTTATTTGCAAATATATAAAACCTGAGCCTATGAAGGAGGGGCTCATAGTATTAACTCTATATTTTGAGGGAGGGCCCCTTATGATCCTCTTTGTTGTCTTAATGGCTCATCCCCCAAACTATCACCTCACACAGGTGAGGTGTCTTAATAAAAAAATTATAATTGTCTAGCACACAACTCGATGCACATTGGTCTTGATTAGCTTTTACTGCTTGCTGATTCCAAGGGATTTAGAAGTGTCTAGCACAAAGCTTAAAACACACAAGTCTGGCTTGATACTCATGGGTTTTGCACCCAAGTTTTAACACCTCAAATTCTGGCACCAACTGGACCCATGAATTTAGGGGAGTCTGGCACCCATATCAACATCTATACATGCATTTATTTAGTTTCCCCTGAGAATTTGGCTCTCCAGCGGGCTTGTGGATGATTCTTAGAGGAATGCTCTAAGATTCAAGTACATTTCTCTGATCCCTAGCTGATGTCACAGGAGGCTGCTGGCAGAGTTGAGAATATATAATTTGTGATAACTAGGATTCACATGATAATTTGTACTAAGCTGCTAATCACTATGGCTAGCATAGCATGTGGCCTGGTAATGGAAGTACCACTGCACTTAGCAAAATGCATGAGATGAGGCGTGGTCATATCTCACTTGCTGCTTCTGGGTATTTTACAGTTAAGTATGTACTGATTAGGGATGACATTTGCTGCAGAAGCCATAGCTTAGTGGGAAGAACATGTGCTTTCCATTCAAAAGGTCACAAATTCAATCCCTGGCATCTCCAGGTAAGGAAGCATGAACAATATCAAGGGTGGCACCTCTGCTGGGTGAAACAAACCCACAGCTGATTTTTTAAAAAAGAAATTGCATGCCATTTCTGTGCAATAAAAGGTGTTTGTACAAACAAAAAGATGGCTTTTCCCTATGCTGGAGATAGCCTTTTTTTCCTTTTAATGTATTTATGATGGGCCTTGGTTATGTACAATGACACAGAAAATGACATGTCTGCTGTGAAACATATCCAAGCAGCTTCATAGTGTCAAAGCAAGAAAGAGAGGGCTGGGACTGAACTGTAGTCCTGTTTAATGCAAAGCATGTGCCCCAACACTGTGCTACAGCCACCTCCCTCTTCTATCTTCTTTGGCAGCCCTATATAGTGCATTTTACAGTAGTCTAGTCTACAGTCCCCTGAGTCATTAACAGAAGCGAATTGCGGGGAGTGCAGCCAGTTCTGCTGGACTGGGCACCGATGCGAGAGGGCACAGCAGGGCTTCACAATTATAGTGAACTAGTATATTAAGCCCGTTGAAAAAACGGGCGCTAGCCGGAGCCGGAGCAGCAGGAGCCGGGGGACTGGGAGGCTTCGGCGGGGGCGACCGGCTGGCCCGTCAGCGGAGGCCGGCTCGCCTCGGACCCCCGCCGGCTGGGCAGCGCGCAGGGAAGGGCGTGTGCCGGACGGGGGGCCTCCTTCAGGCGGCGGCAGGAGCCTCCATAGGCGGGCGGCGGCGGGTGGCGGCGGGCGGCGGCAGCGGGAGCGGCGCTTTGCGCCGCTTCCCCCCGGCAATGGCGGCGGCGCAGTTTCGCCCGGCCGGAAGTGTCTCTGCGTCGTCCCGCCCCCCTCTCCGCCCCCTCCAATCCCTGCGTCCGTCTGTGCCATGCGCAGAATTTACTTCCGTGACACACAGAAAATTGCAGGTGGACGCAGGGACACTTGAAGATTATAATATAGGATTGAGCAGAACGGAAGGCAAGAGGTGGGGGAACACCTCGCACTGGGCACCGCTAAAATGTTAAAGACCAAAGTCTGCCACTGTCATTAGCAACAGAGGTCAGGTAATTAAAAATTAGTCAACTACTTCAGTCTGGGGTAGTTGAGTGCAATGTTTCATAATTCAGACTGAAGATGGGAATTGAAGCCTTGCCTTAGGTGGACGTGTGTCATCTCCTTTCAGCATCAAATCTCCCCCCTCCCCAATAAACACTTTCAATCAAAAAGCAATAGATGCATGTGAAGAGAGACTTGTTAGATTTGCATTTCAAAGAGGTTCCCAGTGAGACAATTCAAAGCATCTGTTAATGTGGGAATGCTCTGGAAAGCTAGAGGCTAGTTTTGCAGAATCCCCACTGAGTTTTCGCCTAATGCAGAAGTTCTTACAGAAATCTCATCTCCAGTTTCCTCTGCCTCCCTAGCCCTGACTCTTGCCAGCCTCTCCTCCTCTTCCCTGGGCAATAAAACATTGAAATCCTTCCCCACCCCATGACCTCATTTCCAGAGAGAGAGGTTCTGATCCATCCCTGATTCTGTTATATAAGATGACTCAGCAGTTGATAGCCCTCTTATCCTTTTTCTTTGAGGTAAGTATAAGGCAGCTCAGCTGTGCTAGAGTGTGACTCATTAATTTGCATTCTGATGCAGTATGCTTATGCATCAATCTATGATCCATGCTGTTTGGTGTCCTAAACCTGAGGCATGAAAAATGATTTTTTTTTCAGGCTTTGATTTTGTTCTTGGTCAAAATAAAGAGGTGCGGTAGACTCAATGAGAAGAAAAATCTTAGTGGGGTTAAGTTCAAAGTCTTTGCTTTGAGCCAGCTTGGGTGTAAAGAAAAATTCAAACAGAACACGATTAAATTATACTGTTCGAAAGGATATATAACATCCTTTTTATCTTTTTTCTTCTTGATTATTGGATTACTTATTTTCTACACTCCGTAGTAATTAAGCTGAAAATTTAGCAAGCCTTTGAGTTCATTTTTTAAATAAAAAACCCTCTGTGCTAATGAAATAATGTGTTCCTTTTTAATCACACCTATTAAGATGTCACTGTTTGCTAATTACTTCCTTGAGCTCAAAGCAGTCAGAGCATCAAGAATATCTTGATGCTGATACTCTTTCTTTTATTTTACTTTTGGAGTTACAACAGGAAATGAAATTTCTGGGTTTGAGCCACTGAAGTGAAACAAGAATCTTATTATAGTGAGAGGTCTGATAGCGCCAATATGTTGCTGTTCGTAGCTTATGTCAGAAACAAATTGTGTAGCAGATTTGGAACCTAGAACCTGAAGCAGTGATCCCCTCAGACCGGGGTTTTGGGGTGGACACCCCCAGCCCATTCAGCAGAATGAGTACAAGGGTCCCCAAATGAATCAAAACAGGCCTACCACATTCCGAAGAGATATAATGTACATTTACCTCTAAAGAGGAGGCTCCCCATAAGGTTATGAACTTCAGAGCCTAAATTATCTAACTGCACCACTGACCTGAGCGATGTCTTCTGTATGCCCATGATCCAGTCCAGGCCAAAGAAAAGGTCTCCCTGCAGACCAGCCAATCTACAGGCCAGAGCAGGTAATGTGATACAAAATTCAGGTCATTCATATTTTTTTTTTTCAGCCCAATAACTTCGTTCCCTTCTGGACAACTTTCTGGAAGCCATATCCCAGTGGTGGTCAGGTCCAGAAAGGCAAACATGAATGAAGAATTGAATTATCAGTTTTAAATTTAGGTTAATTTCTACACTCCTCTCTATTCTCCATTGAGGGAATTGAGTCTTCAGAGTTCAAGGAAACATTCCAACCAACCAAAAACAATGAGGAAGATCGTTTTATTTGGGGAAATGCTGCAAGGATTAAATATTAGCCCCACTCCTCGCAGAGTGTCATTAACAGTTCATGATCTAAAACCAAGCTCTCTCCACACACCTTTTTTTTTCTTTTTAACAACAATTCTAGGACATGGAGATCTAATAAAATCCACAGTCCCTCTTCTGCTGTGGGAATATTGTACCATGCACTCTACAACACCCAAATCTGCAATGTATTGTTCAGTTTGCACTGAAAAGTTGTCCCTTTATCTCTAGAACCCCATTGTTTTTGATGATTGGTTTTTGTTGATGGCATCCGTCTGTCTTGGGAGACAATGGAGAAGTGCACCTTTGGGGTGGGGGTGGGGTGAAGTCAAAGGTTTTGATTGAACCCTCCAGGTTTTGCAGAGAAAACATCAGTCCGCGTATTAAAACGGGAAGCCAAAAGGGTGCCCCCCAGACACTGCTGGACTCAGACACTCATCAGCCCAAGCCAGTAATTGGGGATGGGTACCATGGTGGCTTTAGCCTGCCTTAAAAAGCTGCAGAGAAAATAAGCCCATGCTGAAGTATTTTCTATCACCTCAGTCTATGGTGGAGGGGAGGAATCTTTGGTTATCCAGTTAACACTGTATTGATTGATGCACACATCAGTCAATAGGCTTGCAATGGTAAACTAAGCAAGCATGTAAGCTGGTGGCTGCTAAAAGGTATTTTGTCTTCTATTAACTCACACTTTGCTGCTTGCCTCAGTTGGACAAGTAAGAGATTCCTAAGTTAATGTGTTTAGTTGCATATTACAGGCAAAGTAAAATCTTTCGCTGGTAATGAATCTCCAGCTCATATGACAGATCAGAGATTAAGTTTTTTTGTTACCTCTAATCATGACATTTTAGAGTAGACTGTATTATTTGTGGGAAAGCAAATGGAGGGTAAGAAGAGAGGTCATGGCTTTAAAGGAAAAACCAGACAATCATATTGTACAATAGAAATGCCTGTTTAATGCCACTGAGCAGTCCTGGTCTGTTGAAATGAAGCAAAGTATATCTGCCTTGTCCCTTTCCTCCATAAAATAATCCACAGGGCTGCATGCAGTCTGAGCCCAAAATGCATACAGTGGTACCTTGGGTTACATACACTTCAGGTTACATACGCTTCAGGTTACAGACTCTGCTAACCCAGAAATATTACCTCAGGTTAAGAACTTTGCTTCAAGGAGGGCACAAGGAGAAGGGGACGACAGAGGATGAGATGGTTGGACAGTGTTCTCGAAGCTACTAACATGAGTTTGGCCAAACTGCGAGAGGCAGTGAAGGATAGGCGTGCCTGGCGTGCTCTGGTCCATGGGGTCACGAAGAGTCGGACACGACTGAACGACTGAACAACAACAAGAAGAACTTTGCTTCAGGATGAGAACAGAAATCGGGCAGCGGCTGCGCAGCGGAAGGGGGAGGCCCCATTAGCTAAAGTGGTACTTTAGGTTAAGAATGTTTTCAGGTTAAGAACAGACCTCCGGAACCAATTAAGTACGTAACCAGAGGTACCACTGTATTGGTCTTTAAATTTGGATGGCACATTGTGAATCTATTGTATAGGCCAAGTACAAAGATCCCCAGTGAAAGACCGTGTGGTGGAAATGCAAGACACATCACGTCTAATTAAATGCAGTTCCTCAATAATGCAGAAGTAGGGAACATTGCATGGTTATGAAAAAATAAGGAGTGTAAAGTGGGATATAACAAGATAGTTGGAATATGTGACCTGTAGCATTGGTCAGCTTGTCATTTGGGAGCATAGCATACTAAAATATATAGCTAAGTAGAGAGGGACGTTAAGAATGGTTCTACTTGCTGATGATTTCACAATTATTAGCTTTAACTTGAGATTAGGAGAACATTTGCCTTGCTGTTATTCCTAGGGGAATTAGGATTTTAGAGCTCTTCCTCCCAGAGGAAAAGATCACAGTTTCTCTAAACATAACTCTATTATGTCTCTGTCATTCTCAGCTTCTTAATGATATCTTTTTTGTCTACAAATGGACACTGGAGGCTATGGACTTCCGGCACATTAGGTTGTAGACTTCAATTTCTATTGGACTCATTGACTGCAGCTAGCATGGTCAATTCTGGACTAATCTTTTAATGACATCCAAGTTGATGGCCATCACTGCCTCGTATGGAATTTGCTCCTACAGGAAGCAGCAATGGTCACTAATGTGGATAGCTCTAAACAAGACAAATTCACGGAGGAGAAGGCTGTCAATCGCAATGGCTCACTGTTCAATATCTCTACCAACCCTCTAAACTATATGTTTTAATCAGGTTCTAGATGGGATGAGAACATAAGCCAGGAATGAGAACATAAGCTGTCCAATGGCTCTCTTGGAGGAATGTTAAAGGGCAAACGCTGATACTTTTCTTTGTTCCCCATCCTCCTTCCTCTAATTAAGGTTTTTGTCACAGTTCCTACTCCTTTTTAACCTGAATGATTCTTTTTAAACCAGTCACTCTGTTGGTAAAGGAAGGGTTCTGTTCTGCTCAGTAATTTTTACAGATGGCATAAAAGCAAGAGAACTTTATTGTTTGGCAGCCATTATAGTATAATTATAGTTCTAATATTTTGATCCTGTATTTTATTCTCCAGTCCCATCAAGAGGCAGTTTTTAGGCACTTCTATGCTACTCCAGAAATTAAAAGACAGCGAGAATTAGGTGCAATCTAGGTTGCAGTTGAAAATATTTGTGAGCACGTACCTGTATACTTTTTGAGTGCCTGAAAGGGATTCTTTTGTGTGATACTTTCTAGCTGAGGTTGTCCACCCTGCAATTAGGCGGAAGCAGGCACCTATTTGAAGGATTGTCAGAAGAGAGAAATTTATCTGAAGGAGTGTGCATATTTTGAATAGTTGCCTGGTTCAAATCTGAATTAAAGATAAAATAACCCCAAAAGGGGACACCAGAGGCCTTGACATGGTGCACCAACAGTTAACTCCTGGACACACAGGTCAACTGGCCACTGTCTATTCCTCTTTGGTGAGATGCATTTTCATTTCTATTTACACTACAAAAGTTATTCTTAAACTTGCATCCATATTACAGCTGTGCATCAGATCCAGCTGAATCCCATGTCCTGAACTGAACTGGACTGCCTCAGGTGGACCTGAGATTCGGCTGGATTGGGTTGAGGCAGCCTCAGACTTCCCATGGTCAGATTGGGGCCCCCCACAGAGATCTGGGGCTGTGAGGGGGTGCCAGACTGATGGTGAGGAACAGACCTGAATACAGTCTGGGTGAGTCTCCTTCTTCTTCCCCTCCCAATCACATGTTTAAAATCTTGATTAAACATGAGGTTGAAGGGCATAGATCATGAGAGACATGTCTCCTGCTTACTAATTCATCTCAAAGCACCATCAAGGTGGCTGCAATAAAACCAGTAATGATCCATGAGGTCGTATCATCCTTTATCTTCATCATCTCTGTTGTCTGAGATAAGGCAAGCACTTTTGTAGACAGCAGGTAAGGTGATGTTAGAACATGACTCCTCTTTTAATTCTCCCAACCAAAGAAAACTGAATGAATTTCATAAGCAGAGTTGTCATTATAAATAAGATGCTCACGTTATTCCTGGCAATAACTGGCAAATGTTATTAAATAAGTAATGATTGGAATATCTCATTCAGATGGGCAATAACCCATTAAGTAATCTTAGAAATGATGGGAAATTGTACATTATTACACATTCATGTGGTTTGATTTTAATGCAGTATTTGATGCAAAAAGATGACGTTAATGGCTCATAACTACTATCTTCTCCTCTGAATTCAATTTTTTAAAAGCCTGTAGCTTCAGAAATAATTAACCAGTGTTAGTCAAGGTCTTTGTTAATCTAGGGAATTAGAGAAACGAATAGTTAGAGGCAAAACAGTAATTGGGGGGAAAATGATATTAAACAAAAGATCAAAATTGATTCACTCCGAATGATTTTGAATCAAAGTCATCAATGACAAAACATTCAGAATATTGCTCTTGGTTTTCATGCAAACATCTACAGCATACATCTAGTTAAAAGTGCATTTCAAATGTAAAGAAATGGCTGCAAGCAGTTTGATCACCCATGCCACCTGGTGGCCAGATTTGAACAAACCACACACAAAATCCTAACCCCAATGTAAGTCAACTAACATCTTGAGTCATTGCTGCTCCGGGTTGGTTCTTACAAGAATGTCCCCACCCTGAAGGTAGCTTTTAAAACTATTCCTGTAAACCTTTAACCAGTTCTGCTCTATCCTTCAAGGAAGATATTGTAGTTACAGGTTACCTGGATGCTCAGTGGCATCACAACACAGCGCGTACACAACAGGCGATGATGATGCAAGCTCAGCTATTTAAAACATCCGATAAAAAAAGAATCCTAATGCATAATACATCCATCAGCATAGGGTTTTATTTCACCAAAAGCTTGCGCAAAGTGGTTTATCTTCCAGTGGCACTTAAACCATGGTGGCTTAGCCATGCCTTACAGGAAAGAACCACTGCGAAGGTTCTTAGAAGGCAAATGAAGAAAACAAAATGATGTCAGTATTGTTCTGAACTGGAAGTCCTTCTTTCCTTCAATGACAGGCCTATACAGATATTAGGTGGAGAAATGGCCACAGTTTTGCAATGTAATGTATACCGGTATTTTGCATACAGAAGGTCACAGGTTCAATCCCCAGCCAGCCACTCAAGGTAAGGCTGGGAGAGACTCTTTCATGAAACCCTGGAGAACTGCTGCATGTCAGTACAGGCAATACTGAGTTAGATGGAGCAGTAGTCTGACTCCATATAAGGCAGCTTCTGGTGTCCCATGAATGCAAAACCATTTCTCATTAATTCATGGTCAGGTGGGTACTTCCAACTTCATTCCTGCACTTAGAATCTTTTAATGGGAACCTTTGACTTCTAATTAGATGGGCAAAACCTGCTAGAGAATATTCACTAGATTTGCTTCACTTTTATCTCTTCCTTCCTCCCCAAAGGAAACCTTCAGGTGCTTTTGCTTAGCATCCTCAAGATCTGTATTCAGTTTCTATAGATGTCCTTTAAAGTGAGATTAGACAACTCCATGGAACATATGTTGTATGTTAGCAATATATGAAGTTATATGACCAGTGAATGGAACTGCCGGCTTCAGAATATTAATATAGGCTACCAGGAGGCAAGGAACAGTGATGGACTGTGGCATTCTTGCCCTGTTCAAGGTCTTCCTAGATGAATCTAAGATGAATCTATTTGGAGTTGTTGCAAAGGAAGACTTGAGAAGATGGATCTTTGGCTTTGACCTAACAGGACAGGGTTTGTTTGTTTTTCAGAATACCATAGCAATTCTTCTCATTAACCATTCAGCCATCTCCCTTTCAATCCAGAGGATGTTCTCATCCTTTCAGAGTCCTCTGCAACCTAAGAATGGAGCAGCAACCCTTGTCAAACACAGGTTAGAGCACCCAAGTCAATTGTTCTATACACCAGTACCTGCACACAGTTTTTTGCCCTAGATTTGTGGAGCTAACACTGATAGACAAACCTTTGCTGTTTCTTCCTGCTGCATTTATTCTAGGAAGCTGCCTTTTTTCCAGTAGTCTCCCTTTAAGGGCAACAGACTGGGTATGTGTGATGTGATTTGCTGTCATCTGTATTATTTCATATTCCTTTTCAGATCAAAACACATAAATGTCTCTTGGACTCCTGGGGAAGCTTTTTAATCTTCTTAAGTACAAAATAAGATTTATTGCAGAGGGTGGGTTTTTTCCCTTCCTCTTTGCTTTTTTGATAAGCATTAAAGTTTGATAATTGCATTAATTATTCTTCCATGTATGCTATTTGCAGTCAACAAAACAGTTGGTTAAGGGTTTTGATGATAGGAGGGATGCAAGGTTTGGGTCAGTGCTGTTATAAAACTAATTCATTTTAATTGGGTGAGATGATGATTAGCAGGGATAATTTTAGATACACACTCTTACGGTATAAGATCTACATGCCATCAGTACATATTTACTGATGTAATATATGAATTCAGACAATACAGGTGCCTATCATATCATGGACACACACATCTGAAACCCACAGTGCTTCTAAATGCCTGAAATTGCTGTGAAAATAGTTTCTGTGATTTAGATCTGAAATGAGCGTATTTAGGGTATCCTTTCAGCCTCATGAAGAATTATTGTATATATTTATCCATGCAGCTATAGGGCTGGTTAGAATAACCTCTGCCATGGATGGATCCCATGAACCATCATTCATCACTGCCTTATACTGAGAGAGACTGCTGGTCCATCTAGTGCATTATTATTATTATTATTATTATTATTATTATTATTATTAGCATTTATATCTCAGCTTTCTCCCAAGCTGGGATTCAGGGCAGCTTACAACATTTTAGAAACTTTATTATAAAATGCAAAGTAATAGCAACAAACTAGTTTAAAACAATTGTTAAATACACTAAAACACATTTAGAACCAGCATTAAAGTGCTGATTGCACTGACATCAAACCAGTCTGTACTTAGTTTTCAAAGGGCTGTCTGAATAGGAAGGTGTTCCCCTGCTGTTAGATCTAACCTCTCTTGAAAGGGAGTTTGACTTTATGGGAGTTGCCACAGAAAAGGCTGTCTCTTGTGTCACGGCCAACCATGCCTCTGATGTGGATGGGACTGAGAGAAGGTGCTGACCCGAGGGCCTTAGTAGGTGGACAGGTTTGTAAAGGGAGCTGTGATCTTTCAGGTAACCTGGGCCCAAGTCATATATGGCTTTATAGGTCAGCACTTTGAATTATGCATGGAAATGGAGTGCTAGCCAGTGAAGTTGCTCTCTGAAACTGTCCCCAGTCGACAGTCTGGCTGCAGCTTCTGGACCAGCTGAAGCTTCCAAACGTTGTTTTTTCAAAACTAAAGTAGTTCAACTGGGATCATCTAAAGCGTACATCACTATGGCCAGCTTTGACATCCCAGTATTGTTCACACTGGAAGCATCTCTCCAGGGTTTCAAACAAGAGCATTTTTAGTGCTACATGGAGGTGCCGGAGATTGAACCTGGGTATGGCCCTCAACTCAACTCTGATGCACTTGGATTCTATATGATGTTGAAAATGGGAACTGCATAGGTTTGCACTCTCCACACTATGGGGAAACCTAGTCGTGCAGGATTTCTGACAGCATGGAAAGACTGCATATGGAAATGCACAATTTCTGGGGACAAGAACAGCAGTGCTAACCCTTCACATATTAGTTGGAGGGGAATCTTCTGAACACCTCTAATGCACCTCTCATGCATAAGTAACATTATATGTTGATGTCAAACCAGGAAAGAACCAGTAGTTTTAGGTTCCTACCACTTCTGTTATTTCAATCTTAAATTTGGTTCATTCCATTTTCCCATCAGTTTTCACACATTTCTCCCTTCACCTGTACAAAGCTGTGATCACAGACTTACTAGGCTTTGGGAAGGGAGCCACAGGGCTCTGGGACACTGCCATAGCCTTCCTGCCATCTTCCCAAAGCCAGGTAGGCAGCCCTCCGCCTTGGGTGGGGGGAGAGAAGTTCCAGGGGTTCCTGGCTTTACATGAGTTCACATATACACATGGAAACCCAGAACCAAACCTTTGTGTAAGGTGTGTTACCTGTACCCATCTTCACTGCTTGATCCTCAAATTAAACTTCCTTGCCCCCTTTTTTTTTGCGTCTGTTGCTTGAAAACCCTCAGCTGATTTGTCTTATTTACTTATTCTTATAAACTTCAACAATCATCATATTTCCTTCTCTTTTCTCTTCTCCATTTTATTATAAGCAGCTTTTGAAACTATATACAGCATTTCTGAAATGAAATAAAAGAAGGGAAAGGGTGGGAGGCAATGACCTCCCAGTTGATTTCTAGCTTTTGAGGAAGAAGCAAAAAGTTCCCTTAAAAGTGATCATCAGCTTATTGTTCACCCGGGCTGAGGAGACAATAATCTCTAATCAGATACAACTGTGATTCATAACACTAAAATTATCTTGACTTTTACAAGATTGGCTTTAACCTTTCTAAGGCTGCTTTTCCTTCCTTTTATTCTTCTTCAGACTCTTTGATGCTGCTGAAATAAAATGTGTTTTGCATTTATCTGACTCCAAAATTGGAAGTATCAAACAGACGGGCTTGCCTCACAACAGAATTTGTCTCTTTGAGGGTCTCTCTACTTTCCCCCTCAGTTCGTTAATCCATCTGATAGCGTTAGCTTAATCAGTGGCCCAATTTTTAACTCAATGCTTTAAAGAGCCATGTGTTTCATTGTACAGTACATTTGCTGCACATTCTGCAGAGCATCAGGCTGCATGATGGTATAATAGTGTGTGTGTGTGTGTGTGTGTGTGTGTGTGTGTGTATGTGTGTGTGTGTGCCTGCAATCTAGGAATATATGTATTTATTTATGAGTATGGAACCTCCAGGTCCTGTATAAACTCTCCACGTGAGCTACTTCGCTGCTAAAGCAGAAGCTCACTTTGAGCTCCAAGCTCCAGCACAAAGCCTGTCTTCATTGTAGATATGGACAAGGGCTCACAGATACTTGTGAGAAGGGAAGAAGGTTCCTGTTGCACCCCTACTGCTATAATCAGGAGCCCATCAGGCTTGAAATATTTTTCCAAAATTATCTTATTTCATTCAAGGAACACACTGGTGACGGGGGATGGGGAGCAATTTCCCAAGTGTGTGTGTGTGTGTGTGTGTGTGTGTGTGTGTGTGTGTGTGTGTTTGTGTGTGTTTGTAAAGCTCAATTCTGAATCTAACTGGAGTGGGAATGTCATCACCCATCACTGCTTGATCATATAATGAAAAATTCACTTTTAACAGCAGCTTTGATAGTTTCCGGAAAGTAGTTTCTCCAGGAAAAAAAAGAAAAGAAAGGTTACTGTGCCATGTTATTATCTTACCTGATTGCAGCACAATTCATTCTTCCCCCTCTCTCAGCCAAAGTGTACGTAATTTTGTTCTGAGTAGAAATAATTATAAAAAGCTAGAACACGAACTTCATTATGGAAATGGATATATCCAAGGTGGAATTATAAAGACAACTTTAGTGTATTAATAAAACATGCCAAAGATGGCTATTTCCCCCCCCCTCTCTCTCCCTCCATCACTAATGACATCAAAACAAGCTTTGCACTGTGATAGCAATAATAAAAGAGCGAACAAACACTCTACTTGCAGATGCAGAGTGTGTTGGCATTTTCTCAGCATCTGTGTTGCCATCAATCTGCCTTTAGGTATGCAGCTCAATGTGTGTAATACTGTTAACAACAGACATAACATTATAAAGCTGCAATTAAATGAAGGTGATTGGAGGACCCATTAAAATGTCATCTTCTGTTAGAGCACTGTTTAAAGATTTTTAATAGGATCTCTATGGATATTATGAATTCTGTTTTTTAAGGAAAAGACATAACACAGGGGTAGTGGACCTTTAAAGGTAAAGGGACCCTTTGACCATTAGGTCCAGTTGCGGACAACTCTGGGGTTGCGGCGCTCATCTTGCTCTATAGGGCAAGGGAGCCGGCGTACAGTCATGTTGCCAGCATGACTAAGCCACTTCTGGCGAACCAGAGCAGCGCACGGAAACGCCGTTTACCTTCCTGCCGGAGCGGTACCTATTTATCTACTTGCACTTCGACGTGCTTTCAAACTGCTAGGTTGACAGGACAGGAGCTGGGACCGAGCAATGGGAGCTCACCCCGTCGCGGGGATTCGAACCGCTGACCTTCTGATCAGCAAGCCCTAGGCTCTGTGGTTTAACCCACAGCGCCACCAGCCTTTAGGTCTCCATATATTGTTGTACCCCCTCACATCAGACTCAGCTAGCATGGTCAGTGGTGAGATGGTAGGAGTTGTCGTTCTGCACGACCTGGAAGACCACAGGTTCTCTATCACTGGCATAGCACATTTGTCAAGGGTTCCTTAAGGAGCTAAGTGCTACCATGTTGGATAAGACTATATGGATACTTATAGGATATATATATATGTGTGTGTGTATATATATATATATATATATATATATATATATATATATATATATATATGGGGGGGGGGTACTGCAAAGCTCCAGAACATGCTGGTGTTTCTCTGAAACAGTGAAAGAAAGTGTAGACAGTTTGATGTTCCTCTTTAGTTCAATTAAATAAAAAAAAATCTGAAAAGGCTTAATGAATGTAATCATCTCCAAACTTCTATTCTAGCATTTAGGAAATGTGGGTGGGTGGAGTGGCTGTATAGGGCATGGCAATGGGGGCCATGTGCTTCCCCGCCATTCCTGCATTGAGTGGGAAGGTCTGCATGGAACCTTTTAACTGTACAGCGTTTCTGATCGTGTAGAGCATTCAAAGGTCTCACTTGGGAAGTGGGACTTGTGCACACAACACTGCTGCTGTCTTCACACATTCAGTTTGAATGCCTGATGACTCAAGTAAAAACAGTATGCTGCTAACCCACTTCCTTGTACAGTCGTACCTCATTTTGCGGCCGGGATCCGTTCTGGAGCCCCGGCCACTAACCAAAAAGGATGCAGGGCAAAGGGCCGCGTCTACGCACGCTCACGGAGCAGTTTGCGCTTCTGTGCATGCGTGAGCGGCAAACCCGGAAGTAACCTGTTCCAGTACTTCCGGGTTTGCCACGGACATTCGCTGGAATGGATGCTAGACAAGGTGGACGTTCACAGAGGTATTACTGTAGTAGTTATGGCAAACCTCTCTTGCCCCAGTTCTGCTCAAATTTGCTCAGAATAAAGTCAGGTTGCATTGGAATAAACTGCACTGCTTCCTATAAACTAAGATTACACATTGCTGTGTCCCTGAGTCTCTCCAAACTCCCTTTGAGCCTTCAATACACCTTTTACTTCCTGTCCATCTGCTTTTCTTGTGACTACTACTACAACTTCAACAGAATGTGTGCAAGTGGCCCCTATATCCCCACCCACCCTCAGCACTTGTGCAGCTATGACATCCTTCCTGCTGCTGGGGCAGCAGTTAGAATAGTGGGCAGCTGGAAGTGCTTTGGTGGGTTGCTGATGAGGGAGTGAATGGTAGAGGTGGCAAAAATTAGTTTGGGTGTCGTAATGCTCACTCCATATTTGAGGTGGCCATTGTGAGCCATCGCAGTTCATTTTTCATGCCAGTAAATTACACAGGTTTGTGAGATCAGTGCATTCATTGAAGGTGGAAACATGTGTTTTTGGTTCCCATTGAACTAGGTTTGGACTCAGAAGTGGCTCAGTAGAAGTGGCTCAACATGGCAGGAATGGAGAGGGGGATCTGGCTTCAACATTTGAACTTTTCTTCAAAGCAAATAGGCATCACTTTTCCCACTGTTGCGCTTTTCAAGTAGCCAAAAACAAAAAGCATTTAGAACATGAAAGTTAAACTCCTGTTGCCTCCCCTGATTACACCACCAGGATATCTTTCTGTGTCAGTGTGTCTGATAGATGCTTAAACTTTGATTTCCAAGGGAAATCCAGGGAGATAATCGGGATAGCAAAGTCTTTGTTCCATGAGTCTTTGATGTGGTAGGACTTCATTTTCCTTTCTTCGCAGAACTGTGTTGTCATTTAGAAGCATGCAGAGCTTTGTTTCGATTACTCTTTTTAAATGGTCCTATTAGGAGTAGTGTAGTGCCCCAGGTCCATCAGTGCATCATCTTGGAAATTAATCAATTCAGCATTGTTGGTTTTCAACGTTTTATTTTTACTCAGGAATGCTGCTTGGTGGATCGTTGATTTTATGCCTCAACTTCATCTTCTTTCCACTACTTTAAATTGCCTCTGCATTTCAAGCCAATGTTTGCTGGCCCTCTTACCCTAAACATAATGGTTCTGTTGCAGAGACAGAGACCCGTAACTGTCAATGCCAGAAGCTTATACCATAGCTGTCAACCCTCCCTTTTTTTGCGGGAAACTCCCTTATTCCAATGCCGTTTCCCGCTGCTATCCCGGATTGTTGATATCCCTTAAATTTTCGGGATTTCAAAGGAAGCAGCTCCTCTTCCTCCCTGCTGGCCAGGGAGGCTCCTCAGCTGCATTGCTCAGCTGCCAAAAAGAAGTCTGAGACTGACTGGGGGCGGAGCTTGCATGCCTTGTGCAGCCAGACCCTCACGCCCAACCAGACAGCCAGCCTGCCTGCCGTCTACGTGCTCGCTCTTTCGCTCACCCGTTCGCGTGCAGCCTCTGGAGCACAGGGTGGTGAGGCTACTTGGTGCCATTGCACCGCCCTCGCAGCATCCCTTATTTTCAAATCCGAAAGTTGACAGCTATGGCTTATACCCAGATTGAACACTGGCCCATCCAGTGTAACATCTGCACTGACTAGCAGTGGCTTTCCAGGGGTTCAAGCAGGGCTTCTCCCAGCCCAAACTGGATATGCTGGAGATTGAACCAGCAATGTTCTGCCTGCAAACAGAGACCCTGCCATTGAGCCATGCTGCTCCCTAGGAGTTATGCATTGTCAGAGGAAAGCAAAATCATACTCATAAAAACCTCTACTTGACATAAATAGCAGTAGGAGTGAGAAATGCCTTTAAGGCTTGTTATCACATCTGGCTACCATCAAGTCGGGGAGGACCATCCTGGGGTTGAGGCAAGGTTGCTTTTGGGAGGCAAAAATAGCCTCCCAAGTTTCCAACATTATTTGCTGGGCAGGGGACGAAAAACATGAGGGTGTCATTCACCAAATATTCACTGGGGAATTGTGGGGTGGGTAGGCGGGAAACCGTTCAGCTAAATGTGTAGAGAAATGTTTGTTGTGAGCCCAAACAAAGCAAGGTAGGCTGGAAGCTGGATGGTTCTTAAAGGGACACTGCACAGTTAATATGCCGTGCCTGGATACGTGTCAGTGGGGCCAGAGGCTTTTAGTACATTTGAATCAGCCCCATATAATTCTCCAGCTGTCAGAAAGCACTCCTGCCACAGTGGCTGGCTGTAAGTAAGTGCACCACACAGCTCATTAACTCCTGGTCTGTTTCGTTTCAGCACTTTCACAACTACAGGTCCTGTCAGGTCTATATCCATGACAGCAATCTATTTTACAGCTTGCAGTATGGATTTTTAATGTCTGCTTCCCTTTGTTGTTTTGTTTTATTGGGAGCAGACTTTTCCTTTTGTGCTTCTAGCGTTGTTGCTGCCTGACTTCTTATCTTCGTCTGACAATGCGCTGGGAGGCTTTTGTGAGTGCAGGGTTTTGTTTTGTTTTGTTTTAATGTTAGTCATCATTACATGAGGTGATTATTCTTTCACTTCAGACGGTTGGACTCTGTAAGAAGTGTATTATGATATTGTGTTTTATATATATATATATATATATATATATATATATATATATATATATATAAATTTATTTGGGGTTTTCTTTTCTTTTTTCTTTTTTAACTTTCCACATTAGGATTTGTGTTGTTTGTACTTTTTAAGAAGCTGGCCGCCTGGTTTTATTCACTTTGGACTTCACTTTAATTTTTCACATTTAAATTTTGACATGTGCCCCAACAGCTACCTTACATAATATCAGTCTTCCTTCCTTGAAAAGTCTTTACTGCATTTCTGATCTTGTTTAAGACTTGACTGAATGGGGGGGTGTCAGATACCCATCCTTTAAAATTATCTATATACCAGTCAACCACAGCTGTGTCTAGAAACCACTGGAGAATACTGTTGTATATTCCCCCATTGATAGTTGTAGTTTCCTGCCTTCTGCCATTCCTTCAATCCTTCAATTCCCTCTTCAGGTTCTGTTTC
Source organism: Darevskia mixta (assembly GCA_034641385.1). NCBI lineage: Eukaryota > Metazoa > Chordata > Lepidosauria > Squamata > Lacertidae > Darevskia > Darevskia mixta. The sequence goes on along the minus strand of JAWWNH010000061.1, from coordinate 11,998,615 downwards.
TTGAGCAAGGTAGGGGGAAGCCACAACCCAGAATTGTCTCAAAATAACTATTCTTGCACCTTTTCTGCTGCCTACTTATTACTTCCTCCAAGGAGTGCAGGCAAGCATGCATACCCCCCCATTAACCCAATTATTCTCATAATGACCCTCTGAGATAGGTTACAATGAAATAATGTAGTTGGCCCAAGGTTCCCTGGTGAGTTTGATAGCTTGAACCAGGGTTTCTCCACTCTTGACACTCTGCAGCTCACTGGTTCTTCCGTTGCCCAGTCCTTGACCCATCATTCTATGATTGTTGATGAGATGGGCTGTTATTATTTTATTCCAGTACATTTTAATGTGTATTGATTTCTGGAGTGCTTTACTTCCCTGCTCCCTCTGTTGCTATTCTCATGTGTGTTATTCTCATGTGTTGGTTGCTGGTTGAATAGTAAAATAAATGAATTCTTTGTACTTGGTCCTAGCCTAGAAATCTCATATCCATCAACAGTCTTGATTTGATTGGGACATCCCAGAATTACAGAAGCCACCCCAGCTTCTGATTGGATGTTGTGTTTTCAATGCCGGATTCTTGCCTGAGTCAGCAGGCTCCCATGGGATTTGGCACCAATAGATGTGTGTCTTTTGTGCAAAAGAAGGCACCTTAGCTGGAGCTCAGGGAGAGGGAGGAGGGAGGGCTGGTAGTAGTGCAGGCCAGGCCGCCCCCCCGCCAGGCCCAGATGCCACACCTCCTCTACCTGATGACAGCCCCGCTGGAGGAGTAGAAAAAAATCAATGAAGATGAGGATGATGACAGGGGAAAGGGAGAGGAGCTGAAGGTGTTGGTCCAGTTGGTCCAGTGCTCAGTGAAAGAGCAGCTGCCAGTAACGGGAGCTGGGGTTGGGAAGCCCCAGCTGGCTTGCAAGGGAGTGCAACATCAAAAGATTGGCATTCCGATATTAATCAGCAGAATGTTGGAGAGTATGGAACCTCTGCTTAGCTCAGCTGGTCCACATCTCTGAGATATTAGAGAGATGCTTCTACAGTAGGTAGAATAGACAGTACAACATATAGCTTGATTTAAGGAGGCCCCTAATAATAATCTCCCCAAACCACAACCCCCAGCAGTCCTGATATGCACCCTTACTGAGGGGCTTTGTCTGACTGTAATGTGTACCAGAACTCTGATCATGCCTCTTGGTTGTCTGGATGGAGAGTAGAGAGAACTGTGTGAGCCTATGTAGAAACTAGCCTACTGTACATAGGTAAATTTAACATTTGTTGTTCCATCCATTTTCTCCTCCAGATCCACTCACTTCTGCCATGTGGCCTTCAGAAGGTTGCCCAAAATTGAGTGTGGACTTCAAGATGGAAAAAAATTTTCACCACCCCCTCCAAATGCTTAAACAAACAAACAAACAAACAAACAAACAAACAAACAAACAAACAAACAGCATTGCAGATTGCAAATTCTCCTAGCAGGCCATACATGGCGTTGGCATTTTTGTAGAGTGGCTGGAACTTTGTACTCCTGAATAAAATACTTTGGGATGTCAACTGTAGGCATAAGGGGTAGGAGTTACATGACCAACAGGGTACTAAGTTAGAGTCTGAGCAATGGAGAACATGGATTGTTGAGGATAGGCCCAAAACAGTGAGCAGGACACCAAGTTAGAGCCTGCAGGGTCACCAGCTGCTGAGCTGGACCAATTTCCAGGTTCTGAGTGATGCTGTGATCAGGGGTTCATTCCACCAGAAGCTTGCAGGCAGGAACCCACTGAACCAAATCCCATGGCACAAGGGCTGGGACTCTCAAGGTCTTCTTCTTCTGGACTAGATGAACTGAGTACTTCCCATACTACCTTGCCAGATTAATGGCATAGTAAGTGCACCATTCAGAATGCCTTTGAGCAAAGAAGAAGCTCCCTTCTTCATGTTAGAGGATGTCAGATGGAAGCAGGTAATAGCTATATTAATTACTCTGCCCAATTTTGCCTCTGGCCCCACGCACCACAAGCATGTGGCCCCCAGAAAGTTGCCCAGAAGGCAATGTAGCTCACGGGCTGCAAAAAATGTTATCCACTGATGCTCTACATGAAGTGATGATCTCTCTTTCCCTCCTTTAATAAACATGCCCTAGTAGTACTTATTAGTACTAGCATTAGTAGTATCGACCAGAAGCGTTTTGTTCTTTTCCCTACTGGCTTCAAGTCGCTCTTGGGGAAAGCAAAGGAGAAAATGATACTTTTATTTCTGTCTTTTTATCCGCCAACTTGATAGAACAGAATTGTAGGCCTGAAGTAATCTTGTATGTAACTCTTCTTAAATCAGTGATTACTCTAGAACTGCTTCCTGTCTCCGTTGCACTCGTCAGGAGTAAATCTGATGATGCCAGTAAAATGATAGTGAGAGATATAAAAGCGTAGATGAAAGAGAAGTCTGGCAGATAGAAGCTCAAGCTTTTGAAACAGGCATAGATTATTCAGTCTGCCTTTCAACAAATACTGGACCATTCCCCAAAGGGCACTTTATTACATTATTTGTCTCTAGCCTCCCACAAGCGTACAATCAATAAAGCAAAATGAGGCAAACAACATGAAACAGCAAAGTAAACCAAACCATATTGAATCTTCAGTGGAAGGACGAGTCCCGTGCTCTGGCATATATTGAGCAAGGGAGAAAGCATGCCAGAGCAGCCCAAGCATAGAATTTTGACAAATTTGACAAATTCTGCTGCCTTTTCTGTTCACACTTAGGCACTACCATGGTTACAAATCTGTTCTTAGCATCTCCCGGTGAATCTTTCAGGCCAACAGATGTTGCTCAGCCTGTTGTCCATAGGCTAGGCTTGTCTTGTTTAGTCCACGGTCATTTATATTGCTGGTTCTTGTGCCTCTAATGTTTGGGAAGGAGGTGGTTGGAGGAGGTTGCTGGGAATTTGGGGGCTGCAAGGACTGGTGAGGACAGAGTCTTGGTATGATTGTCATGAGGCAGAGCCTCCTAATGCAGGGACTCAGCTATATGAGTAAAGAAAAAGCATTTTATATGCTTTATAACGCTGTGACACCAGATGGCACTGTGGAGTCCTGTCTTTTGTCAACATGATTTCCCCCTTTGAGGTTTACAACGCGTTTTTTCTGAAACACTTTTTTGACATATCCAAACCCAGACCAAGTATTGCTGCCGCCTATGTGTATTGGATTGGGGCAGTGGCGAGCTCAGGGCCACATGTTTACATCAACAGGAACGCTGGATTTGTGGAGGCACTTCCAACTGTATGACCATGTCCTCACCACCACTATACCCAGCCTGGTTCAGAAAAGCAGTAGTAGCAGGAGGATAATTCCACCCGAACACACATGCAGATATTTCCTGCCAGTAGTCATGGCCAAAGATAACCTCAAGGACAAACCAGGAGGCAAGGTCAAGGAACCAGCCAAAAGCTGCTGCTGCTGGCAGATCATATACCGGTAGGTACTGATTCTAAGCTTCTGGTTCACCTCAGGCTACTGCCCATGATCCAGAACTAACAGGCTGAGAGAACTTGAGAAGCTACTGCCAATTCAAATAGCACCAAACTGGACTGGATAAATCAAAAGACTGACTTGGGAATACAATAACATTTAGTATCTACAGCTATATCAGATATGCAGGCTACCCTTCCTAGACAAACCCGCATTGTTAAAGAAGAACCCTGATGAACCAAGCCAAAGACCCATGTATCCCAGCATCCTGTTCTCACAGTGGCCAACCAGATGCCCATGGGAAGTCTGCAAGCAGGACCTGAGCACATCACTTGTGATTCTCAGCAGGGGAATACTCTGAATAGTCAATTTACTAATCCATGTTAGGCCTGTTCCTCCAGGTCTTTAGTGGTGCCAGAACAGCAAGTTTTATCGCCAGTGTATAGGAATTGTCCTTGCATTCCAGATGGTTTGGTGTACTTTGCTGCTTTATGTTGTTTGCCTCATCTGTTTTTGCCCCTCAATGCTCTCCCCAAAAGTGTACATTTTAATAAGCAAATAGCTAAATGTGAATAGTAAACTGCTCCAGCTTTTATTCATAATTTGTGTTTCTGGTTTTAAGAGTTAATTGGCTTATGTACCTAGGGTGGTTGCTGCCATGCCAGGTTGCTGCTTACGTGCCCTTCAGACCAGATATTTGCAAAAGAAGGGGCAGCTTGGCTCTTTCTGCAAGCCTGGGAGCGATTGCAGGGTTCAATCATGCTTCCATAATCTAAAGTTCCAAAGCTCTAATGGGATGGATCCATGCCAAGCCTGGTCAAAGCTTTGTGGAGTGGAACAGCTTGCTTCGGCTCACTCTTGACTTTTATAACAACTTTCATTATTTTCAGGGTCACAAGTGGAGAACTGCAAGTAGTAGACCCATTAAGAATGTAGGATAAGTTGTAGCATTTGCCCGTACAGGTGTTGGGCTAATGAAAGGAACCAAGCATCTGAAATGAATTAGAGATTACACTGATGTGGCTCTGCATAGCCTTGCTGGCCTAGAGTCTTGATTGCTACACAACACCTTGGTGATAGAACTCTTCTACTGTCACCAAAGTTTCATCTCATTACTTCTGGCTTTTGTGCTGCATTCTGCCACTACAACCTGAAATGTTATCAATTGATTGCTTAATTCCGCCTTGATCGTTGCAAATGATTGTTCCATTGTCAAGTGCTAGATTCGAGGAGATTGCTTTAGAAACTGCCTAAAGCAGAGACTCATAGAACTTCAGATAGCTGTTCACTACACACCTGACTTGTAGAACATACTTTTTTTTTTCATTTTAATTGAAATTTCCAGCCTCTAGGTATGCTAGCAAAAGTCTCCTGAGCCAGGTCCATAATTGAACTTCTGGAGCTCTTGGGAAACCTGCCTCACACAAAAGCTTCAGAATTTTTCTCTGTCTCATATTAATTTATGAGCCAGGTACCGGTAATGTCTTGTTGACCATTTCTTTTTTTATCCTATCATGCCTGGGAGCACATGGCAGGCTTTGGGATGTATGAAGCAGGCCTCAGGTTTCTGATCTCCTCTGCCGTGTGAGTCCCCTGCCTTGGGATCCAATCCTTTAATCTCATATGAGTGCCAACATCTCATGTGACATCCTTTGCTATGGTCTGGCACCTAGTGCTTCTTCCTTTCTGGTTACAGGTTTCTCACATCTATGCCATCTTGGTTTATTTTGCAGAAAACTTGATGTGAACTGGGTGGAAATAGTAAATTGGCAGCCATCTCCACAATGGGAGCTCAAGTTGGACATTAGAACAGAAATGGCTTCCAGCTCATCATAATGTACAGCCAGTATTCCAATCAGCTTCTGTGCAGGGTGAATGAGCTTAACTGTGTGAATGGACTTCTAGACTTCTAGCATGTATGCCTCTTTCCCTGTTCAAAGTCCTGACCAGCTTGCTGTTAGACATGGTGCCTAGCTGTTGCTGAAAAGTCTGGTGTAGTCCACACCAGCACTTGCATTATAAGAGGGCAAATTGGGCCTGATCCTCTTGTGCTTCTTTTTTCTTTCTTTTTTTGCAGGCCCATTAGCTATGATTTTAAGGAGGCTACAGAGGGAAACAGTTAAAACTGGGAAAGCTCACAGGTGGTACTTGTACATTTCTATAAGCACCTTCCCATTTTGTTTCCTTCCTTTAATGAAATCACTATTTTACTTCCTTTTCCTCTTCTGTGAAACTAACTTAGGTGTGAAGTTTCACATGCAGTCCTTGCTACTTCTCGTTTTCTCCCCCCAGCCAGGATCTGCCACAAATATTCAGAAAGCCACTGCCTCATTTGAAACACTTATCCTTAGGTTGGAATGTGTGATTATTTTTGCTTTGGGAAATGAATGTTACAGATATTTGTTGCATCCTTAATGCATGCAGGGGAGTATGAGGCAGAATCTTGCCCCTCTTCTCCTTTTCATTGTCTCTTTTCTTTTACTTTCCCACACTTCGCCCCCACCATCTCTCTTCATTGCTCGCTTCCCTCTTGCTGATCTTCCCAGTCTGACCGTGCCATCGCACACTTCTGGAGAACACCCACAATCTATCCTGCATTTATACAATGTTATCACGTCCCTCATTGGCTACGCTGTCATCTTCATCCCTGCAAAGCTCCCCCCACCCCTTTTTTCTTATTTTCAAAGTCATTTTTATGCTGCTTTGCAAAGCTCAATTCCCTTGGAGACCATTAGATCCGCGAGATGGAATTGCCCAACTGAGAGCTGTTACAATCCCACACTTCGAGGTGTTGTGGAAAGAGATGCTGAGAGCCTGCATGAATATTTAACATGCTAAGAAGGGCTGAATTATATGCTGTATAAACCATACAAACAGTTTAAATTGCTAAACTAGAACTATATAAATTTAGTTATGGAGCTGTGCTATAATGTGTTTCTTTCTTGGGATTTTGATGCTGTTGTTTCAATATCTCCCCACCCACCCTCAGCAATATATTAGAACTATGTATTATTGAATACAAGCTTACAGGAGTATCACTGCAGTGGACTCTCGCTCTGTGTGCACCACACCCCAGTCTTCAAGTGGCAAGAGACTCCAGGGCTCCAAGCACCTACTCAGGGTTCAGTTTCCTTGGAATGATCCGTAGAGACTGTGCTGTCTTTAGGATGTATGTTTTTATTTACACACATATACAAGCTGAACATAGCGTGGTGGGGGTGGAGTGGGTAGATGGAGATGGGGATATTGGGGGTGAGGGCAGCATGCAGACCCCCACAACCCCTACACAATGTCCTTACACATTTGGCTAAATAGAGTTGATGGGGCAATGAGATCTGAGCAGGTGGGTGGTTGGGCAGGCTTGCCATACGTCAGGAAAATTCCTGACATGTCCTGGTTTTTGGGTGTACAAATTGCGTCGGGGTGATTTTTTTGCCAAACCCAGATGTATGGAGTGATGGAAAAAGCAGTGGAAACAGCTCTAAAAGCTCAACCATTTGGATGGGTTTCTAAACAAAAACTTTGCGGGTGTCAGGAATTTTACTTTTTGAAATATCACAACCTATGGTTGGGGAGATTTGAATGAAAAGAGAAAGAGGTGGCAACAGCTCTACGACTCTGGTAGCTAGATATTTTATAGATTAGATAGCTATCACTATGCTGCAGAGTTCTAGGGCTTTCCATCCCTACCAGCCAGGTATTTCGTTTGGCCATTACATTTTCCCTAAGAAAGACAGTGGATTTGAAAGGGGTGGGGGGAGAGAAGCAGAAGGGAAAATGCCCTGGGAAGATGGAGCAAGCTTGTTTTCTCCTGCTCTAGATGCTAGGACCCGAACCAATGGCTTCAAATTACAAGAAAGGAGATTCTGATTAAACATCAGAAAGGACTTTTTGACAGTAAGAGCTGTTTGACAGTGGAACGCTCCTTCCTAGAGGTTTTTAAGCAGAGGTTGGATGACCATCTTTCATGTATGATCTCATTGAGATTCCTGCATAGCAGGGGATTGGACTAGATGACCCTCAGGGACTCTTCCAACTCAAAAAAATTATGATTTTATGAATTCTATTGGCAACTTTTCCACCCGCAAAATCAGTTGTTGAAATGAACCACAAGAGCTTCTACCTCTTCTTTGGTTTCCCCCCTCCCCTAAGAAGCTCAGCCAGGTTGTGCTGTTTGTATTTTTAGATGCCATTATTTTGAAAGTCTAATTTTGCATAGAAATTCAGCCAGTGCTGTCAGCTTACAGATGAAGTGATCGAAACTTGCATTTTCATCAGCTGCCATGACGCCGCAAAGAAGCTAATAAGGATACACCAAGCTTTTATCCCTTCCTCTATATGAGTTATTCATCCCTTGGTTTTTTGCACATCCCTTGGTTTTCTGCTTTTGACAGACACTCAAATTATGTATGTATATCAAAGGAGTAAACACACTAAATAAATAGTGAGGTGTCTAAACTTCCTTTTATTTATGGGTGTTTCTATCAAGTTAATCACTACAGAGTTACCAGGTGTCACTTCATCAAGAAAAAAACAAATGTTATGTCAGACGATCCATCATATTTAGATACATAATTTAACTTTGTGGATTTCTTTTCAGTGAGATGCCCTCGCTAATTTTACTTTATCATGCTGGGACAATCATCTACCTGGCAATCATTCGCATAATCCAGTCTCTCCCAAACTTCTGATAGCTCAGGCATGCTCTTCACGCCCATCCCAGAAAATTAAAACTAGAGGAACATTTAAAAAAAAAAAAAATACACACTAAAAAGGTTTTACTTCTAGTGGTGGAAACTAATTTCAGATTGCCCTAATTTCAGTGGTGTTGCTTGGAGAGGAAGAAGGGAGGTGGGAAGTGGTCTTTAATGGATGGAGTGATGCTCTCTGAAAGCAATAGGTTCATATCTCCGGCAAGAGCAAAGTCTGTCTTTCCCCAGGAACCTGCTAGGTAGGGAAAGAGAGAAAATAGAAGGGGTGTCAGAGAGAGAGGGGGGTGGGCCCTTCATATCTTTTTTTCTGACTCCACCCATAACCAGCACGTGGCCCTTGACAGGTTACCTACAAAGGAATGTGGACCTTGACGGGGGAGAACGTTCCCACAAACTACGGAAGAGCAAATGCTCTGCATGCAGAAGGTCCTGGGTCTACTTCAGCAAAAGGAATTTCAGGTAGCAGGGTCTTTGATTCAGACCCTGGTGAGCTGCTTGCAGACAGAGTGGACAACACTGTTCTATGTGGAACAATATTCTAATTCCGTGTTAGAAAGCAAATATGCAGAAGGGGGCATTATTTTGAGTAACAATATCCCCCCGTTTTGACTCACCCTATCTATAAAAGGATGGGTAATATCAATGCTGGGGTGCCAGGTGTGATCCTGCAGACGGCTCTGTCAGGCCCTCAGGACTCTCTACATATGATGCCACTCACCCATGCCCTCCCTGCCCCTCACCCTGAGTATTTTTTACCTGACTGCAATGCATAACTCTTCTTTCTTGCCTGGGTGAAGTATAGTGTTTCATGTTTGAGTGCGGAAGAAATTAACCTACTGTACAAAAGTAAACTTCATGTTTGTGGTTCTACCCACTTTTACTTCTGGCCAAACCCACCTTGCGGCTTCTGGAAGGCTGCCCAACAGGGAATGTGGTCCCTGGGCTAAAAATGCTTCCATATCTCTACTGTAAAGGAATAGAATTAGGGAACCAGTGAAAAGGGGGGGGGAGCATACACATCATGTTGTTACAAGCCACCCCAATCTCTGCTGAGTGGTGCATGTGATTGCCTTTATTTCTCTTCAGGAAGAAATAAGGTTCAGTGGCATCCGCAGTGTCTTTGAAATATGGTTTATTAACACATATGTACAACCTGTGGGATGCGGGTGGCGCTGTGGTCAAAGGTTGGCGGTTCAAATCCTCGCGACGGAGTGAGCTCCCATTGCTCGGTCCCAGCTCCTGCCAACCTAGCAGTTTGAAAGCACGTCGAAGTGCAAGTAGATAAATAGGTACCACTCTGGCAAGAAGGTAAACGGCGTTTCCGTACGCTGCTCTGGTTAGCCAGAAGTGGCTTAGTCATGCTAGCCACATGACCCGGAAGCTGTCTGCAGACAAACTCTGGCTCTCTCGGCCTATAGAGCGAGATGAGCGCCGCAACCCCAGTTGTCCGTGACTGGACCTAACGGCCAGGGGTACCTTTACCTTTACCTTTATGTACAACCTGAGTGTAGATGAAGGGAGTGCAGAGTTTACAGCAATCTCATCTGGGAGTACCTTGTCCTTTCCCACCACCTGGCATTGAATTCAGAGTAATCCTACATGCCATCTTTCTGTTCCTGCTTCTCACCTCCATAGCAGCCCATGGAATTCTGCCCCCCTCCTTCCCAGCAAACCTTTAGATTTCAAAAGGGACAAATTTTCCTGTGACATCACACCTGAAACTATGGCAACTTTCCCTTTTTCTTCCAAATACTCAGCCAGTTGCTGGCCAGTACACAGCCTTTGTTGTGCCCATCTCTTCTTTCCCTGTCTCTTGTTAGGTTAACTGCTTCCTGGTGCCAAGTGGATTCCTGGGCCCAGAAACCAGCCTCACCTATGTTTTAGCACTTCACTAAATCCAACATCTGGCTCCAAGCATTTATTAAATTTAAGAACTTTGGGGAAATTTGCCCACCCACAAAACGTATAACAATATATACCTTGTTTTATGATCCACAAGTGAAGAAGACAAAAGCAGAAAGGTAGTACTTTATCCAACTTTTAAGATCCCTTAGCTGAAGCAATATTAATAAAGGCATCTGGCATGATCTACATTATTTATGCTGTAAAGAACAAATAATTTGTTATTTGTTCTACTCACTGAGGGAATCTTTAAACCACAAAATAACACAGAGTTTCAAAGTCTATAATTCCACACCAAAAGCAAGCACCTAGGACTTGCACTGGTGTATTAAATCAGAAATGGAGACTAGCAAATGAGAATGCTGTGTATGTATAACAATGCATCACTGGTACACACTTACATTAAAATTCTATTTCTACTCTTGATTTTTAGTAGACTGAAATGTCCTTTCACATTTAAGGATCTCTAGTTCAATATATGGGACGCGGGTGGCTCTGTGGTCTCAACCACAGAGCCTAAGGCTTGCCGATCAGAAGGTCGGCGGTTCGAATCCCCGTGATGGGGTGAGCTCCCGTTGCTCAGTCCCTGCTCCTGCCAACCTATCAGTTCGAAAGCACGTCAAAGTGCAAGTAGATAAATAGGTACCGCTCCAGTGGGAAGGTAAAGGGCATTTCCGTGCGCTGCTCTGGTTCGCCACAAGCAGCTTTGTCATGCTGGCCACATGACCCGGAAGCTGTCTGCGGACAAAAGCCGCCTCCCTTGGCCAGTAAAGCGAGATGAACGCCGCAACCCCAGAGTTGTCCACGACTGGACCTAACGGTCAGGGGTCCCTTTACCTTTACCTAGTTCAAGATATATATATTATCACGTATTATATGATACTACATTGTATTATAATTTATTTTAAAAGAGTTATCTCCATGCTTAAATCTAATAAAACTGATGGATGGATTAGAAACTAATCAAACAAATGGATTATTTACTACAATTTATATTGCCTTCAGTTTATTTAATCTCCTCCCCTTTAAAAATAAAACCCCTGAGATTTAATGTAAGAACTCTGTAGCAGCTTATGGGAGACTATGCAACTAGGGAGGAGAGGAATATTTGATTTAAATGTGAATTTACTAATTTTAAGTTCCCAAAACAATGTGTGAATACAGTCATCCTTCAAAATTAACATTTCTGTGATTTTGCATAACAGTTATCTAGCCAAGTAAAATGTAAAAAAATGAATGTTTGGGTTAAGTGTGCTTGAATATGCATATACTATTGAAAATAACAAGCCTAAATTCATTATGTTAGAGAAAATTGCTCTGCAAAGGTGTGTATATTATGCAAAATTCTACACAAAGATGCACATATTAAGAAAAAAATTCTCTAAGGTGCTGATTAATGTGTGTGGGGACATTTTTTTAAAAAAGAAAGCAGTTGCAGGCAGATGTGGAAATGTGGAAAACTTCAAGTAAGGTTGGTAAAATGAGAAACTAAAAGAGAGAGATTCACCCATCCCTTTATGCAACAGTCCAAAACTCAGTATACACAAGTCAGTAGTCTTCTTACCCCTTTAAGCTCTCTCTCACGTTCACATTGATCAAAATTATCCAAGGAGGTTTTTTCTTTTTCTTTTGCCACAGTCATTGTCCTTTTTTAATATATATTATTATTTCATAAAATGTATACACTGCACGATTGTCTTTAAAAAACAAAACAAAACAAAACAAAAAACCGAGAGGTTTACAAATGATGAAACAGTAAAATCGAGAAAAAATCACAGCCATAATTTGAAACATACAAAAGCTAAAATGCTAAAACAGATTAAAAGTGCCTGAACTTTCTAAGCAACTTTGTAGGCTTTATCTTGAGCTGAAAGATTCCCAAAGTGCCTTGTTATTTATGGTTATCATTATTACCATTATAAAAGTGTTTATAAACTGCCGAATATCTTGATGGCATATAACAAAATGTTTTAAATGGCATAACATAAAATTTAAAAAATACAGAACACAGGATCAAATACAGAAACAGCAGCTCAGTCGGTAGAGCATGAGACTCTTCATCTGAGGGTCGTGGGTTTGAGCCCCACATTGAGCAAAAGGGAGTTTGGCTTGATGGGCTCGTGGTCTCTTCCAACTCCATGATTCTATGATAGATCATCCAATTCAATGCAAAGATATGCAGGGAAGGGATGGCTAAGAGAGAAGCAACCCGATGTCTCTACTTGCTGCAACTGCTGTGGCTTCTTTTGGGGGTGGCGAGGGGAAGGGCCACAGCGCAGTGTTTAAATCACATGTAAAAGGTCTCAGGATCATTCTAGGTAGAGGTGAGCAAGATCGAAAACCAGGGAGAGCTGCTGTAAGTCTGAGTTGATGGAACTGAGATGGGTAGACCGGTGCCCTGGTTTGGGATAAGAATGCTTCTTATGCCCTTAGGGCCCTACAGGAAACTCAGGGAAACAACTCTTTCTCAGGCATATAATAAAAACAAAATAAAAAAATTCCTTCCAGTAGCACCTTAGAGACCAACTAAGTTTGTTTTTGGTATGAGAAGTGTGCATGCACACGAAAGCTCATACCAAAAACAAACTTAGTTGGTCTCTAAGGTGCTACTCGAAGGAATTTATTTATTTTTTATTTTGTTTTGACTATGGCAGACCAACACTGCTACCTACCTGTATCAGGCATATAATGTAAGACAAGTAACGACATTATCTTACTTCAATGTAAATTGGGGTGCTTTTTTACCACACACAGATGTATGTTTCTGCTTTTCCCCAACCCCTCTTCCCAGGGAACTCTGTGATATTTAGCTCTGTAATGGGAGTAGAAGCCTGCTAACAACTCTCAGCACCCCTAACAAACTACATTTTCCAGGATTCTCTGGGGAAAGCCATGCCTGTTTATGTGTTGTAACAGTGTTTTAAAATGGGGGTGTGGCCTTGGAGGCATAGGAACATACGATATTGCCTTATACTGAGTCAGGCCATTGGTCTAACTAGTCTACACTGAGTGGTAGCAACTCTCCAGGGCTTGCACACTTCAGTTAAAGCTCAAGCCTCTGACAGGGCTTATTTAATATCAGGAAGGTGCGGACAGCCATGGATGCTGCAGGGTGCTGGAAAAATGTTTACTGAAAAAGACAGCCACCCAAATCACACTTAGCCACCTCATGACCATGGAGTAAACTCAAAACCCTGCCCCAGCCAAAATTCTAAAGACATTTTCAAGCTCCTTATAGGTATGAGTTGTGTATCCAAGCAATGACTTCCCCAAACACCTCAGTGATCACTCAGAGATGTAAGGAATCAGGTGGTCCTTGAGGTAAACACCTGGCATATTAATACAAGAACCTTGAACCTGGCCTGGTAGTGTGGGGGCAGTTATGTGTTGGTGATAGTCTGTCCCCATTAACATTCATCTTGCATATTCACGAAGAGAATGGGCTCGCTGAGCCTTGCCCATATTTTCCAATATCACAAGAGCGAGATGGGAGAAACCTAGACTGCAGCAACGCACATTCCAGTAAGGTACCATCAGAAGGAGCTCCTGGGTCCATAATGCTTGCAAATGCAGTTATAGCACAAATCTAGGTAAAGGTAAAGGGATCCCTGACCATTAGGTCCAGTCGTGACCGACTCTGGGGTTGCGGCGCTCATCTCGCATTATTGGCCGAGGGAGCCGGCGTACAGCTTCCGGGTCATGTTGCCAGCATGACTAAGCCGCTTCTGGTGAACCAGAGCAGCACACGGAAATGCCGTTTACCTTCCTGCCGGAGTGGTACCTATTTATCTACTTGCACTTTGACATGCTTTCGAACTGCTAGGTTGGCAGGAGCAGGGACCGAGCAACGGGAGCTCACCCTGTTGTGGGGATTCAAACCTCCGACCTTCTGATCAGCAAGTCCTAGGCTCTGTGGTTTAACCCACAGCGCCACCAGCGTCCCTACATTTCCTTTAAAAATGTGCCGGCATACCTCTGTTACACCAACATATACAAAGGGCTACTGAGGGTAATGGCAGCATAGGCACATCAAGAGAAATATCTAAAGAATGTCTTTCTGTCTCTGTATTATGGCTCCAAACAGTCAGGGAACAGTAATTGAAAATATATCTAAAATCAATTTGTTTTTACTCATATCACTCATGTTTGGAATGTACCAGCAGCCCAAATTAAGTTGTTGAGCTTACAGGAAGCAGAGGCAGCCTTTCATCAGAGTAGTTTAGAAGTCAAATGATGTATAAATTCTAGTGAACAAAATAATAGAAATAAAAATAGGTACTGCAATACCATCCGTTGTTTTGAAATTGGCTTGACCCAGTCTGTCATTCTGCGTTCCCAGCCTTTGAGTTACCCACTAAGTTGCTAGATTCTATGACCCTTGGAGCAAATAATTGCTTCAGTGTGTATGTATGCTTATAACAAAAAATTGAAATGGATGCCGTATAAATTAATCTGGGTGCTTCTTGTGTGCGGTTTGGAAAGAAACAGAATACAAACGAAATCCAGAAATGCTGGATGCGACATTCAATGCATTTTTCAAGAGCTACTGAGTAAATGATCTCCAGGAGCATGAATATAGAACAGCCTTTTTAAAGCTATGGAATGAATTAAATTTTCAGCCTCATATTCCTGTACGGCAAATAAGAAGAAATCCCAGCTGGTCCAGAGCCAGTCAACAAAACCTGTGTGCACAATTTACTATTCTTACCTAAAAATTGGCTGCCATTTGGTCCTCTAAACCAGGTTGTATGTGATGAATTTTCATAATTTTGACTTCTTTTTAATGCAACATTTTGCTTTTTTGAAGAGCGAAAAGCGTCCTATTTCCCATCCTATTTCTCTAAATGCCAAATAAAGAAATGAGCAACCAAAAGTTGTGATGTATTTATTTTTGCACCTATCATTAACATGATCTTCTGTGACCTCATATTCACACACTGCCTTCTCTCAAATTTAAGTGAATTGAAAACCTATTCTTTCTTTACTATGGCTCTCACGTTAGCCATAAGGTAATAAAGGTGTGTTTTTTGTTTTTGTTTTTTTCTGGCTTTTTTAACATTTCTTGTATGTTTACACACAGCAGATGTGTTCAAATCTGAGGGCAACTTCGCATATGCATACCAGTTGGTTGGTTTCTTCATAGTGCCTGTGGCATCATGGTAGCAGAACAGTTACTGCACCCTGGTTTACAATGAGACTATCTTATCCACCTTAAAAACAACAGCAAAAAACCCCACACAAAACAAAACGGAGTGGAAATGGCTGAGAATGCATGGTAATTTGAATTTGCTCCAATGGAATTATTTAACTCCCCATCTCATCTCAACTCTCTGGGGGGGCACCATTTTGTGGTTTGCCTCAGGTGCCAAAATGCCCCAGTAGAGCCCCTCCCTTCATGCACACATGTTTTGGGAGCTTTCTATCAGAAGGAACAGGGATGTATAAAATGGATTCCTGCCACATCAAGCTCAGTCTGCTGTCAGCCAGCCCCGAGTTGCCTGCCAGGTGGTGGCACCAGCTGTCAACTTCCTCCTCCTCCTCCTCCTCCTCCTTAGTCTGAAAGCTGCCACTGCAGAACACAGTGGGGAGGAGCATGTGGGCACCACTAGAATTTTTTTTTTTTCAAAGTATATTTATTAAGTTTCAAACACATAAAACATCACACAAACAAACAAAGCATCCATACAACAAATAAAACATTAATAAAAGAAATAAATTTCCTAATTTCTTAATCTTGATTCTTTAACATTATGCTTGTGACTTCCTCCAATCTCTCTCTCTGTGGCATTTATTTCTTGACATTTTCTGAAGGCAATTTCTTATTACATATTTACTTACATCATCTATATTCTCTTTACTATCAATCTTAATTATTTATCATTCTTATCATTCTTAGATTAAATCCTTATCGATCAATATTTCTAAATCATCCATAAATCTATCATTATAATCTATCACCAATCTAAATCATTTTAAAACATTCTTATCACTTCTAAATTATCTTATATTAATTCCTATCTACTTCTATAAATTGATACCACTATTTTCGACTTTTGATTCATATACTATTTTTTATAAAAGATTTTAAGATAGTCTTTAAACTTTTTCCAGTCTTTTTCCACTGCTTCTTCCCTCTGGTCGCGGATTCTGCCGGTCAGCTCGGCGATCTCCATATATTCCATCAATTTTGTCTGCCATTCTTCCAAAGTCGGTAAGTCTTTGGTCTTCCAATTTTTGGCAATCAATATTCTTGCTGCTGTTGTGGCATACATGAAAAAAGTGTGATCTTCTTTAGGTAACTCTGAGTGGACCATTCCCAGAAGGAAGGCCTCTGGTTTCTTCAGGAATGTGTTTTTAAACACTTTCTTTAGTTCGTTGTATATCATCTCCCAGAAGACTCTCAACCTGGGGCAGGTCCACCACATATGGTAGAATGTTCCTTCCGCCTTTTCACATTTCCAACATTTATTGTCCTGCAAATGATAGATCTTTGCAAGCTTTACTGGGGTCAAATACCATCTATACATCATTTTCATTATGTTTTCTCTTAACAGATTACAAGCAGTAAATTCTATGCCTCTCCTCCATAGTCTTTCCCAGTCAGCCATCATGATATTATGTCCAACATCCTTTGCCCAGTCTATCATTGCAGATTTCACGAACTCGTCCTGTGTGTGCCATTCCAGCAGCAATTTGTACATTCTAGACAAAGTCTTGGTTTTGGGTTCTAATAACTCTGTTTCCAATTTTGATCTTTCCAGTTGAAAACCAGTCTTTTTATCCATTTTAAAAAGTTCATTGATTTGATGATACTGTAACCAGTCTGTAATTCTGTCTTTCAATTGTTCATAGGGTTTCAACCTGACTTGCTCTCCTTCTTGTATTAAGATTTCAGAATATTTAGGCCAGTTACCTTCCATATTAATCTTCTTATGGGCCTTTGCTTCTAACGGAGATAGCCATCTGGGCGTTTTCCTTTCTAGCAGATCTTTATATTTCATCCAGACTCTATAAAGAGCCTTCCTGATTATGTGTGTTTTGAAGCCTTGATGTGCCTTTATCTTATCATACCATAGATACGCATGCCATCCAAATTTATTGTCATGTCCTTCCAAATCTAATAGATCCGTGTTTTCCAATAGGAACCATTCTTTCAGCCAGCAGAAGGCTGCTGCTTCATAGTAGATACTTAGCTCCGGCAGGGAAAATCCCCCTCTTTTCTTATCATCTGTTAATATCTTAAATTTTATTCTGGGTTTTTTCCCCTGCCAGATAAATTTGGATATAGTCTTCTGCCACATTCTGAATGGCTCCATCTTATCAATAATTGGAATTGACTGAAAAAGGAATAATAATTTTGGCAAAACGTTCATCTTTATAACTGCTATTCGGCCCATCAAGGACAACTTCAAATTATTCCAGATCTCTAAATCTTTCTTGATGCCGTTCCACACTTTCTCATAATTTTCTTTAAATAGATTTTGATTTCTTGGTGTCAGATTAATGCCCAGATACTTTACTTTCTTCACAAATTGCAGGCCCGTTTCTTCCTCCAGATATTCTTTTTCATCCTGCGTCAGGTTTTTCCCTAGAACCTTTGTTTTAGATTTATTTAGTTTAAATCCTGCTACTTCCCCGAATTGTTGTATCACCTCCAGTGCCCTTTTGGCACTGGGGTTCGGATCTTGTAATGTCAATACTAGGTCGTCTGCGAAGGCTTTTAACTTGTACTCCTTGGCCCCCACTGCCACCCCTTTTATATTTGGATCTGTTCTTATCATATTTAATAATACTTCCAGGACTGTGATGAAAAGTAATGGGGAGAGAGGGCAACCTTGTCTTGTTCCCTTTTCAATTCTAATATTATCTGAGATCACGTTGTTAACTATTATCTTTGCTTTCTGTTCGGTGTAGATCGCTTCTAGTCCATTCATAAAGACTTTTCCCACCTCCATGTGTTTTAGATTCTCTTTCATAAAATTCCAGGAAACGTTGTCGAATGCTTTTTCGGCATCCACAAACATCAGGATTGCTTTACAATTGATCTTTTGTTCCAGTCTTTCGAGGATATCCACCACATTTCTTATGTTGGTATTTAAATGTCTTTCCGGTAAAAACCCGGCCTGGTCTTCGTGGATAACCTCCTTCAAGACCTTCCTGAGTCTGCTAGCCATAATATTTGCAAATATTTTGTAATCCACGTTAAGGAGGGAGATAGGTCTGTAATTTTTCATCTGTGTCCGATCTGCATCCTGTTTCGGTATCAAGGTGATAAATGCGTCCTTCCCAGACTCCGGGTGGGCACCACTAGAATTACCAGTAGTTGGCTCTGCCTGACACTAGCTCCAGTTCTACATACTGTTGGCCTTTCTGCCTTCCTCTCTACCAGTCACTACTGGTCAGATCATTCCTGTGTGCCGTGGATGTTTCCGCAAGATAGCGCTGCATGTTCAGGATACATATCTGCAAAACAAAATGTGCAGGTTTTGCAGAGCAAATCCAAAATGCTGTGCATTCTCATCCATTTCCACTGCTATTCTGTTGACAGGATTCAATCCTACACCAGCAAATGTAGCTTGCACTGTTAAAATGAATTTGGCACTCTTGTGCAACAAACCACCCCAACTGTCTGGACATTTTGCAGTATTGAAACTGATAGGGAAGTGAACTGGCAAGTGTGAAATAACCATTATTAGACATAACCGGGGCCTATTTTTCAGCTGGAACTCACCAGAACTCAGTTTTGGGACCTCTCAGGTGGGCGCCATTGCCATTATAAGAGAACAAGGAAGGTGTTCACAGTGAGTTCTGGCACCTCTTTTTTGTAGAAAAGTAGCACTGGGCACAGTGTTATATGACTCATCTGCACACAAGTCAAAATGATTGCTCAATAACAGCCAGCATCATACCAGCCTCAAACTTTGTGAAAACAAATCAGAATGAGTGCTTGATAAGCAGGTCCTCATGTCCCTTTGCTAAATTGCACGTTGCATTTCCCATTCAAAAGCACAACCAGCTCCCTATTGCTGGTACAAGTCATTGTTGTGCATTGCATACTGTCTATTATCTGCTATTAGTTCACTTGTTCATCAGCTTGCACTTCTTCCCCCTACCCCTTAATAGCTGACTGCTTCTCTTATGTCTGGTGCCAGTTTGGAATGCTTATATTTGCAATGGAAAATATGGGGGGGGGAGGTATGTGGAATGTTGGGGCTATTGGCAAACCCCCTAGTTGGTTTGATTATTGCTGCAATTACTTTTATCTCCCTTTTCATTATATAAATGTTTCCAAAGTGACTTGCAAGTAACAATAAAGTACAAAAACCACAACGCAGAGAACCAACTCTATGAAGTCATCAGCTATGAAGCTTCCCACAGGGATGTTGGTGGTAGTTGGCCTTTAGGGTGGTGGGGGCTGGGGGAGAGACCATTAATGTTTTCTTCAACTACCTCTCTTCCTGCATTGCAGTTGGTGGCAGATAATTTACTTGGTGGTAACATAGCAATTCCCAAGTGGAATAAGCAGCTTTCTTCCTTCATTGGAAGTTTTCAAGAAAATCTTTAGGCATGGATCTCTCAGAGATGTTTTAGGGCGAAAAAGGGAGGGGGGACGACTAGCTAGATTCCTGCAGTTCCCTGTCATTCTTTCTGCCTCTGCGCATAGCTGTTTTCAGTACTGAACTGACAGAACTTTTGTTGCCTCTGTGAATGGCTTCCTCGGTAAATGAACCATTGTGGATTTAAATGAAATTCTCTACTGCAGTAGATCCAATAAGACTCTATGTACTGCAGCACCTAATCTTTTTCATCCTGGTTCTTCCAAGGCAATCCAATATTCACTTAGACATTGAAATGAATTTAAAGAGAGGGATCAGAACACTATAGAGGTGAAATATCCATATTTCAGAGCCAGCTCAGCTCTAACAAAGTTCTTGCCAAAGTTGTGAATTTATGTAGCTCTGAAGTTAAAGTGGCGCTGATTGGTCAGGGCCAGTTTTTCTCAGTTCTTGGAATCTTATGGCTGTAATTTGAACAGTTCCACTAATGAAGTGATCCCTGTTATCAACAGATGCCACATTTGGCAGTGTGCACCTTTGACAGCAGCCAATTTCTCAGTCTTGTTAAGAGTTTATAAGGTCATTATTATCCTGTGAGTTCCACATACAGGTGTGTATATCCAGAGAAAGTGCTAATGGCATCTTTGGAGTCAAGCAGCATGGACTGAATTATGACTCAGTATGCTGCCTTGCCAGCGAACGTTAACACAACTGTGCAGGAAGCAGATATTGTTTTAATGATTTGGTTGGTGCATTGGTCAGTTCTGTACTGAGTTGCCTCCTCCACCCGCAGTAAATGGTCCCAAGTGAACAAGCATAGACCTTTTACAGAGATCCAGAGTATGGAACCCTATTTCAGTTTGACAGCCACATTCTGTTGTGGACAACTTTTCAGGGGCTTCTAGACAGTGGGTGGCCCATAGATGCAACACCTTTATACAGTATGCTGTATTCCAGCCATGCAACAGTTTCTACATGCATGTTTGCATGCGCACATGCATGCACACACACACCTCTCCACCCAGGAAACCTTGCATCATATAGAGTCCTTTCCTCCATGTTGAAAAGTTATTTGCATGATTACGAAACCAAAGTAAACAGACATCCTGTCCCATGAGATACTTCAGAAATCTTCCTGAGAACTGCTCCCATGTTGCTATCAACACTGATGAACAGCTTTGCTAAGTAATACACATGGAGGAAGCCCACGTTTTGTTGGAGTGGCAGGTGGGCTATTGATTGGAAGAAGCTCCTTTTTCCTGCAGTCACTCAGTGCTTTCCATTTGTTCTGTGAGTCCCTGGAGGGCATGCAGTTGCGAATGAGGCAGGTTTTTGTTGTATGAGTGGATTTACAGTCTTTAATTGCGAGGGCATTCCTCCACTGACATTGAACGGTTTACAGTGCTGGAATGTAAATCAGTTGGTGGCTTGGACAGCATTGGGGATGGGTGGGAAATCCAAAGTTTTTAAGGAAAACATTCAAGTATGCCTTGCACCCCTTCCCACCCTTTGCAAAGCTCAGCAAAATTAGGGTAGCTTCTGACAACCTTCTTTTTCCCCAAAAAGAAGAATATTTTAAACACAGTTTTACAGTGATTGGTTTGAGCCAGTTTGTGCTATTCTCCAATCAGTGGCCCTTGTTTCTCTGCTGCAAGCTAGAGTGTCCTTCCTTTCATTTCTGAAGTTCTAGGGCCACTGGCAGTCTGAGCAAAGCTTTTCCTAGCCAACAAAACGGCCCCAACTGGTGTTCCTATTGCTATGGTCAGCTATTGGATTGTAACCTTCCAGCCACCTTTCTTCCCCTGGCTGCAATGATGTGGACAATGAACTTATGTACCAAGACATTTAAATGAGAGCCTTTGTGCATTTTGTGAACCCAAGACTAGTGACTCCGACCTCCCACCATCCAAAATTGCTGTCACTTATTGTATGATACCGGAGTCTGTAAGGGAATTGGCAGCTTTTCTATTGAGTTGCTTATCACTCTCTTTGGAAACATTATATAGAAAATGCTACGAGGGCAGATGTTTGTTGTGCTTGTTATAATTAGCGTTGTTGCCCCCCAAAGTCAAGGGACTCTGATTTAAGGGACCCAAATCCACCACCCTGTGGGGAATGGCTGCTGTTCTTTAAATGCCTTGGTCTCTTGTCTTTAAGGAAGTACCGGTAGTATAAAAACAGCAGTATGAAGACACTGTAAAACTGAAGTAAAGCTCATCACCACCAGTATTTCCATCCTTTAATTCTCTGTCAGCAGCTAACATGTTTTAAGCAAGGCAGGGCTATTTTGGAAGTGATGATTATCACCTGGTGTGAAAGGTGAACCTGTGAACATTCAGTAGGAGAGCAAGAGTGGGAGCAAAAGAGGCATAGACTGAAGAGTGCAGAGGAAGCTGATATACCTGATGCTACCATTCATTGGATTTGTAACTGGCTGACTGACCGAACCCAAAGGGTGCTCATCAATGGCTCCTCTTCATCCTGGAGAGAAGTGACTAGTGGGGTGCCACAGGGTTCTGTCTTGGGCCCAGTCTTATTCAACATCTTTATCAATGACTTGGATGATGGGCTTGAGGGCATCCTGATCAAGTTTGCAGATGACACCAAATTGGGAGGGGTGGCTAATACCCCAGAGGACAGGATCACACTTCAAAATGACCTTAACAGATTAGAGAACTGGGCCAAGGCAAACAGGATGAATTTTAACAGGGAGAAATGTAAAGTACTACACTTGGGCAAAAAAAATGAAAAGCACAAATACAGGATGGGTGATACCTGGCTTGAGAGCAGTACAAGTGAAAAGGATCTAGGAGTCTTGGTAGACCACAAACTTGACATGAGTCAACAGTGTGATGCAGCAGCTAAAAAAGCCAATGCAATTCTGGGCTGCATCAATAGGTGTATAGCATCTAGATCAAGGGAAGTAATAGTACCACTGTATTCCGCTCTGGTCAGACCTCACCTGGAATACTGTGTCCAGTTCTGGGCACCACAGTTCAAGAAGGATATTGACAAGCTGGAACGTGTCCAGAGGAGGGCAACCAAAATGGTCAAAGGCCTGGAAACGATGCCTTATGAGGAACGGCTTAGGGAGCTGGGTATGTTTAGCCTGGAGAAGAGAAGGTTAAGGGGTGATATGATAGCCATGTTCAAATATATAAAAGGATGTCATATAGAGGAGGGAGAAAGGTTGTTTTCTGCTGCTCCAGAGAAGCGGACACGGAGCAATGGATTCAAACTACAAGAAAGAAGATTCCACCTAAACATTAGGAAGAATTTCTTGACAGTAAGAGCTGTTTGACAGTGGAATTTGCTGCCAAGGAGTGTGGTGGAGTCTCCTTCTTTGGAGGTCTTTAAGCAGAGGCTTGACAGCCACCTGTCAGGAATGCTTTGATGGTGTTTCCTGCTTGGCAGGGGGTTGGACTGGATGGCCCTTGTGGTCTCTTCCAACTCTATGATTCTATGATTCTATGATTCTACCTCCTTCCATTGGCAAGGGAAGGAGCCATATAGAGAAAGATACAGAACACTGAAACTTTACCTTACAGGGGCTGAAGGTGACTTACGAATAAAATGGGAACAGCTAAAAAATATAGAAAAATAACAATTTAACAATATGACCCTTTAAATGTGTTTGTTGGAGGGGGTTATTGGTTTGTTTTTTTGTTTTATTATGCATTTTGCATTTATCTGTTGTGAACAGCCCTGTGATTTTCAAATGAAGGGTTGTATACAAATTTAATTTGGGGACATTGTCTTATTTGTTTTCTTTATTATCATTTGTGAAGCTGAAAACTGAAATAAACTAAACCAAAATACCAAATGAATTAATAAATAATAAAAATAAATGATAGAATTAAAACTATATAAAAATATAAAATATCTATTATGACCTTAGTTTCATCCATGCCAACAGTTTATGCAGCTTAAACTACAATGTCAATTTCACAGGCAAAGATCTATGCATAGCCAAGTCCTGTACAGTCGTACCTTGGTTCTCGAACGCAATTCGTTCGGGAAGTCGACTTCCAAAAACGTTCAAAAACCAAGTCACAGCTTCCAATTGGCTGCAGGAGCTTCCTGCACTCAATTGGAAGCCGTGTCAGACGTTCCGCTTCCAAAAAAACAGAACACTTACTTCTGGGTTTGCAGTGTTCAGGAGCCACAACGTATAAGTACCAAGGCATTCGAGAACCAAGGTATGACTGTACTAGCAAGATAGGGCCTCCTCTGTTGTGGCTCCTTGACTGTGAAAATCTGTTTCCCTAGAGGAGCAGATGGCAACAACCTCATTGGGATTCCATCACCCTGTTGAAACCTGTTTCTCCTGCTTTCGGAGGAAATTAATTAAGGCCACCTAAAGATCGAAACCTTTCTGCACTGTCATGCTTTATTAATGAGTGGTTTTTAAAAAAATTATTAGATACGACTGTTTGTGAAGTGTGGTCTAGAAGTTTTGTACATAGTCATGCATGTTTTCCCAAAATTGCAAGCTCTGATTGTACTGGGCTCCATATCACAGGGAGGACTGTAATAATGTTGAGCTAAATAGGCTTACAAAGCCCTGTCAAGCACTTCTGCTCAACACAAGAATGCTGCAGGTGGAAAGATGGGGCCAGTACCTGTAGTCCTTGTTTCACCCATGAAGGCCATTAATAAGTGAGCAGAGCATTTGAAATCCTATTAACTGAAGGGACTGAACTTATGTGTCCTGCCTGATTAACACCAAAGGCTTATCTAGTCTGTATCCTATTTCCTATCAGGCGCCTGTGAGAAGCCCAAAAGCGGAGCAGCAGGCCAATGACCCTGTCCCACTGTTGCTCTCAAGCAGTTAGCATCCAGAGGCACATTGCCTCTGAACCCAGAGTCTGCACATGCCAACATAACTGGAAGCCACTGTTGTCCTGATCCTTCATAAATTTGTCTAATCCCTTGTTAAAGCTGTCTAAGTTGGTGTCCATCATCATATTACTTAGGGTACCCTACCTACAAAGCATCTGCTATACTGCAAGCTAAGTCCACAGCAATAATAAAGTCTCTTTTGTATTGGCCCTATCATATGTAGACTTTTGCTTTCAGTATTATTATTTTTAACTGCATGGAGCAAAAGGAGTACTGTAAGTATAGGAGGAGATTGGTGATGAAACCCAGCGGCCTCTTGATGGCAGGCATGTGGCATAACAAGGTATTAACTGAAGGCAGGTAACACATAGGTAAGAAATACAGAAAGATGCTCTGGGAACAGCATCAGTGTTGTGGTCTGTAAATGAAGGGAAGATGGTTTAGAACAGGCATGTCCAACAGGTAGATCGTGGTCTACTGGTAGATCACTGGACGACTGCGGTAGATCACTGGTAGATCATTGGCTCCCCCCAAAGAAGCTGAATAACTGTGCCCCCCTAAAAAAAGCTCAACATTTTACCTCCTCCCTGAAAAAACTCAACAACTTTTACCCGAACCCCCAAAAAGGGGCCTTCCTAAAAAAGTTCAACAACTTTGACCTGAACCCCAAAAAAGGGGGTAGATCACTGCCAGTTTTTAACTCTGTGAGTAGATCACAGTCTCTTGGGAATTGGCCACCTCTGGTTTAGAACATGATCATTTTCTGCTTTGCCATATTTCAGGTGATGGAGATATGAAGAGAGTTTGTATTTATTTGTATCTAGTTCCACCCATAGTTCAGTATCAGACCTCCTGCAGATGAAGCAGATGTTCTGATACTGAACTATCGGTGGAACTAGACGTGACCAAAAAACATTATCTCCAAATGTGCCTTACTTTATCTTCCCCTGTAAAATGAAGAATTGAAATTGGTAACATGTCAGCATCCTTTGATGAGGGGCAGGGAATGAAGAAATGCATGATATGATCCTTTACTTTGTGTTATGGGGATGAAGAGGAGGAACTGGACATGGGCCCCTTGGGCCAGGCAGTTTCTGTAGCACCTGGTTCCTCCCTGAAGCAAGCCACATTTGCCATTGAATTGGTGTTTCCTGAATGTTGAAGATAAAAGGGCCATTAGCACAAGCACTGATTTCCAGCATTTGTAGCAAGTTGTCCTTTGAGGGGCGTGGAGATAAGCAAAGCCACAAAGGATTGTAGCCTTCCTGCCAATTTACATCTTGGCTTCGCAGTTCAGAATGACAATTGGGGTTATAATTAGTGCCAGCTCCATGGCTCAGAGTGCTAATTGATGGCATCTGTGTGACTGCTTAATGATTCTAGTTCCAAACCGAAGGCCAGTCGGCAAATATAGGACAGTTTTATAGGTCTCACGCCATAATTTCTGCTCAAGGATTAGAAGAAAACAAGGCAGCAGGATTCTTCCCATCGTCCTTAACACACCCAAAAGGCAAACCATGTCTAGGATATTTAAGCATCAATTAGCAATAATGAATAATAAGTTTTCTCCTTGTTTAGAGATGTCTGTCATAGAGGCTACACATTCCAGAAACAGGATGACAGGTTGTTTCTGCAAAGAAAACATGGCATGGCAAGAAGCCTACTGTTATGTCCCAAATAACATTTGTCAGGAGAGAGATGTAGAGAGTGTGACCCTACTCATTCCCCTATTCAAGATCAGAGAGTTGGATGCTGGAAAGGGGAAGAATTAAGTCCAGGATCAGCAGAAGAACGTGTGTGTTTGTGTGTGTGTGTGTGTGTGTGTGTGTGTGTGTGTGTGTGTAAGTGTGTGTAAGCACACGCCTGATGAGGAATAGTGAATTCTGACTATAGATGAATCCAGGACAGGGAGCACTCTACACTACAACACTTTGTTGCAGGTCCCACTTGTAGAATTACCTGCCTGAATATTAGCTTCATATGGACTTGACCTTTAAACAAAAAATTAAGGGGAAATGGTGGGAGGGGGCAGGGAAAAAAGAGCAAATTGATTTTTGATCAGCTGTTTCCAACGTTCTCCATATCCCTGGAGCTCATATTGCTTCATCATGCAGGCACTTAATGGTCTAACCTTGAGCATTACCATGTAAAATGAGGGTCCAGAGGACAATGAAAAAGGTATTGCAATAACTTACGCCATTGGGTAAATCTGCACCTGCACACAGGGAAGGAAGAAGTGTAGCTGCTTGAAACACAATGGAAAAAATCTAATTCTAAAAACTGATGCTATCATAAATAATACAGCACATTTATGAAATGTAAATTCATACTTATCTGCATATACAGGGAGAAAGGAGAATGTACAGGGTTGTGAGGTATTTTCTTTTACAATTAGCATTTATCAACAGTTGATGATACCTTTGTGAATTATAATTGCATTGCAGCTGACTGGCAAAATAGTGTGACGTCCTAATCCCAGAGCTTCCTCACTATACTGCTGATGTTCCTCACAACCCCTGAACCTTGTGGAAGATGCAAGAGTCTCTGGGAAAGCAAAGATACTATAATTCTTCCTTCTAGTCCTCAGATGTTCCACGTGCCACAGCAGGTCTCCATGGAAGTCAGCCCAGACATGGCTGCCTAAGCAGCTGCATGGTAGTCCTTCACAGATGGTTTGTTCAACAGGAGGCTTTGAGGGAAGGGCTGTAGATCAGCGGTGAAGCACCTGTTTTGCATGCAGAAGGTCTCAGGTTCAACCCCTGGCAACTCCTGGTAGCTCTGTGAAAGACTCCCTGCCTGAAACCCTGAAAACTCCCAAGTAGGGCAAGGAGAGAAGTCCCCTGCTTGAAGCCCAGGAGAGCAGCTGCCAGGCACTGAAGACAACTCTGAGCTAGACTGACCTATTTTCTGACTCAGTTTAAGGCAGCTTCACTGGTGGGAGATGCAAGAGGCACAGATCACCATATAGCTAACCAAGTCTCACCCAGCCCTATCTCACAATGTTTTTTGAGCCTAAAATAGGGTAACCACATTCACTCTGAGCTCATTGGGAGGAAAAGGTGGATCAAATGTTTTTTTGGGTGGGGTGGGGTGGGGAGGAGCAGCATTTTTTAAGCCAGTCTCTGGGCTCGCCCACACTTGTCCTTCTTCTATCCCCCAGGAAAACCCGCTGTTTACCATGGAATCAGTTTTTCCTCAGATTGATGTTTGTTCTGATTCAGTTGTAAACCGGGCAAGTAGTGGGAAAAGTGAAAAACTGCTTGGACCTGTGTCTACAAATCGTGGGACAAGCAGAAAACCCTCTCAAAACCATGGTCAAGCGGAAGTGTGGATGAACCTTCAGTTGACACTTCCTGCCATAACATGAGCTACCGAAGCTCAGAACTGGCATACATACCCACTTAGCTGGGTGTCGTATAAGCAATTTCAAATTAATCATATGCCAATGTGAAAGATTGTGCACACATTAAATTTTAAAATCTGCTTTTTAGGTCTCATTCTGACATCTAGTTAGCATACAATAACTGCCTTTCAAAAGCCAAATTAAATATCTGTGACACTTTAAATGTTGCTGTATCCCCCTCCTTTTTTTTATTTGCTCTTTTATTTCAGTTCCGTGGCTCTTTTGTGATGTTGATAAGTGTGAAAGATGATAGTTTAATTGGTAGATGTTGTTAAGGGAAAATGATGATTAACACATCAAACATGTTATGTTTTTTGGCATGAAAGAGAATTAGAATGATTGGGAGGTGATCCTTTTGGCTTCTTCTCATAAATCATTGAAATCCACCTTTGATCAGATTCCCAAACAATGAAAGGCATAGCGAAGATCACCTTCCTACTGTGTGTGACATCTGTGGAGGTTTCACTACTTAAGAGAACTGTTCAAACAGATCTGAGGAATTTGGGTAACGGTTTAGGCCTAGTGAATTTTGATAAGTTAAGGGGGATTGAACTTGCTAGCTCGAAGGTATTTACGAAGCAGCCACAATGGATACAAGTACACCAATTGTATTACCCTCAGGGAACAAGCAAAATGTGGGAAATCAGAGACTGGCATTATTGAGAAGTGATGAGGCCTACAAATTATGATGAGCAAATCTGACAATTTTTTAAGTCATCAGGAAAATTCACCATTATTTTTGTGTGGATTTCTATTAAGACATTTTTCTTTGCAGTTTTGCCTTATATGATTTTTGCAAAGCAGTTTCTTCTTATGTATGCATACCCTCCAAATGTCCCAATTTTCCAGGGACCGTCCCGGCTTCTGATTTGATCCTGGAATGTACCTATTTCCTCTGCCGGTGCCACCACTGCCAAGCTCAGGGAGGAGAATGAGCATGCGCTTGTCCCAAGCGGAGGCAGCAGCTGATGCGAGGGAGCATCCTGGTGCCTCTTCATGGCCTCCTCCCTTGGGCAGCTCATAGCAGCTGCTGGAAAGCAGGTGAAGAGGTTGAGAAAGAGGCAGCCACCAAGTCTCAGTCCTAACCAGCTCTGAGGGGGAGACAGAGGGCAGGACTGCCCTGGGTGGGAAGAAAATGAGAGCAGAGAGCAAAGAGTCTTGGTTGTTTTTTTCCTTTTTCTTTTTAAATGATTTACGCATCCACATCTAATCTAGGCCCTTTCTAATGTTTATTTATTGGTGTGTGCTTTTCTTTTTGTAAATCTACCAAATAATCAAATCAAATCGGGATTAAGGGATTCTGTCCGGGCGGTGGAGGGTCTGTGTACTGTGTCCCATTGGTGTACTGCTGACACTTGTCCTTCCTCTGGTAGGAAATGCTCTGCGAGGGGCAAAAATGGAGGGGTGAGGAGGGTCAGTTGTGGGGGAATGAGAAACGTCCCTATTTTCATCTACGGAATGTTGGAGAGTATGTGTACACTTTTCTGTATGCTATTTTCACTAGACTGTGTGCATTCCAATCCGTTCCAATGCACATGCATTGAAAAATTCAGACAAGGTAATAAAGATTAAATTGCAAAAAGAAAAAATTCAGATAAGGATGAATTTTAAAGGGTGATTATGTGTCAGTTTGCATGTTGTTTTGGAAAGCATGAATTAGGTAGGTTCAGTTTTAAATGCAAACTTATCCCTACTACAAAGGACACCTGGAGATTCCTAGCCCTGCTGTTATTGCCAGTTCACTGGCTCTCAGAACCTGTGCCATACTTCATGGGGTCCTTGGCATGCTACCAATTTGCCTTCACTCACAATACAGTTGTGTTGTTTTGTTTTGCTGCCCTCCAGACCTCTCATGGAGGAGGCAGACAAAGAAGGGCCTCAGAGGCTGATCTTGGTCCCGGTAGGTTCATAGGAAATAAGGCGGTCCTTGAGATATTGTGGTCCTGAGCAGAATTGTCTCACCAGGGCTAGATCCATGTGTGAACTGGTCCCTGGCAAAGTGACCAGTCTAGGATATGCATTTCAATAAACTTTCTTCTTTCTGTTCCCAGAGAGAGATCCTAAGCTTGTTCATCTTTGCGGAGCTTAGCTTCTACTACTGCTGCTTCTAAGGGAAGCACACCCTGACTTCTCAAGTTGCAGCTTTCTGCTGTGTGATATCTGTAGCTTGAGTTTCTGGCAATGAGTAATCAAGTAGCCTAGCAAACTGAAGTGAGTGAAACCTCTCAATTAATACAAACTTACCTGTTTTGCAAATGCAAAACTTAACATAAATTTTAACTTCAGTCAAACATATTTTTTACATTATATTTTTACACATATTAAACTTATATTGTTTATACACAATTACCAATTGAAATGACTGGGCCCAGAGTAGATAACAAGAAGTGTCAGCAAGGCTAGCAACAGTGAGAAGTACCAAAAGATTTTGGGCACTGATACTAGGCTGCCCACTGAATTGTAAGAGCAACTGTTCCAGTCAGGAGGACAGGATCCTCTGATGATGGGTCATTATCCTTTTGCATATGTACTCAAAAAGTACCTTGTGTGTTCTATTTCAGTGGAGGAGTGGTGTATCATTTCCAGAATAAAGTAAAATAAAAATAAATACAAAGGTACCTCCAGTTTTAAGGTCAAATGCAATGCCACTTCTATCCAACAGTTGGAGGAATGCTGCCCTTACCAATCTTATTAGCAACTGTAGTGAACATAAAGTTGATCTAACTAGATCCACACATTCATGTAATAATAATAATAATAATAATAATAATAATAATAATAATAATGGAGAGCTTAATGATGCTGGAGAGAAGGAATCCACTGGGAATGATGGATCAGATATGGCTGCTCTTAACTTGTCATTTGGAAAGTTGTTCCAGAGTCTCATGGGTTTAACTTGTTACTACCCCTTCCCCCGGTGTATAGTTTCCCAGGGAAGATGAGATTTGGCAGCAAAAGGGGAAGGAGGTGTAGGAAGTGATGTGATTGCTAGCGGCTTGCCTTTCAGATGTGCTAAGTACCAGAAACAGTGAGAAAACTGGAAGAGGACAGTTCTTGATGTTCAGTGACTCTGACAGTCTATCCTCAGGTGAATAGGGCATCTTTAGATGCAACTTTAAGATGAGGTTTCTCTCTTGGCCCTTCACTTTGTTCTGAATTTGGACTGAGAGCACAGCTGGTAAACAGTATTTTATATCTATATTGCTGAATTGTTGTATTAATCGTTGCTATACTCCCATTTTTCTTCAAGTGATAAAAAGCCCAGCAGGAAAGCTACTGGTCATCAAAATATTTTATGTCAAGGAATTCTTGAGGTTAATTGTGCCAGTTCGCCAGGGATGGCAACTGCTTGGTTGCTTTTCATAGCAGGTTGTTATTAAAGAGCTGTACTGGGAGCGAGGGAGGTCTATCTGCCAAGAGGACTCTTGGCCTTGACTAAATATTTTGATTGTGTGTGTATTGTCTTTACAAGTCCTGAATTGGATCAGAAAATTCCATGAGTTCTTTCTCATTTGTAGTGGGTGGGTGGATGATTGTTGCTGTCCTCCCATTAACATAGCATACACCATACCCTCTTCTCCACATATATCCAAAACAAAAGCCTCCAATCTCCCTTCCCAGCTATCTGTTTGCCTTCCTTCTGCCCTCACATTAATGAGTGGAATGGAAAAACCAAGAGAGTAGCAGAAAGGAAAGCAGGCTTCCATTGGATGAGGTAGGTTGGGATCTGGAGACTGGAAAGTACAGGGTCATTCTCCCTAGAATTGGTTCCCTTCCATAGCTTCCTTGGAATAAACATGCATAAGACTTTGAGGTTAATCAGACTATTATCAGATAAAGCTCAGAAGAAACCAAATGCTTCCTGAACTGTGCCACGGGCAGAGCTTGCCATTACTGCTGGTATTATAATAAAGAATCTTTTATTGCAGTAGGAGCTACCACCCCTGCTTGCTCCACTCATCAACTCACCGTCTAAATTACTTCACATCCTCCTTAAATACAATTCTAGCAAAATATGACGAAGGCAGGGCACTTCAGAAAGCTGTATTCCCAACTGCTCTCTGAAGCATCTCCCACTTCCTTAAACACCATTCTGGATATGTTTAACTGTGTGTGTGCATCAGAGATCAGTTGCCCAAACCACCCTCAACAGCTCACCTGTGCTACCCAACTGTACATGGTTTGCTTGCTTGTCTTTTGTTCTGTCATCCTGCTGCAGTGGGCATGGCCATTTATCTGCACCCATGCCCACTGCAGCATGGCAGCATTTTTTCTTCCAAAATGGATGGGCGACTCCTTGGGTAGGCAAGAAGAAAAAATTTCCTAAGTACTTCTTACTTCTCTCAGTTTCCCACTGAACTTCATCTTCAATTGGCTACCAGGTTTCCTGTGCCACACATTCATAAGGTGTGATTGAATTCTTCTGGGACACAGAAAAAGATGATGAATTTATGACCGCTTAAGATTTGGCCTATAATCACCTACTTGAAAGCATTCATGGGGGGGGGGGATTAGGAACATTTTATATCTTGTCATTATTACCTTGACAATCGTTTTACAGGCACATACAAAAGGAGAAGGAAAAAAAAGTGTTCTTTACTCCTTCCCTGAGAAGTAGACGAGCTGCGATTTTCTGAATTCCTGCAGACATCGTTAAAGCATTCTCAAGCAAGACATGCGAATACAATTTTGCCAATAGCAGGGAGTTAGCTTCTGTCACGTTTATTTTTGAAAGTTCTTCCTTCAGGCATTTCAATTTGAATTTATAAGATTGCAAAATATCCTCAGACTCCAGCTGTTTTCCTGTTTGTTTTCCAAAGGGAGCGTGTATAGATAGAAGCAAAATAACATGGATTGTGGGCTAGTCCTCCCCATTTTTCTTAATTTGATTACCACATGCTGTGTGCATTGTTTGTTTGTTTATACAGT
The DNA here is from genome assembly GCA_034641385.1 of Darevskia mixta. NCBI lineage: Eukaryota > Metazoa > Chordata > Lepidosauria > Squamata > Lacertidae > Darevskia > Darevskia mixta. The sequence continues at coordinate 11,965,827 of JAWWNH010000061.1, read as the reverse complement.
TTCTTACCTGCCCTTGCCCATAATGGTCTGGCATGTGCAATCCCTTCCCCAGTTTGAACAGTATTGTCCCACCACCCAAATCCACCAGGATCTGCTGGCTTCTCCTAGTGGGGGAAGTCCATTGCCAGTGGGGGAGCTCACCAGTGAGGAGCTCACCAATGTGCACATCCAAACAGTTGGCAGTGGTATTCCCATTGATGGTAGCCAGAGGACACCACTTAAGTTGGGTTTTTCGGAGGGAGGGGCCAGAACTCAGGTCACAGGTTCTGCTTGACCCTGAGCTAGCCCTACAGCTGTCACATGATAGCAATCTGGGCCTCCTTGCCAGATCAACCTGGGAGCTGGTATAGAAAAGAGTCATCCTTGTGCTCACTTTCCACTCTGGCACTCCATAAAACCAGTAAGCTGCAGGCCAGGGCTTTAGATTTCCCCCGATGGTGCATATGATTAATTGAGTCAAACGATATGTGAATATGGCAAGCTGCTAAGTGAAACCATTGGTCCATCTAGCTTAGTACTGTCTACACTTACTGGCAGTAGCTCTTAGAGGGGCTTCAGACAGGGGTCTCTCCCAGTCTTACCCAGAGAGACAAAAAATCGAACATGGGACATTTGGCAGGTAAAGCAGATGAGTCACCATTGAGCCACAGCTCTTCTCCAACTTTTTGGACAGTTATTTAAATAGGTGATGTTTCTTTTGCCAGAATACAGCTCTAAAGTCTTACTAAGGTTTTCAAATCTAACCGACCCAGTAAATTGTCCCATCAATCCAGCAATTGTGTAATATGCTCACCCGTTATTTAAAAAAAAACCAAAAGATAAATCTTCATTAAATACAAGAGATGTCAACCTAAATCCACCAGGGATATCACCTACTGAACAGAATGCATGATGATATGTGTTGGGCAATGCATATTCTGAGTTTTAAAATAAATATAGGCATGGTGTGATGGTTTTACTACAGGGACATCGACTGGAATTTTGTAGATAGAGAATTTGGCCAATATTTGTCTGAGTGTTTGTGTGTGAATAATTTGGGTGGAGATGTTCTCAGTGAAGGCCTCTCCCTCATTTCTAACAGCTACCTCGCCCCAAGCAACACCCCATAATCTAGGTCATAATCTAGCAAAGGGATGAGAAGCATGTGGCCATCCAGATGGTGTTAGATTCCAGCTCCCACCATCCCTTGCCACTGGCCATGCTAGATGGGACTGTAGACCAACAACATGGGGAAGTGCACAGTGTCCCCATCCCTGATCTATCAGAACCATGTCCAGTGACATTTTTCAAGAACCTCTGCTCTTCAAAAAAATTCTTTGCTTCAATATGATTGCTCAGGAAATGTCCCTGGTTGATGGCATGACCTTATTTGACACCTGACATTCCTTAGAAGAATTGCATTTACACTTTGGGCAACCTTGGGAGCAAAAATAATTTCCCTTTATTGCAGGAAACAAATTATAACAGTATGAAATATGTCATAGAACATTTCACCCTTTAGGAAAGGTGACAGGTTTTTAGAGTTTCTTGTTACCTATACCATACTTCCATTGTAGCACTTCAGCATTTAGATAATTTTTCAGATGGAGCAATTGGCTGAAAACACAAGCTCTTTTCAGGCACAATTGCACTCTACATGGTGTGGTGAGCAGGGGTTAGGAATAATGGATAATTTTGATTCAGTTTTAATGTTACTGAGTAACATTAACATGAAACAATGTGCAAACCAAAACACAGCCATCCTTTGTCATTTACATTTCTCTAAATTTTAGGGTGCAGTTCTCCAACCAAATGATGTGCCCCAAATTGTGCATATTAAGGGAAAGTAAGCATAAAATGTATCTATCTGTGAAAATGGCATGCATACTGTATATGCCTTATATTGGGGGGAACTGCTTGGAAAAATGAGTATATCAGGCAAAATTGCATACAAAAATGTGTATATCAAGAGAAATTTGCCCTAAAATGCTGGTGAGTTTTCATAAGGACTAGAGCAACACAGGAACAGTAACAGTCAAACCGAGACTACTACTTATCAATTAAAAAGATATCCTTAATTGGAGAGTAGGGTGCTTTGTTTGTTTATGATAAATCACTCATTGTTATTAAATATTGATAGCCGGGAAGAAATGCGGTAGAATAAAGAAAAGTTAAAAGGGAAAAAAATCATTTGTAGGTTGTTGGCAGAAACAGACATTAAGTACTGTCATTCTTACTCATCTCTAAGCTTCTGAACTCCCTAAGATCTTAAATATCAGTTTTATGTTAGATGTTTAAAAATAATCTGACTGTAATTTGATGTGCATTATCTTGTGAGCGCAAAAGCCTTCAGTTGGTTTATTTTAAAAAAGGGATGTTTACATCCTTTGCATTGTTCTGAATGTCACGTTCAAAGTAATGTGTGATTTCCCGCACCCTAAAGAACATAAATATAAGGAGTAAAGTTGGTTGGTTGGTTAGATTGATGGATGGATAGAAGCATTGGTACTTCCCAATATTCTGTTCCATCTCTTCCAAATATCTTTTTTCTTTCTCTATGAAAAATATGAAATATAGATGTTAGAGAAACAGAATAGTACACACAACCAATGCATGAGAGTGTCAGAGTGAATATATTAAAGTGAATTTTACTCTTTCTTATAAAATACACTTGTTTTGTATAGTATCATCTTTGACAGGGGTTTCTTTTTCAGTCTGAGGGCTGTATTGCCTTGTGGACAATGCAGTTCTTTAGCCATGTAATGAATACAAAAATGAATACACTAGGGTAAAGTATGAATAAAATGTAATGTGAATATAATAATAAAAATAACATGTGAAATGTGTTGTATTACATAAAATTGCTCTGCAAAGTATGCATATTAGGCAAAATTGTGTACACACATGTGTGTACATTAGGATAAATGCTGATGCATCTCCATGAGGACTGTTATATATATATATACATATATATATATATATATAATCTTCCCAACAACTGATGTAGAAATGTGAAGAACTGGGGGGTGGGGAGAGAAACGGAGAAAAAACAAAACTGGCAGATTTGTTCATCCTGATAGCTACCGTGGCTAGAACACATTTCATCAGTTGGTTATAGTCAACAGCAACCTGGGAACACTGCTGGAACAATATGGTTTTCTTTTCTCCTCTGCAGTCGCAGCGCCGAGTCACATTTCACCTGCCGGATGGCTCTCAGGAAAGCTGCAGTGACAGTGGGCTAGGAGACCATGAGCCCAGCAGCACCGCTAGCACAGCACATCCTTTGCCACTTGGTTTCCCGCAAGAGGAGTACTATGAGCAGACATCACCCAACAGTCGGACAGAGGGAGATGGCAATTCAGATCCAGAGTCCAGTAAGTCTGTTGCATCATGGACATTTCTCACTCTAGGGAATTCATGGGTCCAAAATGAGCATTCAGTGTATAGTGACAATTTATTCTGATTCAAATAGTATTTGTTTCGTTGCACCTGAAAGGACAAAGGTCATCATTCTGTCCAGGGCTGAAGGGCCTTGTAGTAATATTTTCTGAGCTGCATTTTGAGATTCAGATGACGAACCCTTATGGACCAAATTGGCTGTATTTAGGATGCAGCAAACAAGCTCTTGGAGGAAATCCCTATGTGGAAAAGCAGGATAGAAATCAGGACCAGAAGAGCTGTGGGGTCTAAGCTAATAAGTGCCTTAGAGGATAGTAAACACTGAGCAGTAGCTGTCTTTGAGTGCTTCTCTTTTAATTTCAGTGTATGTTTCATTGTTTGGGTAGAATACAAAGACAGGCTTTTCATATGACTGGGCAATTGAAAGGCCTACAAAGAGTTTGCAAAAAAGATGAAAAATGCAGCTGAGGCAGAAATTAATAATGAAATTAAATCACACTTGCTGTTTGCTTCTTAAAGGGCATGCTACTATTTATGGGGTGATTTTTTTAGGTTGCCGTATAATTTCAGAGAGATATATCCAAGCTGGCATTGATCCAGCAAAGCAAATTGTGAGTTTGTAGTTTTATTCTTATTTTTAATGTTCATGAACTATTATGGAATAATAATCATACAGTTATAGAATTGGTTTTATTTATTTGGTTTTGAGCCTGTTATCTTTTGCATTTGATCTTTTTTTTATTGTGTGCTGCTTTGGTACCTTTTGTTTGGGAAACGTTTTATAAATCTGCAGATAAATAAATAATCAATCAATCAATCATTAAGGGAGGAAAAACTCATGAGAGGAGACAGCAGCAACAAACATGTTAGTTCCAGCCACACGTTGGAGGGAAGCCTCCATTGCTCATGTTTCACAACAAGTTCTAAAGTATGCAGGAAGTCTCCATGAGTACTTCAGAAGAGTGCATAGGTTGGATGGTGACAGAGATAGCTTATAACCCCCTCACATATTTACTTAAAACTTAATTGTCAATCCAGAAAAGGGATGTGTTTTTGGCTTAAACTGAGATTGGATAAGTTGTTGCCATTTGGGATGCCTTTTCTAATTCTTTTCCCCAATTTAGGGAGGGGTATGTGTCCCATGTGAAACAGCTGCAATGTCAATTTGATCCTAATGATATATACTTTGATAAGTAGTGGCACACATCACTACCTCAGGGTTGATGTGGTGATAGATATGTCTTCGGATGTGAGAAGTTTGCAAGGAGGTTGGACTCACCTATTTTTCTTAGATGACTAATTATCTGACAGCTCAAGTTGAAATCCAATACCAAGAATAATTAGTGTTCTGCTGTGTGGAGATGTATACCCCAACTAATGTGATTTCGACTTCAATAGCTGTGCTTTGACGTATGCAATTGATGTTGTGTCCTCTGATGTTGGTAGTTTTCAACCATGTCTGGGATTCTTTACTGTGATGTAGCTCTTTAGTGATTCTACTCTCACACAAAAAAAATTGTTCAGGATGTTCACAATACACCCTCATCAGATGAGTATGATATATGAAATGTTTTCCACAGAAACAAGAACTAGAATCATAGAGTTGTTTTGTGGCAGATATACTTTTTTTCAACTGAATGCTTGAGTGAACTGAACTTGAATGTGGATAATTGAACCTGAGACTGTATACATGCAAATCATCAAACTGTAGCCACTCCTAATTTGCACTGACAGCTGGCAAAATTGGACTATATCCAGCGAGTTAAATTTAACTAGCAACTAGAAGAATAACACAGCTAACTTTCTAGGGTGGTGGTGTGAATGAATGAGAAAGAATTAACTGAACTTTAAAAGTGCAGTACATAGAAAACAAGAGTTCATGCTCATATCAAACATTTAACTTTTACTTTTTTTAAAAAAAGAGACCTGGACAAGTGTTAGTTCTATATGCATGTTGTACGGAGTTCTTTCATTTATTTTATTGAACTAAATTTCTTTGCTGCTTGATTATAATAAAACCTTCAACAGTTTATAAATAATAAAACACAAAGTTATCAATAAAATGCTGTTAAAAACAGGCATTTAATTATTCAAAATATCATTAAAGTCAGCAATATACTAAAAAGAAATGTGTTTTACATGTGCTTCTACTGGGCAGAAGTTCTCAACTTCTACCAGGCAGGAGTGTACTTGGTGTCAATAGACATGAAGTTCCAAGGTATAGGGTTTGTAGCCAGTTTTGGAATGTTATCATAGATTAAATTGCTCTAGCCAGATTGTAGATGGTGCTTATGTCAGTCACATGGCATTTGGGGAGTTTACACAGTGTTTATAAAGGGAATCTCCTTGAGCTTTTAATCATTTGGTCTGGCAGTTTACCTAAATTTGCCCTTTAGGTAAATTAGGAGTAGTTCAGAGACTTCTGGGCTTCCTTGTTCTTAAGGCTTGTTAGCTTCCCTAAACCGTGATTTCAAAATCAGTGTTTTTCATAGTTCTGTCCAAATAATGATTGGAGCAGAGCAATGGGATTAACAATTTAGTAGAGTTTGTGAATTCTGTCAACCAGATAAACGAAATCTTATCCCTTGTCAAAAAAGACTTTGATATGAAAACGAAAACGACTATGTATGCAATATAAAATGGTGGTTCAGACTTGAAAAAGTGGGTGTGCCAGGGCTAATTCTCTATCTATCTATCTATCTATCTATCTATCTATCTATCATCATCTATCAAAATTTTAATTAGCATTTTCCAGTATAGAATAATAAAACTTACCATAACATAGCCATAACAAAAGCAAAAAAATGAGCCATAACTCACCAATAAGAATATATGTTCAGACAGAGAAATAAAGCGGAATCAAATGTTTATGATTTTAAGGATAATAATAATGTACTCAAAGTACTCAACTTTTTTGAAAAATTGACACTGAAGTTCTACAACATTTAATGCTTAAGAAACAGTATATTTTAACAAAGAGGTAGACTCTGTCACTGGGGTATAGAAATATATATATTGTGTGTGTTCATATGCACCCATGTTGATGTCCACTTGTGGGTTCTTCCATAACTCTACGGATTTTTCCCATCTTCAAAGTGGTATGCTAATAATTAATTTGCAGAGGGGCAGAGTAATTAATCTTAGCAAGACAGTACTGCATGATTGATCTTCTACCTTTAATCTAATTAGCCTGCACATAGGTGGGAGAATGTAATAGCTGAACACTTTACTATAAGGCTTTGAGAAAAGTCAACCCCTTTTTTGATGACCCGCTGAGACCATTCCCATACATCACTTCTTGGGTAGTCATTAGTTGCATGTTTGAATTAAAAGGTGAGGAAACTGGGGAAGATCAAAAACCCCAGAGTAGGTTGAACATTCTCATTTTAAATGAGTCAGTCCTTTTGTACACTCTTAATAATATATGATTATATCTTGATAGCATCAAATTTGGTTTGGTAGTAATGGCCATAACAGCCGTAGGTGAAAATCAAAGCAGCAAATATTTTAGATGTGCCAAACTTTCATATCATAGGGGAAGATTCAAGAAACAGTTCTTTGATGTTCACAAAACTTCACAAATGAAGACTGGCACTAAATTAAATTTCACTGTTTGATGCAGCATCCTATGTTTGGTCTATGTTTGGAGCCAGTGTGGTGTAGTGGTTAAGAGTCGTAATCTGGTGAACCAGATTCATGTCTCCGCTCCTCCACATGCAGCTGCTGGGTGACCTTGGGCTAGTCACACTTCTTTGAAGTCTCTCAGCCCCACTCACCTCACAGTGTTTGTTGTGGGGGAGGAAGGGAATGTTAGCCGCTTTGAGACTCCTTCGGGTAGTGATAAAGCGGGATATCAAATCCAAACTCATCTTCTTCTTTTTCTTCTTCTTCTACTACTACAACAGTTCAGCTCACAGATTGCCCAGGCAGGTGCATTATGTGACCCATGAGAGCAGCAATGGTGATGGGATAAAATCAGGCCAAATCTTTATTGAGAGCAGCAGGCAGGGCAAGGGTTGGCATCGCATTGGGTCCCAGGATCAGGTCATCATTCCACAAGCCCCATGTTGATGGAATGGATCCGCTGGGTTTGGATCTCTCCAAACCTGCATGATGGGAGTCAGCCAATGTTGAACCTTGCCGTGGTGGAAGCCAAGCAAGCAAGGTCTCACTGGGGGACCAGGGTGCAGATTCCCACCAGGCAGATACCAAAGACACGCTTGGGGTTGCCGTGGTCAATGTTCTTCCACCTAACAAAGGAAAGCCGTAATTTCACTGAGGGGAAGGTGGAAGAAACCCCCAACCAAGTGCCAAACAGGATGATAGAAAAAAAAATCCTTTACAGCCCTGTCAACGAATGACCCAAAATTGCTCAGTGAAGGCTGTAACCTGAAGGTGGGTGGGCGGGAAGCTCTTAAAGCAAAAAGCCTAGGAGATCCAGAAAAAGCAGCCTTATATAGGCTTTCCCCTCACTTTGGCTGCAAGGGCTCATGGGACATGAGCCCATCACACAGAGAAGAAACTGGGCAAAACCTTGCCCAGTATTTTGCTGCAATCTATGGGTGTCGCCAGGCAAAGGCGTCCTGTGCTTATTGGGCATGGAATGGGGCTTACAGTCACAGGTCTGCCAGCTCCCTCAGTTGGCATTACTTTGCTTATCTTTCAAAGGACATAAAAAGCATTGTGCTGAATCTGTCCAAACTCCAGTGTCCTGCTTCTACAGGGGCCACCCAGATGCCTTTGAGAAACTCTTCCACATTGAGCCATTCAGCAACTGGCATTCATTGGCACATTGACCCTGCACATGGTGGTTCCATTTAACCATCATCACTACTGGTAGACTTCTCCATATCAAATTTCTAGGACACAGTTTTCAGTAGGAATGGAGGAGAACTTTGTTCAGTTCACATTATTAAGGACATATTTGCACCATACATTTAAATCACTATGTTGCAACTTTCACTGCATGGCTTCCCCCAAATGATACTGGGAACTTTGTAAAATGTGCAGAGAGTTGTTAGGAGACTCCACTTCTCCTAACCTACAGTAGTAGCAATAGCAACAATACAATATGCACCCTTTTTAAATACTTCTCTTTGTCATTGTTTTTAGTGCAAAACTGCAGAGCAAAGCCTGCAGTCTATGTGGGTTTTTTTGTTTGTTTTCCCTGCTATTTTAGAGAAGGTGTCGGTGTTGGATTGACAGCCACCACTTTGCTGAAGAGCTCATCCCACAATAGCTAAGACATCAAAAGCTCTGTGTTTCCAGGGATGCTTGGGGAATTTGATCCAGCTATTTACTGGATTTCATGCTTCTCTGGATGTTGTGATGCAGCTCTTGGCAGCTTGCACCCCTATACTTACACCATATCCCTATTTTCATAATGCACGTGTAAATAATATTTTGAATGAATTTCAAAAATGCAGATTAACATGGAACTGGAATGGAATTACAGGTCAAAATATGTGGAAGTGACACGGGCTGGAATAGACAGATTCATCAGTCTAGTACATGTCTAGTACACAGCTGTAGCAGGATACAAAGGAGAAACAAAGCAGATTTCTTTCATTTTATATATCCCTTCCCCACTGCTGTTACTGATGTGAAAAGTGCTGGACATCAGCTGTATAAAGGGAGTCCAAATTGGTGTGCATGTGATTTCAAGGCAAGCAAATGGGGCCCTATACTAGCAATAACCCCAAAAGTCAAAATGGATAGCAACCCAGAGAGAAAGAAGTCATTCTTTAATGTATGAACTTGAAGCTGTTGACAGAGTTCCATTTACGTTTGCAGTTTTGAGGATGAGTTTATCTCGAGGATCTTAAACCCAGTATGGATTAGACTGAGGATTTATCAGAGACAGAGGGAACAGTCTGATCTGAGTGTAGCAATCCCTTATCTTGTCAATTCTGTTTGAAAATGACAAACACATGGAACCTGGTGTGCTTGGCCAATAGAAAGCTGATGTCAGAAGGACTGGAATGCCAGGGAGCATGAATGACTATCTTCAGTGACACAGAATAGGTAGCCCTTCTTCTCACAAGAGTCTTCCTTTGCTTCTTTTTTAGTAGGCAGCCCATGCTGTAAAATAAAGTTCACATGACATTTATATTTCTATTATTTATGAGTCAATGAGGCAATCTTTTTTTTATGACCTTCTCAATTTCCTCTCACTCTTCCCCCCATCACATTTTCAGACTACTGTATCTTAAGCTCTTTTTTCTTCTTATCCTTTGGCAATAATAAAATAGGGACTTTAAAAACTGGTTTATTTTATTCCCTTTCCATAATACAGGACAAATTGCAACCAGGGGGCTAGCCTCTCTCCTCATATTTCCCCCTGCCCCTCATCAACAGCATTTCCATCCCATTCTCAAAAAAATAAGGACAGGAAAAGCTATAAACCAGGTGTTGGGATCCTTTGGTCCTCAATATGTTGTCAAACTACAATTTCCATCATCCCCAGCAAGCATGACCAATGATCAGGGGTAATGGAAGTTGCAGTTCAGCAACATCTGCAGGGCCAGAGGTTCCTCAAACATGATTAAAATTATAATTTTAAAAAATCTGTTCCTAAGTTTCTCACTGGGCATCCTAACAAGACAATTCAACCCTGGTTAGGCAGCACCAGATCATTACAGAGCATCAGAGCTGGCACAGCAATTGGGCCTGAATTGGCCTGATGCCATCAAGTGGCAGAACTGAGTTTGGTTCCAAGAAGCTCAAGGCAACACTCATGGTTATCCAGCTTTTCCCACATGTTATGATCACAGGTGTAGATTAGGCTGGGACGTTCAGGTCACCCAGTGAACTTCATTTCTGGGTGTGGATTTCTACCTGTGTTTCTTCACTCTCTTGGTCCAATACTCTTCATCTGTCTACACATGGTTATCATCTTCTTATTTGTATCTGCTGATCAGAATAAAGAAATAGACGCAAAGGCTGGACTGAGGTAGGGCCTCTTTGTACAAGGTTAAACCCATAAAATCCCCTCCAGAAGGAAAACGCTATTGATGTCGGAACAAACCTCAACCTGAAAGAAACTGCAGCTACTAAGGTGCTAAGCCCTGCCTGCAGGAAGTGGCAGCATGGCTGTCCAGCCTGACTCCCATTCCCAGGCCACACCATGAAAGTGAGTAGGAAGTCCTATGCTGCTCTACCACCCCCTGAGACCCCATAGCTTCAGTATGATGAAGCAGTTTAGCCTCAAAAGCAGGCCCTATTCCACCCCAGAGCCCCAGAGCCCAGAGAGTATGCATCACGGCCAGCTCATAACCCAGACTGGGATCACCTGGCTGAAGCATAATTTATTTATTTATTTATTTATTTATTATTTCATAAAATTTATGCAGTGCTTGATTTGTAAAACAAAACAAAACCTCAAAGTGGTTTACAGAAAAATAAAACAAGAAAATCGAGGGAAATCCACAACCCTACTTTAAAACACATAAAAGTTAAAATAATAAAACAGATGAGTATTACCTGAACTTCCTAAGCATCTAGGCAGGCTTGGCAAGACAGGGATGGTTTTTTTTAGCAAGCAATGAAAAGAATGCAATGAAGGTACCTGCTTGATCTCAATAGGCAGTGAGTTCCAAAGTGCAGGTGCTGCCACACAAAATGATTGAGTTCTTCCAGCTGCAGAATGGGTATTATGTGGCTATTGCCAATTCCACCAATCAAAGTGGTTGAATGGGCACATGTAGGGTAACTGTTCCCTTCCTGCACCTAAACACCCAAAGTGACTGAATCAAAGACCAGATTAACCTGGTTAATAATACAACAGATGGTTGCATTTTTAGGGAACTGCAAGTCATGGGGTCATGGCACGCAATATTATGCTTTGTATGCACACTTTACCTAGTAAGTGCATTTTTGTGCAAACTGTTTAACTGGAGAACCATAGGCGTAGCCAGAATTTCTCTTGTTGGCGGGGGGGCAAGGTTTTTGTTAGGGGAGGGACAGAACCTCAGTTTGCTATGTATTTTTATTGATTGTTATTGATTGGGGGACAGCTGCCCCTCCTTGTCTCTCCGCATGTGGAGAACTGACTTGCTTGCAACATTTGGAGAAGTGCAAATTTCAAAGGATATCTCTGTGTTGGTTTGTATATTGGTCCGATAAGTAAAAAGTATGTAGTTTTTCATTAACATGTCAACACAATCTAATCTCTCCCTATCCCTACTTGAAGCCAACTAATTATGTTATGCATCATATCAAAATATTCAGTTTTTGGATAGTTTGCACCAGACTGCTTATTTTGACCAATTAGTCCTTCCACACAAAATAACTGTGAATGGGAGATGCAAAGGAAGTTACTCTGAGATCCTTTCAGGAATAAATGGGCATGAGTGTTAGCAACACACACCACTTTAAAAATATTGGGCATTGCAAGTGGATGAATAACAATACAAATTAGCCACCTATAAATGCACCTCCTCAATCAAACACATTTGATTGGGATTTATTCTTCAGAGACCTTGGAAGAAACACACATAGCAAGCTTATTTACTTCCCACATTTACAGGATGGGTCAGGGCTGAAGTCATCGGCAATGTGATTAATGGAAAGCTCACCCTTTGGCTGCTGCCATTGTGTATTCAAGTGCAAGCTGTATTCTGCTTGAGTTCAATTTTTGATGCTCTCTGACCCTTACTCCACCATAAATAATCAGATGTATTCATCAGATGACAGCAGAGGCTTGGATGTGCTTTACCAAGGAGAAGAAAATATTATATCCTTGTACTATCTGGTGACCTTATCCTATAGAGATCCAGATCTACTCAGGCATTCTCACTCATGTGATTCTAATCAGTCCACAGTGAGAACTGGACTAGATGGACTAGTGACCTGATTCAGCAAACTCCAATCCAAAAATGTGTATAGCAGCCAAAACTGCATACAAAAAGAAATTGTATTGGGAGAAATTATCACTAAAATGATGGGAAATTTTCATAGTGACTCTTAAAAAAAATCATCATAAAAACTGGGGTAATGTTCGGAACTGAACTCAGAACTGGAAAAACGAGAAATGGGGAGAAACAGAAATTGACACACTTATCTATCCCTAGTCCCTTAACATGGGTTTCTATATCATATGGGAACCTAAGTAGAAAGCAGCTCTCCACTTCAGACATGAAGTCCCCCATGTAGGGATGAGCAATCAAGAACATGATGCAGTGGGAATGTGTGGTGAGTGTGTTTTGCTTCCCCACTACAAACAAAATGGAACCTCATGAGAGGAAACACCTGAACTGGGCACATGAATGATTAAAGTAGGATACAAAGGTTGCTGCATTTATGCACTGTGACAACCTGTGGCATTAATACAACCCAGGGTATTGCAAACCATGGTTCAAAAGTGGGCCACCACAAGCTAGTATTAATAATTTCAGCTCAAATATTCCTCATGGTTTTCTGAATAAGTGACTTTTCCCATAAAGCTTATTTCAGAAACTTCAGCTAGTGCAGAATTCAGTGACCAGGTTGCTCACTGGTGCAAGACGGTTTGAGCATATTAGATCGATCCTGTTCCCATTGCACCAGTTACCAATTAGTTTCCGGGCCCAATTCAAAGTGTTGGTTTTGACCTATAAAGCCTTAAATGGCCCACTGCCAGTGCAGCAATATTTCAATAACTGCCTCTTTCCATATGAACCTGCCCAGACCCTGAGATCTTCTTCTGAGGCCCTTCTCTGCAGTGGTTCACTGTCTGAGGAATGGTCTCCTCAGGGAAGTTCAGCTGCTGCCTTCGTTATAGACCTTTAGGCGCCAGGCAAAAACATTTCTTTTTAACCAGGCCTTTGGTTGATATGATTGACATCCTATGCCCTTTTAAAATGTGGGGTTGGCGGGGGGAGTTGTTGGGTTGTTGCCAGACCTGTTGGATTCTCTTCATGGAATCTGGGAGGTCCCATCTTGTCCTTCGCCTCTGGCAGCAGAAAGTATTGGCCCAGCCCTGGGCTTTCCTTCAATGTCTGCTTGCAATCAGACATTCTTAAAAACCCAAGGACATGAAAAACATTCCCTTCTTTGAAAGAGAAGTCTGTCCCCATTCCACACATCCCTTAAGTTCTAGACGTAAGAGGGAGAAAAATGGATCTTCACAATAATAAAGGTGATGACAAAGAAATAGCTTCATATAGGGAGGAAGTGGGAAAAAATAGTTGTCTGCTTCTTTTCTTTTAGCATGATATATAAGGGTCAACCTCCGCTTGTTATAGATTTCCCGTAGTGCCGCACGATAAATACTTCTTCCTCTGGAGCTAATAACAATTTCTTCCTTATTTTCTTTCTCCACCGCCCCCAGGGCATCAGCTATTATTTCCCAAGGACCCGTGAGACTAGTAGCACGATCTCAGAGAGGCTATGCAATTTAATCTTGTCCAATACAAATTACCATGGGGCAAAATGCTCTTTCAGAACTGTGGGAGGCTTGAAATTATGTAGATGTAACCTAATGTTCCTCAGTCTTCAGAGAGCTGATTTCTGTTACAGGGAGAAAGGGTAATCCCACAGCATGGTGTGAAGGCCACAGGTAGCTTGTGAAAGGTTGGTGGGTCTAAGTATGGTAAGTGCCTGTGTGGGATAATGCCTAGGAACGCCCCTGTACACCAATTTGAGTTCCATCGCGAAAGAAAGACAGTTATAGTATTATTGTCATTTCCTCCCTGGTGACTCTCATGAGGACAACGAGTGGGAGGAAAGACATCCAATTGGGAGACCCTCCTATTGAGACTCTCCTTTCAGAAGTCTTGTAGACCTCTTCCTTGGCTCAGAGCAGCAGGCAGGCTTAAGTAATGCCAGGGGGGGTGTTGCTCTGCTGGGAGTGGGGAGGAGTTCCTTGGCAGAAACTGAGCTGTGATGTGAGGAAGAAAGCTAGGCATTGTCTCTAAGGCAATTGTGGCACCTCAAATCCATTCCTTAAGTATCTCTTGTGTGTTTTCTTGGAAAGACACCACAATTAAAATGGAGTGGTTGCTCTTAACCATCCACTTTTTGCAGAGGCAGCCACCTAAGTGTTTGGGGAATGGACTTACCGTTATTGGCCACACTAGCCTGGGCAGAAGGGAGTTGGAGTCCAATAAGAGCTGAAGGGCAGATACCCCTACTCAATTGTCATACCTATTTTTATTCTGCTACAGATAACAATGGTACCCAAGAACCTCTGCTCCAGGTCTTGCAAGCCAAGGGGACAACTTAGAAAATAATTGAGGGGATGTATAAAGGATGGAGCATTGCACTTTCAAACGGAACTGGATGAGGTCTGAGTCACACAAACCCAAAATGTACTTGACCAATCTTGTTGCAAGTTGACTGGTCTCCTGGGATAAAAGCTGGTGTTAACGTTCCTTACAGATTGCCCTGTCGGTAAAGCACTGGAAAAGCTTAATCAGCTAAGCTCAAACTGATTACTATAAAGTAAATGACTTCTACAGTACAGCTGTAAGAAGTGGAACAGAAGTCTTGAAAATTTGTCAACTACTTAATGGAGCAAGTTGTCTTCTCAGAAATATTCTTGGCATTGTGTTTGAATAGCCAAACTGCAAGCCAGCATGCATCACTTAGAAAATAAAGTTGTAAATGCCAGATTCTTTTTGTACATTTTTTGCCATATTGCTCTCACCACCTGCTTATTTTCAAGTCCATCTTTGCTTTCCTTCCCCCATCTTATTCAAGATGTCTATCCTCCTCCTCCTCCTCCTCCAGTTCTACATTTATCTGACTGTCTCTGAATTCCTGCCTACCTTATCCTTCCTGTCTGCACCTTCATTTGTCCTTGCAATAATCTATTTGTACAGAGAAAGCATTCACACATAAAGCAATGATCACTTTTTCCAAAAGAGTACTTTGAAATAATTGATTGTGCTATGCTCCAGAACTGGAATGTTTACTTAGATTGGAATAATTGAAGGTCAATTTAATCGTCCTGATCCAGATTTTGTGTGTGTGTGTGTGTGTGTGTGTGTGTGTATGTGTGCGTGCACGCGCACTTGCATGTGTCTGTGTATATGCTTTTATTCACATAAGTGAATGGAGGAGAATCTATATAAGTGAAAGAGAAATATTTTTTCCCTCAAACTTTTTTCCACCAAAGCTGCAGATAAAACATTTTATGTGTGTTTTAAGTGCAATATGCAATGTGACACTAGATGGTGATGGTGAGCCTTATGGAAAATTCAATGCATTTAAAAAAAAAATGCTTTAAAAAGAAGTTTTCAAAATGGTTTTCATATGTGTGTAGATTTCACCCAGGACAGTGTACAAAAGCTGCTACTGTTAAAAATAATACTAAAAAGCAAAACCATCAACTTGAGAATTTAATGAATGGTGCAGGTGAGTGATATAGGTTGAGATCCAAATTGTGCTGCATTTTGTCTCTTTCCTTCATTCATTCCTTGAACAGTATCCTCCCATATTATGTCATGAACTGATTTTGAGACTGCCCACATTTCAAAAGCCGTCTTCTACTGGGTTGGCTGTCTGATAACTTGATAAATCCAAAGCATGGAACTTGTTCAAGGTTTTGGAACATGGATGGACAATGGATCTGGAAATAAGAGGATATATCATGCCATTAAAACTGTTGACAGAAATTAATTATGGCTATTGAAAGTATTCTGGACAAGGCAACAGCGGTACCTCGCGTTACAAACACTTCGGGTTACAGAATCCGCTAACCTGGAAGTAGTACCTCGGGTTAAGAACTTTGCCCCAGGATGAGTACAGATATAGTGCTGCGGCATGGCAGCAGCGGGGGCCCCATTAGCCAGGGCCATCTTAAGCATATGTGGCGTTGGGGTGCAAAGATCCGCCTGGCACCCCCCCCAGGTTGCCCAGATTTGTTGACCTTTTTTGAGGGGGACCCCAAACTTATTGACCTTTTTTAGGGTGGGCCAGCGAGGCGCGCACGGCAGAGCTGGCCTGGCCGGCCACCTCAACAACAACAGAGGAACCCGAGGTGGTAGCAGCAGCAGAGCAAGGTCGGGGCCGGGCGCCAGGGGTGGGTGGGCAAGCAGGGCCCAGTGCAACAACAGTCAAGCCCGAGGTGGTGATGGCTGAGCGAATCCGGGTGCCTCGTGTGAGCAGTGTGCGCTGGGCAGGCCTCTCAACAGCCCGCCAATCCCAGGCACACAGGAGAGCGGAGCCGGCCAGCTGCCTCAGCGCCTCGCTAGCCCGCAGCAGAAGGGCTGTGGCACTCCGACTGGCTCTGCTCCGCTCGGCAGCGGCTGTCGGCTCTTCCCAATCCCCAGACTCCAAATCTTGGCCCCGGACTCTCGGCCTGGCGCCCCTGAGAGCCCGGCGCCCGGGTGTCCCGCACACCTAGTGCCTATGGGTAAGATGGCCCTGCCATTAGCTAAAGTGGTACCTCAGGTTCAGAACGGTTTCAGGTTAAGAACGGACCTCCGGAATGAATTAAGTTCATAACTAGAGGTACCACTGTATAAGAAAAGAAAAGAAAAGAAAAGAAAAGAAAAGAAAAGAAAAGAAAAGAAAAGAAAAGAAGTTAATGTGCACTATGCCAAACTCCACTCCAGGATTTCTCAGACCTCAGCTATAACTGCCAGAAACTAGAATATAAGATGCTGTCCTTTTGTAACCCTTCGCCTATTTGACCATGCCTTAAGATCAGAAATAAAAGTCCTTATTTTGTGCCAAATGTACTGGGCCAAAAACTTATCCTGCAGTTTTAAACCATTCTCCATCAATTAATGGGAAAACAAATATCATTCCATAATTATCAAAAGGAAAAGAAACTTTCAGTGAAATTTTCATCAGTAAGGTTCAGGGTCTTTGTCATGCTTACCGGTAACTAAATTTTGAGGGGCTAGTATGTGAATGTGACCCCCTCCCCACGTATTGTACAAATTGTATCAGCCATAGTCTGCACTCTGTAGCCTTCCTGGATGTCAGTGTATGAATCAAAGCATAGAGCAATGGCAGGGAATCTTTCTGTGTCAGTGGCCCATGCCTGACCTGCAATTTTATTTTACCCAAATAATGCCCACCTTTGCATCAGCTGATGTTCAGGATTTCAGGGTTCAATCCAGCTAAGGTCTGCTTTGCCAGCATGTTCCTTGATTCAACTCTCCACTCACTAGCAAAGGTTTAAAGAGCAGCACCGAGCTTTCAAACAGCCTCACCCTGATCTCTGAAATCCTGGCAGTCAAGAGCTTCAAAGGGCAGCATCGCCTGATGTCACTGACATGTCAGGTGATTGACAAGTGATTTCACAACCCAGCATAGGGGAAGATATCATTAGGTTGCATTTTTTTTCATATCGGGAAGTAGAGGCAGCTGGAGAGGCTGCAGATTGTTGGAAACTTTTGCTGGAAAGTAACACACACACAAACTACCCTTGGTCACTGCACAATGATAAGGAAAACTCAAATCCTGGTGCCCACTGAAATGCCAGCGACATTCTAAATAATTTAGTGCTCTGCAAATGGAGAAGATAAAGGAAGCTGCTTTCATATGAGAAAACGTTTCAGAAACTGAAGGGCAGATATTGTCATAACAACTATTGCCCATTTAGGCTATTGAGCAGCAGGAGGGGACTTTTCTCCAGTGGCTCAATCTTTCTGGAAATAGCTGAGAACTGTTGAGCCCCATCTTTACAGGCATTCAGGAGAACCCTGAAGGCCCATTTGTTTTCACCAGCATTCTCCTAAGTTTATATTTCTAACGTTGTTTAGGTGGATACCTATTTATTTATTTATTGTAGGGAGACGGCATGCATTGGTAGTTTATATTCATTTATTTGTGGTTACTTTAATACCGGTAGTAGTCATATTGCATTATATTATTTAAGCTACCTTGGGAGGGTTTTCACCTCTTAAAGGTAACCCGGGGGGGGGGGGTAAATAAAAGCAGGAATCTAAGGCCATAACCTTGTGAAGATAGAGAACCTTGCTTTTCTCACCTTTTGAGGAAAGTATGCACTGTACCAAAATCCCTAATTTTCACTGTATAACTATATGAAACTATCTTTTGCGTGACCAAGCGGCGACCGTTCCAGCCCCTAAGGGACAACCTGAAAGGAATAAAGACTCATGACAGTGTGTTATGGAATTAAAATTTGGCTACAACTTTATTCAACTTTCAAATGTAGGAAGACCTACATCCCTCCCAGCCACCCAGCCGGGGGAACTGGGGCTCCTCAGGGTAAATGGGATATGGGGGTGCTCTGCAAGACGTATGTGTACATAGGCAGCCCAGCCCATATCCCCACACGCAGGGTAGTTCACTGACAACCTTTCAGTGTATGGGCTAGTGACACCCATATTACAATCGCCGCCGCAGGGGGGAGAGTGAGTCACCACTTCAAACCCCTCCCCCCCCATTTTAGGGAAGAAAAGACTAAAGGATTGTGCCCAAGGCCTTAAACCGCCAAAGTTTTGATGAATTGCTACAGGGAAGACTAAACCTGCCAATGCAGGAAAATTTCTTCCTGGTTCTTCAACAGCAACCAGTCAAAAGAACGTAGCAGCGCCCGATAAAGAGGAAGAAAAAGGTTAACCTGCAAACAAGAAACATTAAACAAAGGGAGGGTTGGGTGGGTGGGTGGGTGGGTGAAGCTCACTGCCTGGCTGCTGCCTGGCTGTTGCTGACTCCACCCCCTAATTATGCGACTGGCCCCACCTCCCAGCATTGTAATTTGACTTAACTGAGGCTGGGTGTGAACCTCCAAAGAATAACACTGAGAGGCAGACCAGCCCATACAACTGGTAAGTTCCCTGGGGTCCAAAGTTCTGCGTGCGATCCCACAAAGGGCACCCACGGTGTAAAGTGTGAGTGCTCTATACTGCATCAGACCATAGCTCTAAGCTGCCCAGTATTGTCTACTTGCAGAACAGGGGTGGGAAACTTTAGCCTTCCATATGTTGCTGAATGACAACTCCAATCAGCCCCAAGCAAGCTTGGTAAATTGCCTGGGATGATGGGAGTTATATTTCAGCAAAGGTCCCCACACCTGTGGCAGAGATCTCCATCAGAGTTCCCTGAGATGCTTTAACTGGAGATGCTGGAATTGAACCTGGGACCTTCTGCATGCAAAGCATGTGCTCTACCACTGAGCAGCCTCTTCCTCACCCTGCCCAGTGTACATGACTGCAGTTTACATATACAAGTGTATCCAAAATCAAGTAATCCAAATGCACTGTAAATTGAAAAGGAACACATTTTTCATTGATATATCCCTGCTTAAAATCATGACTTTAAATTTGTTTCTAATGATATTAAAGGTGCAATAGTTTTACTCCCAGAAACACATGGCAAATGTAATTTTTTTTTTCAACTGGGATGAAAATCAGCACAATGCCTTTTAGGATCAGGGGCAAGGGGATTTTAGATAAAGAGCAGTGGTGCTTATGAAAATCAAATGAGATGAGTCAAGGCAGGAAAAGGACAGATAGAGTAAATGGATTTTTTTTTCCCCAGAGAGAGATATTGATGGATGCTTCTAGGGTTATGCATGCCACTTAGCAGCAAATATAGTGTGAGCTGGGAAGGGAGAGAAATCTGCAAATAAACAGGGAGGTGTAAAAGATAATCAAGGGTGAGAGGCATGTGTTGGTAATAAAATGGAAAGGACAAAAATAGTCTAAAGTAGCAGCTATGGAAATAAATCAGAGAACGTAGATGCAAAAGGTGTATATTGTCTAAGACTGTGTGGGAATAAATTGTTCCTTGGAAACTCCATATTGGCAAAAGAGACAGCAGGCCATGGCTAGGCATGCTTTATAGACAGAGCAGACAGTTGCAACACAAATGATGGAACTATTTGCCCTCAGTGTTTGCAGGAGAAGATGGTATGACATGACTAAATTTGTAGGGTGAAGGGAACTGCACCTGCCAAACGATAACGAGCCTTGCCAAAGCAGTGGTGATGGCTTTGGCCAGATGAAATTAATCCTCCTGCTCTAGAGAGCATGTCAAGATATGGGAAAACAAGAAGCACAAAAATGTAAAACATCTATGTAGGGGAAAGCTATGGTGTAAATAGGGCTGGGCAAATCAGTCATTTTGGCTTCTTTCAGTTTCTAGTTTTCCAGTCTTAAATTCAATTATCCACATTCCCACACAAATTTGCATTTTTAAAAAGTCCTCTTGAAAATTCATCAGCATTATAGTGCCCATTTTTCCTAATATACACAATTTTGCATGGATTTTTTCCCTAATATAAACTTTTTTTTTTTTTTTTGCAAAGACAGTTCCCCAAATATAATGCATGTTTGTTTGTTATTTTCACTAATATATGCATTCATATGCACATTCCATCCTAGCATATGCATTCTTGTACACATCACTCAACCAAAGAATTGCACCCCAAAATTAAGAAAAATGAAAATTTCTCCCCCCACCCTAAAATGTAAGTAAACATAAGAGATAAAAAAGAATGAACATCAGCGCAAATTAATAATACATATAACCCCCAATCTTAATTTAAGAGAGAGTATCCATATCCCCATCTCCAAAGGAGATTGACACCCCCTGCTTCCTCTCTCTCTCTCTCTCTCTGTGTGTGTGTGTGTGTATACACACAGTATAATTTACTCATATTCCCTAACACATTAATAATACTAATCTCAGGAAAATAGGAGGACCTATACTGTAAAAGGCAATGAAAGTGATGGAACATAATAAGGGAAGGAAAGACCGAATGTCCACATGCATTAACACTATTTTTAGCTTATCATTCCTTTTAATTACATTTTGAATTTTTTAAGTTGCTGGGCTGTTTGTTTGTTTTTTTAATTGTTTTTACTGATACTTTTATTTATTTTTTCTATTAGTAAACTGCTTTGTGGTTGTTGATTTTTTACAATCAAGCAGTGTAGAAATCTTTTGAGAATAAATAAATAATATTACCTATCCCAGATTTGAATGGTGCCTTCCTGCAGCTGTGTTTGGGTTAAGTAGAACCAGATGCTTGAGCTAGGAATTCCATGCCAAAGTTTGCTTGGAGTCACAGGTTTTGTCTGTGCAGTTGCTTTGATTTCACGACTGTAGTGAAGGAGAGTAAAACAAGGCAATAGATTTCATTACCACTGATGCATTGTGTTGTGATGTGCCCTGTTGCGATGTGCTAATATACTTAGGTAGCAAGGCAAAAATCTATCCTTTAGATAAAGTTTTGCTTCTCGTCAATTTGCATGTGCAAAGGGGAGATGTAAAATGATGCGATGAAAAAAAAAACCCGAGAAGAGGTGGGAGTGTCCCTTCTTACCTTGTAGAAAATGACAAGATTCAAAAAGTTACCTGAGATTCTAAGCTTTTGGCAATCATGTATCTAAATGTGACCCCATCTTGAGTTTCTTGGAAATAAAATAAGATAAAATAAAATAAAATAGAGACAGAGTGGGGCAATCACATAGAAGATATCATTATTTCCAGTTCTAGACTGGCACGTATTCTCCCCCTAACCTCAAACATTTGTCCATGGTCATGTGGTCTAGAAGCATGTTCTT
Organism: Darevskia mixta; assembly: GCA_034641385.1. Lineage (NCBI taxonomy): Eukaryota > Metazoa > Chordata > Lepidosauria > Squamata > Lacertidae > Darevskia > Darevskia mixta. The sequence goes on along the minus strand of JAWWNH010000061.1, from coordinate 11,943,979 downwards.
TTGGTTTAAATCCCATTTAAGTTTTTGAATAATTCATATTATGACATTGGAGAAGAAATCTGCACTTAAAGGCTTGTAGAAGATGAACAGAATTAATCACAGAAAGAAAAGAGACAATAAAATCAAGGCCTGAATCCCCCTATTGTAATCCAAGAAGTCACGTCATAGGTAATGAAGTTAGCAATGATTTATTTAAAAGTTACAAGGCAATAACTCCGTTTTCTATTTTCTTCACAACATCCCATTTATAAATTAATGCATTTTTTGATCAATGAAAATTGTTTTAAAGTATTTTTATTTTTAACCTTGAGGTTAACAGACAAAACTCTGCATAACTACAATGTTAGTTTTGGCTTCTGCTGGTGCTGATTCATTCTGAGTCATTGTGTAATAAAGCTGGTGTTATCATTGCACTAGCGTCCTTGTGGTTAGATTTTTTTGCAATTTTCAGAAATTGCTTTAGGTCAAATGAAAAACTCTTGGTTCTGTTCTCATTTTCATTTCCTTAGCTTCTATTAGACTCTGCAGGGTGGCATCAACAACAAAATAGGTCAGAGATGCAAATCACTTCCAGTATCATTATCACTGTCACCATCTTTGTTGGAGTCTTACAGATCCACCTTGACCTCTTCATGTTTTAATTATTGTTGTTAGTATTAATAATATTTTCTTGTATAGGCCACCTAATATCTGTACAGACCGCTTAGTAAGAGGTGTACAGCATGCATAGATCTATTCATATACACACCTTGCCCAAGGGAATCATTCTGAGTCACCGTAGGAAATTAAAGTGGTGTCGTCACCAGTGAATTTGCATTTATTTATATATTTTCATCCCATCTCCCTTAATGAATCTTTTACTATGAAACATCTCAACATGATTTAGCAACAAGGAACATCAAAAATGAGAACCCATATAAACCAATTTCATACACAAAACCAGCTACAATTATTTCATGTATGAAACTGGTTGCAAATCCAGTGCAGTCTGGGACAGTTCAGTTGTGGTGGTGGTGGGGGGAACTATTCAAATGAACCAAATTTGATATAAAACTTCATTTCCAAACAAACTGCATTTTCTTTTTTTAAAAAAAAATGTTGGTCATTTGAAGTTGGTATTTAATGCGGGGCACTTTCATCCTCTTTATTTCTGGTTCCTGGCACTTGGAGAGGGAAAGGTTGGGTCATTGTGTTGTAATGTGCAGAATCTGTTTAATTCTTAATGTGTCTATGAAGTTCCATATGACTTTTATTATGGAGTCCCTTGTCAAAACTCCATCAGTTTACCTGGCTGAAGACGCATAAATGAATAATGATGACCTGTTACAATGTATCATCAACTCTTCTCTGATACATTATTAAACATTTGCACTTTCCTGATGGAAATTTCTTGAGTGACAAAGCATTTGAGCAAGGAGGATTTTTATCTTCGTAGTTTGGAAACTAATCATGTTGGATCAATGAATTCTCACTTCATTAGCAGGAATAGGTCTTTCAGTGTTAGAGCCTTTATGAGCTTGTTGATTGGGGTTGCCAATGATTTTGCTGACCACTGTAATGAAATCTCTTTCTTGATTCGTTTTGGTTGCCGAAGTCTAAGCTTAATGAGTGCAACTTTTCTTTGCAAGAATAGTTAAGGTAGGAAGAGGTAATGAATGTTCTTCCATGGACTTGGGATCTCACTGGGAGCAATTAATTCTCTGTTTATACAACAGAGTAGTAGAAACATGCAGTTTTATTTTGTTTTTGAGATGTTGTGAGAATAATCTATTAACAGGGCAGGAGCAGACACAAATAAACTGAAAGAGCTGGGTCAGACACAGAGACATACTGTTTTCTATAACAAAACACTAAAAAGTATATTCCCATTTTTGTCCTGGCTATGTACCTAAAGAACCATAGTCCACAAACTGTTTTACTTCTGAGAGAAACAACCATTTTGTATTGATTGTTGTTAGGATGAAAATCCAGATACCTTTGACTCCTTGCTATAAATCTTCTTTTGGCTTCCAGCTGCCGCCTATTTGTTCCATCTCCAGCTGAGAAAATAATGAGTAATGCTTCTCTGAGCTTTGGATCCCCAGATCCGTGATTAGAAAGGCATGTTTATTTGGTATTTGTCCATCACCACATTGGACAAGAGCCTCATGAATCAAGTGCTGATTTCTTACATGTTCGAATCATGTAGACAGTTCAACTCAGGATACAAAAGTCACAAACCAGATGACCCCAGAGTGCCACATCAATTCCATTACTAGCTATATAACCTCAAGGTTTGGTCCCTCATTCTAGGGAAATTAAAGAAATTAATTGTGGTTTTGTCTTAGGGCTCATCCACACTTCTGCCTATAAAACATGGGTCCAAGTGGTTTTCTGCTTGAACCACACTTTCTAGGCATGGGTCTGAATGGTTTCCTCCTTCCCTCCTTTCCCATGGAAAACTTGCTCTTTGATGCTAAAGTGGAACAAACATTCTGGAGAAAACCCCAATTGCATATTGCTCTGATTGACCACTAAAGAACTTTTTTTTCTGGGGTAAGGCAGCAGGACAAGAGCCCTTAGCCTCCTGTGTAGGCTGCAAGCTCCACCCAGGCTCTACCTTCTCTGCTCCTATGCATCTTCAGCCTCTCCATCCATTGCATATACTTCCCCCTGATATACTGCATAAGCATAAGTAGCCTACAATCTGTGTTTGGTTCAAAATATACATTAACAGCAGCAGTGTGCAAATGGCAGGCTGTACACAGCATGGCACCTTAGCATTCATGCACATATTTTTATCTATGTGTGCACAAGAGATATCTACCCATCCATCCTTTAGATTTAATATTTTGCAGATCCTGAGTAAAGGTAAAGGTAAAGGGACCCCTGACCATTAGGTCCAGTCGTGACCGACTCTGGGGTTGCGGCGCTCACCTCGCATTATTGGCCAAGGGAGCTGGTGTACAGCTTCCAGGTCATGTGGCCAGCATGACTAAGCTGCTTCTGGCGAACCAGAGCAGTGCACGGAAACGCCGTTTACCTTCCCGCTGCAGCGGTACCTATTTATTTACTTGCACTTTGACGAGCTTTCGAACTGCTAGGTTGGCAGGAGCAGGGACCAAGCAACAGGAGCTCACCCCGTCGTGGGGATTCGAACCGCCGACCTTCTGATCGGCAAGCCCTAGGCTCTGTGGTTGAACCCACAGCGCCACCCGCGTCCCACTGAGTACTAAATCCTTAAGAATGGCAACACTTCCATTTGTGCTACCATCATTTTAAGAAGGTAACAAAGGGACATAATAGGGACAGTGACTTAACAGGGTCAGTGACCAGACAAAATGGATGTGCATTTATTTTGGAATGAATGAAAAACAGGGCCCATTCAGCTGAATGTTCATTTGCTTTAGATTACCTGCAGTGTGTATAAAAGGGGTAGGTTTTCAGGACCACTTTCATCACTTCCCACTGGCAATAGTATTCAGAAAATCTCAAAATTTATTAGGGATAGGCCATTGGTAGCATTGGATCTACTTGATCAAAAGCCATATAAATCTTCCAAGGAACCTGATCTCTGGTCCCTGAAGCTATACCAGCCTAGTGCAAAAAAAAAAAATGGTGGGGGCGCTTTATCTTTGACCAGCACCAACTGGTTTTAGGATTGCTCTGTGAGTCTATCTGTTCCCCACTCTTGCTTCCTCTACCCACAACCCTATGCATGCTTTGAACTCTGCATCTCCTTGAAAGACAACACTTTCTCTAAATGTGCTGCAGCATTTGATTGAAATTATGGTGTAGATGAAGAGTTGTCTTTCAAGGAGACGTGTAGTTAAAGCACATACAGATATCTGAGAGCAAATAAGCAAACACACAAATACAAACTGGTTTGGTGCAAGAAAAAGAGAAAGAAGAAAACAATAAATGGGGATTTTCTCCTAAGGCCCACCTTATTTACATCCACAATCTAATTTCCCTCTCAACACAAGGGGATCCAGCTTTGCAAACTGAATATTGTGGCTGACATTCATTCTAGCTGTAAAGGACGAAGACAATTCAGGATTGGCTCTTGGCTTGTTCTCGTCTCCCCGCCCCACATTCCCAGTCCCATCTTTAGGCCCTCAGCCTGCTGATTAGAAGTACTCTTAACAAAACAGAAATCAGCATGAACTACTCCAGTTGCTTTTCAGAATGAAAAGAAAAGAAGAAGAAAATGAAGTTCTTGGTTCAGCATTCAGGTTCCCAATAGGCTTTTAATCAAGGTTATGGGAAAGTCCATAAACTTTCTGCTGAATATTTAACAAGCTGGAGGTCACAGCAAACACAGCACTCCCAAGGACAAGTGAAATGAGATTGCAATCAGAAGAGCTGCGAAGACCTGGTGTTAAGCAGGTCTTTGTCTTCGAGATAATATCTGGCAACACAACTATCAGGCAGACACGTCCTGCCCCTCCCCAGGTTCCTTTTGTGAGACTTAATTTTCCAAGCATAAGCTGCCAATAAAGCAAAAATTGATGAATAGGACTGGGTAGTTCGATTGATTTTAGTCACTGGCTTTTCTTCAAAATCGTGATTGAAATCCAGGCTTAACAATGCTGAAGCAGAATAGGCTCTAACAACAGAGCTACATGCAAGCCTTTGTGTATTTTATTTTTCACCATGTAAGCAATTTTTTCCCCCCTTAAAAAAAGAACGGCTGGTTTGCACTTATTGGAGTTTAGAGGATAATGAAAGAATCAAAAGAATCAAAGTCAAATAGTATAAACAATGTCTAAAATCTAGGCAGTTTAGATACTGGAGCAGAGCAGTGTGGGTGGCATGTAGGCTTTGGGGTTGCACACTAAATATTAGCGTTTTTTTAAAAAAAAAAAAAAAATAAAAGATTGAATGTTCTTCCAGCCCTCATTGGGTTTGTTTGCATGGATGGTTTTCCTCGGATAGGAAATTTCCACAAAGGAGTGTAATGGGGATGTGAAATATTAGTTGCAGATTGGCCAGACCTAGCGTGAACACTAGGATCCTAGCCTTCTGCCTTTCTCCAGTTGATAGAGCAGTACCTTGCACTAGTTGCACTGATGGCATCTCCTCAGTGCTTTTTGGCCTGTCTCAAATATGTCATTGACTTCCGAACATGCAGCTTGCTTGCCTGAATAAAGTGTGTGAGTGTGCATCCAAACTAGCCTGCCATACAAAGATAAAAATTGCAGGAACTGTTCTGGCCTCACCTACTACTGACCTGTGGCCTCTGGAAGTTTGTCCGTCCTTGAGTTAAGGCAGCCCTCCCACATCCACACTGGTTCTGACCTCAGTTCTGTTCTGGGTTCAAACAATAGTGGAGATAAGGGCTGCATGCACCAGCCTTGCACCTCATCACCCCACCAGCTCCACCTCTGACTTTTCTTTATTGTTTGGGAAGGTCTGAAGTGGGATTCTTCATGTATATTCACCTGAATGGGCTTAGAATCTTCTGACTGGGAACCCTGATTCTGTAGGATTCCTGGTCATGGGGAGAATTATTAGATTGTCCCTCTGAACACATCAAGAACCCACCCCCCGCTTCAAGCTTTTATCCTGTAGTAAGATAATGAACTAACATTGTGGGGGTCTCTCTCTCTTCCCCTCTCCTCTCTGTGTGTGTCTCTGTGTTGTACTTATGCTTATAGATATGCTGCAGGAAATGTTCCTCCAGCAAGCAGGTAGAGTCAGTGTCCCTAAACTGTATGCTCTCCCAACCCAATGCTTGGACTAGTCAAAGACAAAGTTAGATAGAAGACATGCAAACTGTATCTGGCATAGCCTGTGATTCCTCTCTGCAGAACTGCAAAGCACAATGGGAAGAAAAGAGCTGCATAAGCTACTGGGTTGCCATGTCTAGGACAAGAGTGAGCCAAGTGATTCCTTTCACACACACACACACACACCCTTTTTTTTAAAGATATGTTTTACAAAATGATCTTCCCAGGCTGCTTTCTTACAAAATCTATCAGTTTCCACTTTGTACAGTTTTAATTTATTGGTAATTTAAATGTACAGTTTACATTTATTGGTCTCAAATTCATGGAAAGAGCTATGAGCTGGTCTATCTTTTGTATCAATCGGTTTAAACTCTGTGGAATTGGTATGTGTTCCATTTCTTTGTTGTCGTTTTGATGTGCTTGTATTTGGTGAAAGCACACAAAGTAGGGAGTTGAAATCCCCCCCAGTCCTTTATTCATAAGAAGAGCACAGCTGGTTCATACCAAATGTCCAACATCTTGTTCCCCAGCTTCGCTACCATCATGCAGCTAAGCTTACCAGAAGCAGGAAAGGATTTTCTGATAGCTTTGCATGGAGACAGTCCCAGATTCAATCTCAGTTTCACAGCCCTCCCCATTTAACAGTTTCCAGCATTTTAGTGCACTTTTGCTTAGTTTCTGGGCTCAGGAAAGAAAGGAAAGGGGTGTGTGTGTGTAGTGGGTGTTGCTATGGAGGAAAAACAATCCGACAGAAATAGAGGCAGGCAGACAGTTATAGGAATTCTAGCGTTTCGAGAATGAAGTGACATTTCTCTACATTATTTTATTAGTGAAACTATGTTATCAGCAAAAGGAAAAGAAAGAAACAAGTTTCTGCGTTCTGCAAAGCCCTGTTAATTTTTGTTTTAAATTTTTGAAGGTAATTGTGAAGGTCACTTATATTCAGGCTGTGATCCATTTTCTTTTGTGATCTTTCCAGCAGTAAAAGCAGGAGTCACCACTGGGAATTGAGAGTCTTACATCTCTCTTTGTCTTGGAATGATAAAAGCCACCAAATGCTTTTATAGAAAAGCCATTTCCAAGAATTACATGGGATTTTGCAAGTGCTGAAAGAAAAAAAGCCTCATTCACAGAGAGCTTGTTGTATCCCCTGTGCTGGAACCCAGAATTATTTAATTAATTCATTTTATTCGATTTATGCAGTTCATTTTAAACCCTTTTTATCCCACCTTTCTGAAAAGTTTAAGGCAGGTAACAGAGACACACACCAGATAGACAGATGGTGGGATATGACAGGTAGAAATATAACAATGTGATAAAACAATGCAATCAAGATGCTACAAAACAATAAATTAAAGAAGAACTGGGGCAACAGGTACAAGAAAGATAAAATTGTAAGGATAGAAATAAAAACCCATCAACCCAAATCCACAGGAAACTGTGCCTATGGCCACCTCACCCAGTATTGTTGTTGTTGTTGTTGTTGTTGTTGTTGTTGAATTTATATACCTCCATATACCCACAGATCTATGTGGAGCTCACAGGATGCTGAGCTTGGACGAATATCCCCCTTCCCCTTCTTAGGTTGAGGTAGGAAGGGAGAAAGAGGGCTTAGCCACTGCTGCTGCCATTAAAGCAAAACAAAGAAGTAAGCAGAGCAGGGATACAGACAGAGGGGGAGCTGCCACCACAAAGAGGAGAGGGGTGGGGGAGATCAACCAGAGGAGTGGCGGTGATAGCTGAGGTGGCATAATAATTTGTGGTGGCCCTGCAGACCAGCCCTCATCACACATGCCTTGGTCAATCCAGGGTGGACTACTGCAACATGCTGCATTTGGTGTTGCTGCTTGCTGCATGTCGAAAACATCAGCTGATGTAGACATCAGTGAACATGTCTCTAATTGTAATTCAGTTCGAAGTGCTGGTCATACCGCTTGGGCCCAGGGTATCAACCACAGCCTTTCGCCATATGAAATGGACCAGCAGCTGAGATAATAACTAGTGTGGCTTTGCTTCCTACCCTATCAGAAGTGCTGTGTGTATGTGTGTGTGTTTTGCTGGGCGTGGGGCATCAAACACAACCTAGCAGTAGCAAAGTTGTTGAACTCCCCCTTTTTAGAAATCCATATGGTCCCCACACTTTCTTTTCTTTCTTTCTTATAGATATTTGATTTTAAACAGTTTTGCATGCATTTTATTTTTGCGATCGGTTATTTTGCAGCTGTTGTTGTTCTGCTCTGCGCAGGTTACTTAATATGCATATTGATGATGATGATGATGATGATGATGATTATTATTATTATTATTTTAACTTGTAAGCTGTTTTGAATACCTTTTGGTGGAAAAGTAGCCTAAAAATAAGTAGCCTTGTTGGACCGTTAGAAAAAAAATCCAAAGTCCATAAGACAGCAAAACCTTTCTCAGCATAACCAAAATGCCACATAACATAGTGTGCAAACTTTTAAGTTTCCCAGAACTGTTCATTAGGCTCTATGTATTAAAAAGTCCATGGAGTGGGATAGAAAGAGATGGAAAAGACTGTTGGTGTTATTCAAGTTTTCTCTCTCTCCCACCATATAGTTTGAAGAAGAGTTACAGGAATCTTGCATTTGTTTTGTGACATTTTGTTTGGCTTAACAAAGTTATTGCCCTAATATGGACTTTAAGACAAATAAGCAATCGAACGAACATATTAATACCTAAAAATGCAAGAAAATAATAATAATAATAATAATAATAATAATAATAATAATAATAATATGTTCTCAAATAATTTGTCAATCAAGGCAAAAACAAATTAACCCTTTATTTTTAAAACCACTGACTATACCAGTAAATGACTATTGCATTCCATCAAGCAATGCTTTGTTCCTCTTTCTTGAATGTGAAATGAAGAACCTTTAGAATTATATTGGGATCAGTTAGGCTAATCTGTAGTTAGAAACAAAGGATAATATGAACCAATTAAAGTGAAGCGAAGTTTCATTTTAGCATGCCTGCTGCTGAGCAGATTTTAAGGTCACTGATTTAAAAGCTCCTTGGATGATAGACAAGCCATCCCAGCTAATTTGAAATGAAAAGCGGGAGTGTTCATAATCACTTAAAGCTTCCACTGGAGGCGGTTACAGGCTATTTAACCAGTCATATAGAAGAAGAAAAATATAAACTGAGCCTTGTGACATGGCTATGAGACTTCTGATTGCTTTCAGTAACTAACAGCCAAGCTATAGACCCTGCATAATCAATCATATGGTGTAGCGTACATATTTGTTTCCAGTTTATACCTTTCGGACCACAGTCAGGGGAAGAAGGGTCATGTGAGAATATTTGTATATCTGAAAGATGGCTATCTTATCATCTTCCTTCTCTGAGATGTGCTAAATATTTCGCTTCTATGGGACCCCCTCCCTCCTTCTGTCACTGGGTGAGAACACTAATATGTTGATTGTATGAAAACCATTGTCATGTGATTCCATTGAAGGTGAAGATCAACTCTAGGTAGATATATTCAATATGACTGATAATCAAAGGATTTTAGGTTGTACACTAAGCATTGTGGGGAGTCTGCCCCCCATGTCCTGCTTACAGGCTTCCCATCTGGTTGAACAAAGTGAGAATAAGGCGTTGGACTGGGTGAGCCTTCAGCCTGAGTTGCTGTCAGGAAATACTTTGACTCACAACTTACGAAACATCTGTGGAATGTCTATGCATCTCTGAAAGGTATCCTGCACTGCCTGGAAATATATGTTGCTATTACAATTTCATTCTGTCATATTCCATTTCCCTAACAGCATACATGATACATTCGCCAGCACTTCAGCCATATTTTCTGGTTATAGCTTTCATAGTCTAGGTCATTGGTTCATTGGCTGTTCATTGATCTCCATTACTATACCAGTAATTTTTTTAAAAAAGTAAAGGGACCCCTGACCGTTAGGTCCATTCGCGGACGACTCTGAGGTTGCGGCGCTCATCTCACTTTATTAAGCAGTTTTATTTATTTCCCAGCCCCCTTCCTGTGGCACAACATTTTGTTTGCATTTTGCTTGAAGTCTCATATTCAGTCATAATAGTAGTTTGTTATCATTTGCAAAAACAAAAATTAAAAGAACTAAATATATGTTGAGGAGGTAAGAAATAACACCATTCAAGATTGCTGAATAAATGTGGTTTAGGGTCTCTTTTACTAGCTACACATGATAAACTGTGAGTGAAAGCATAGATGTTTCTCCTTCTGAACCTCCATTTATCAGCATGATGATGTTTTATGTTGTTGTTGTTGTTGTTGTTGTTGTTGTTGTTGTTGTTGTTGTTGTTGTTGTTGTTGTAATCATCAATGCAATAGGTGACTGGGAGGAGCCAATACTGTACAGGAGAGATTTCCCATGGACTCTGCTTAGCTGGAAATGACAAGTTGAGTGATATTTTCTCTCAGAGATTATAACAGCAAGGAAAGAGTTGAATGCTATCTCAGATCAGAGTCAGCTTGAAGGGACTGAAGCTAACTTGAAATAGGGCCAAATACACGTGCGTGTGCGTGCGAGCACACACACACACACACACACACACACACACACACACACGTATGTGCAATGTAATTCTGCTTCCTGTTTTTATAGCACTTCTAGTATGCCAGAAACTGGAGCAGATCCAACACAGGTTTTAAAATGGAAATATAGATCTCTTCCCCTCACAAAACTACACCAGGACATGCAGCCATGAAAGATACTGGTAAACCCTAATCTGAGTACCGTAGTTCCTTGAGGCTAATGTTTCTGTAACTACCATTCCCTACTTAGACATCTTCTCTGTATTTTCCTTCGTCCCTGATACTCCCTGCTCACTGCTAATGACAAAAATACTACCATCTGCTTAAGCAAAATGAGGGCAGAGTATTAATACTTGGTTCCCGAGGTCAATTAGACAAATCATCAGTTTGGGTTGCACTCGTTGCTGTGTCCAAATCCTTGCCCTTTAGATTGGCTTAAGTCAAAAGATCAAAGAGGTACCTGAACCTATCAGCTGTCAAGTGTCCAGCTATCAGTCTGACTACTAATATTTAAATAGTTCCATTTATATACACCCCCCCCCCCCGGTCTGTCTGCTTTCAAATCAGTGACCTATGTGGTTACTCTGATGTTATCTGATTGTTCTCTTTGTAAGCTTTTGAATAAACAGGACCGCCATGCTATTAACATTCTGGAACATATATTTTAAAGAGAAAACACAATTACTTAAATGTTCTGGTTTAAAATAAGTATGTCCTGCAGGCCTAAATGTTTCTGCCCCTTATTATCTGCACAGTTCTACTGGTCTCATTCAACATTTAGTTGGAATATATGTATAATTGCCAAACATTACAAATTACAGATTACATATTAAGATAATGTATATTTTGTAAGAGTGTCAACTGATGAAAGAATGTGAAAATTATATTAAGCTTGATTAGAGCATTACTTTACCTCAATATAACTAGTTTATTTCAAGCTGAATTCATCATGAAATTGCTTCCACGTGCACAGAAGTGCAGCTGGATCTGTATTTTTTTAAAAGGAGCCAACCTAGTGCAAGTGGGTTTTCCATTAACACTAGTTCTAGCTGCAATTTACCATGCTAGTGTCAACTGCTTTGGAGTATTGAATGAAATCCCTATTGGCCTAATAACTCACTTGATCTTTAGTAGGTTGGATGAGGGCCATCTGCAGTGGTGACTCTGCAACATAGCAGAAAGAAGACCAGACGCTCAATACAGCTGCTACAGCAGGGATGGGGGAACCTGTGACACTGAGGCTTAGGGGAGTCCAACAGTTCCTGGGGGGGGGGGACACTGTGCTGCATTGTATTCGAGAAAGAGATGATTCAGTCACACTGTTAGAGTTTCCAGTTAGAGATTCCTGGGACTCAGCTATACAACTGCAAACAGAACGTTTTAAGTGTGTTGTAAAATGCAATATACAAATGTGACACTAGTAAGCTATGGTAATTTCAATGGATTTTTCAAAACTTTTTTTAAAAAAAGCATTTTCACAGCGTTTTTTATATGTGTGTAGATTCCTCCCTAGTGTGTATGTATGTATGTATGTGTGTTTGTTTGTTTGTTTGTTTGTAGAAGTTCTTGACAAATGTTTAAGACATTGAGCTAAAACCCCATAAGGTTAAACATACTAGGTATGGTCTAGATCATGGGTAGGCAACCTAGGGCCCATGGGCCGGATGCGGCTCAATCGCCTTCTAAATCCGGCACAGGGCCGGCCAGGAAACAATGTATTTTTACATGAGTAGAATGTGTCCTTTTATTTAAAATGCATCTCTGGGTTATTTGTGGGGCATAGCAATTCATTCTCCCCCCCCCCCAAAATAGTCTGGCCCACCACATGGTCTGAAGGACAGTGGACCGGCCCATAGCTGAAAAAGGTTGCTGATCCCTGGTCTAGACACCTTATCCTCCCTAGCCTTCTTTGTTCTCATCTCAATCAAAGATTACCAAAAAAAGAAAGGCAAAATAAATATAGCCACTATTCTCTCTCTTTCTCTCTCTCTCTTACCCACACACCCACCACCTTTTTGAAAGCTATATATGATTAGGGCCCTGACATTGCATGGACTAGGGACACCCATCTGGTACAAAATGTTTACAATAACAGCTTGCAGGATTGCAAGTGAATACTCAAGAGTCATGGCACATTAAATAGGCATAAAATGCCACTCCATTCAGAAGTGGTAAATATGTAGGACACATTTTTCCAGTCATTTGTGGGTGTTAGAACTCTGCATTAACACAGGAGCCAGAACGTGTTTTTTTTGTTTTGTTTTTTAATCAGGAAAATGGCCCAGGAGAAAAGAATGAGCTCACCTTCATAGCCTGCAATATGAATCAGATCTCTCCTGTCCATATAGTCATAAGAACATAGGATGCTGCCTTACACTGTGTCAGACCATTGGCCCATTTACCTTTGTGTTTACACTGGCTGGCAGTGGTTCTCCATGAATATTCCCAGCCCTGCCTGGATGTGGTGGGGAATAAACATGGGACCTTTTGGTGTAAAACAAGATACTATAGTACTGCCACTGTCACTGTTCAACTTAAAAAACAAAAACAAAAAACACAACAACCAGGGTTTCCCAATGTCACATCAAGTTTGCATCTCACATTGCAACCACATCATTTTCTTCATTTCTTTTATTTTTTAAAGTTGCAATAAAAAATATTTTTAATTTTGTAACTCCTGTGAGGTGTTAATTAATAATATCTGGGATAAAACAAATGGCTCTCTGCTGTCTGAACAACACACTCCCCAAAACAAGAGTGTTATTCATCCATTATTGAAGTTGTGCAAGAAATGGGCAATAAAGTCCATCTTTATAATCTATTCAGCAGTCTGGTCTTTTTAGGTGTGCATCCGCCGTGTCATATTCTCATGCATTTGTGAGTAATAATTCATTTCATAATTTGTTTACCAGGGGAAGACCTGACAGAGAAATGCCATTTCATATTCTAAGGATCATAAAACAGTAACCCGAGGTGTAATTGGTACAAGCACTAACCTTTTCTCTACACGCTGTTTATTACAAAATTATTTGTTTGCACAACAGTTGTACCAAGGAGCTTTTCTCCTAGTCTATCTCATGATGCTTGTTTCAGCTGGCTAAGATGCTGGAGAAAGAGCTTCGCTTAAGTGGGGGAAATCCACATATTGGCAGCTGCTTCAGTCTCATGCCTACTTAGAAGTAACTGTTATTGAATTCAGTTAGGGTTCCTTCCAGGTAGGGATGGGAAAATCTGTCAATTTTTGTCTCTCTAAATTCTTCATATTTTCAATCTTAAGTTCAGATCTCCACATTTCCGTATTGCATTTTAGCACAAATTCTCTTATAATAATAATAATTATTATTATACCCTGCCCTCCCCAGTGGGCGTATATTATTATACCCCGCCCTCCCCAGCCAAAATTGGGCTCAGAGCGGCTAACATCAAATATATGACACATTACCAGAAAATCAAGCAATCAGTTAAAATACATCTTAAAATACATGTTTCATATGCATTTTTGCCTAATATATTGTTATTTGCAATGAGGTTTCCCCTAATGTAATGCATTTTTGTATGTTATTTTCACTAATGCAGTGGAACCTCGGTTTTCAAATGTAATCCATTCTGGAAGACCGTTCAACTTCTGAAATGTTTGAAAACCGAAGCATGCATTTCCGGAAGCAATTACGTCTGGAAAATGCAAAACGGAAGCCGCATGGCACATTCAGCTTCCAAGAAGCGTTCGGAAACAGAAGCATTTACTTCTGGGTTTTGGCGTTCGAAAGCTGAAATGTTCGACTTCCGAGACGCTCAAAAACCGAGGTACCACTGTATATGATTTTAATGTACACTGTATCACAACATATACATTTGTACACATTCCTTGCCTGCATTACACATGGATACAAATTTCAAAGGACTGCTATGTTTTGATTTGTGTATTGTTCTGGAAAGTGTGATTAGGTAGGTTTGCTTTTAAATGCAAACTGAATCATATTTCTCACTCATCCCTATTCTACACCTAGCCCTAATGGACTTCACTAGCCTCTACCCTCAGAGTGATACCAATGTCTTTCTGTCAGCATGGAGCTTCCTGTTATGCCTGCTGAACATCCAGGTGGATAAAAGTACCACTGGTGGGATCCCTGCCAGCATTAGACCATGGGAAGCCTTGAAATGGGCCATTATGGTGTCGAGGATGTGCTGAGTCAGCCCCGCTGCCTTCTCTCTCTCTCTCTCTCTCTCTCTCTCTCTCTCCTCTCTCTCTCTCTCTCTCTCTCTCTCTCTCTCTCTCTCTCTCTCTCTCTCGCACACACACGCACACGCACACACACAGACGTACAAGTGCAATACTCACAGTGGAAGTTAACAAGAGTTAATAGGGGACAAGCTGAGTTGTTGAAATGAGTTTTGCACTTTTTGTTTCCCCAATAGAAATATGCCAGAATATGTTCTCCAGGTGTTATTAGAATACAACTCCTATCATCCTTGAAGGGAGCTGGATTCCAACATCTGGAGAGTCACAAGTTCCCCTATTTCCCAATACTATAAGCTTGCATATACTTGGATGGATTTATAAAAGGTGGAAATCATTATGATTGATTGAATTTCTATGCCACCTTTTTACTAAGGAGCTCAAGGTGGTGTGTACGTTTTTCTCTCCCACCCTATTTTTAACTTCACGACAACTCTGTATGGTAGGTCAGAATGAAACAGGCTGTGATTGGCCCACAGTCACTGAGTGAGTTTCATGGTTGGGTGGGAGGATTTTTAGCCTGGTTTCCCTGTCCTAGTGCTGACTCTAAGCACCACTGGCTCTTCACTTGATCTAATGTTATATTCCCACCACTGCACACAAACACATATGCAAAGAAAAAAATGGGAGAACACTCATTCTGTAAAAGTTCATTTTGTTTCAGTTTATTCCCCCATCATGCTGCTTTTTAACAGCATATGCATTTTGAATCTAATTTATATTGGCTGCAATAGGTTTGGACCAGTTTCCCTGCTGCCATCCATCACTGAAACTATCTAAATGCAGTCAAAGCATTTGAAAATTTTAGAGCATTCACTCTCCCCATTACTTTCATGAAGAACACATTCATTTTTAATAGGCAATGTTATCTGAAGTTTATGATGTAACCCTACCCGAGAGAGA
The DNA here is from genome assembly GCA_034641385.1 of Darevskia mixta. NCBI lineage: Eukaryota > Metazoa > Chordata > Lepidosauria > Squamata > Lacertidae > Darevskia > Darevskia mixta. The sequence continues at coordinate 11,928,579 of JAWWNH010000061.1, read as the reverse complement.
TTGTCCCAATGACTTTTTAGTTGCTATGAGGCTAATAGACATGTCTCCCTTTTGCCTCTCTACTTTGACTGCTCTGAAGCGAGGCTAATATGGCACAAAAGGAAACAGTTAAAAAGAGTCTGGTGGTCCTTTAAAAATTGATTGTGGCTTGAAGAAAGCTGTCTCTTGGCAGACGTCACTGCAATGTCTGACAAGGAAAGACAGAAAAGATAGAGGCCTGGAAAAGGCCTGAACCACGTATTACTCTTCAAAAAATATCATTTACACAAAATCAACCACCTAACACTGAAGTGGAAACCAGCAAAAAAAGGTTGTACAGTCACACTGAAGTAGACCCATTGGGTAGTATTCAACTAAGGTCTTGTCCACACCTCCCTCTCTACCGTTGCTTTCCCTTGGGAAAAAAACGGTGATTTAGTGCTGAATCGGAACAAATGGTAATTGGGTTTTCCATGGATTACCTCTAAAGAGACCGTTTTCAGAATAGGGAAGTGTCAGGAGAAAGGCTAAACCACTCAGACTCATGCCAAGAAAAGGGGGGCGGGGCGGAGCAAGCTGAAAACTGTTCAGACCTGTGCTTTCTAAGCATGGGACAAGTGGAAATGTGGACACGCCCCAAGTTTTACTCAGAGTAGCACTATTGAAATCAATGCATCTAACTTCATCATTGTCGTTAACTTCAAAAGGTCTGGGAAGGGTTTCTTAACGTAAAATATTTTACCATGTTATTCATTGGTACAGCTGCATGGAAGCAACATTTAGCTGAAGACCACCCACATTACATGATCCTTCCCAAGTCTCTGATATATATTTATGGTGTCTGCATGTGTGCGTGTAAAAGCAAAAAGTTGCAAAATGTCTTGCTATAGTAATTTCCCTTAAACAATCTATGCCATTCTGATCTTTTAACATTCCTATATTTTTAATATTCTGTAATTTTTTATTTGTTGCCAGTGGGCCATAGATAAAGGATATGCATATTTGTTAGTCAGAGCAGACCCATTGAAATTAACTTAGGATGATTGCAGTGCATTTTGTTAGGGAAAATTGCTTTACAAAATTGTATATATTAAGCAAAAAATGCATACAAAAAATATTATGAGAATTCTGCACTAAAATTCAGATGGATTTTCATGAGGACTTAAAAATAAAAAAAATAAAATGCAAACTGATGTGGAAATGTGGAGAACTGAACTAATAGCACAAACTGAAAATTGATAGATATTGAAATGGGCATATTTGTGCAAACACAGTGACACACCAGCCAACTGCTTTGAACTGCTGTACAAAGACCTCACAAATTGGCATACTTGCAGTGAATTAGTTGTGCATGCTATTAATCATATGCATGGGCATATATCTTCAGAGAGTGTATACCAGGTAGAAGGAGGGGTTGTTTTTTTGCCAGTTATTTATACAATGTGAAATAGCTGTTAGCAGAGACTGCCTGGAAACCACGTGTAAGCTGTACTAAGGAAGGAACAGTGGAGTTTATGTATTCATAATAACAGCAGCAACAATACTTTTGACATCAGAACTCAGGAGGTGCATGTTTATTGATAACAATATGAATTAGACGTACCTCCACAAGTGCACACGACTGTATAGGATTTGTTCTTCCAAGACCTTGGAAGAAACAGCAAAACAAGCTTATTTACCCCCAACATTAACAGGAGGGGTCAGGGTTGAAGTCACTGAATGAATGGAAAGCTCACCCTTTGGCTGCTGGCATTGCGTATTCAAGTGCAAGCTGCGTTCTGCTTGAGTTCAATTCTTAATGCTCTCTGACCCTTACTCCACCATAAATAATCAGAGATATTCATCAGATGACAGCAGAGGCTGCAATGAAAGATGGGGTTTTCTTTGTAGAGAAGAAAGAAAATATATTCTGACCTCGTATTAACTTGCAGAACAGTGGTCTGGTCCTATACAGACATGGTTAAGACAGTATTCAGAGGTTTCTGCACTGCGGCAATGAGCCAACCCAGGATTTTACATGTAGTTTTAAAATAGTGGCCCATAGACCTCTAACACAAATATTTTAAGAACGGGCATTGCTCATGGTATTTTGAATAGAGCCTATTCCAGAAAGTCATACATGCAACATGCCATGGGTCCTGAACTATGACCAGGCACAGGAGGAGAGTGGCAGGCGAAAATAGACGAGGAGGATGTCATAAGGCAGGTTGAGACTAGGGAACAGAAGCTTGGAGGAGCTGGAAGGAACAAAGGCAAAGATTGCCCTTGCTTGTCCCAGCCCCTGCTTAGCTCCCAGGCGGAGGCCAAGCACACAGAGGATATCCAGCAGTGGCAGATGTTGGCTCCCTCAGTATTGGGAGGGGGGCTTGGCCCCCTGCCTCAAAATATTGAGGGGGCTGAAGCCCCTTGCAAACCCTATACCTGGTGCTCCTGGGCATGGTAGTCAATAATGAATTAGGTACACATTAGTGTACAGAGTTTGCAACAATTGCAAGAAGCTAAATCATTTTATGGGCCCCTCCAGAGAGGCTGTTAACAGCAGCAATATAGAATACCCCTGTGGCAAAACTCCCCTCCCCCAATTCCTTGAACGCTTCCATCCCGTTTTAAATAAACTACATTTTTTCTGCCTCTCTCTCAAGATAGTTTAGACTTCATTTTGAATTTTGGTGGATGTGGGTTTGGGCTTACCTTATCACTGAGAAGTGACAGTGAACATTTCTTAGGTCTTTCTATTCAACATTTTTTCGCCCTACCAGGTACCTACACTTTTTGATCTGAAAAAGCCGGGGGGGGGGTATTTATTGATTTGTTTCAATTCATGAATTGCTGTCTATAAAACATCTGGAACAAATGTAGCAATAAAGACATCAACGATTAAAGCAATTTCATGTATTAAAGAAATTTCAAAAACAATACAGATGCAGACTAAAAACAGCCACTTAAAAGGTGTGTTGCTGTTTTGTTTTTTTAAAAAATGAAAGCATTTAAGAAGCACCAAAAATAATAATAATGAATGGTCTCCAACTACTGTATATTTTCTTAGAGTTGACTTCTCCAACTTTGTTTTACTTGGAGCAGAACCATTGAAATTAATAGATCAAAGTTAGTAATATTAATTGGGTTTAACGAGTCTACTTTAAATTGGACTAGCATTGGATCCAACTTCGTGCCTCTCTGTTATGTAATGGGAGGGAGTTCCACACTAATGGCCTGATTCCTACATTGTGTGGAATGGACTTGAGGGCTGCAAAGGACAGCAGTCTAGCTTAGGCAGGCCATGCAACAAACACAACTCTTGTCTATAGTCTACCCCTCATCCTCTGTGACCTGCAGCAACTGCCTCACTCTGTCTAATGATGGGGCTGACCCTGGCCCCTTTCATAATCTTTGAGTGCAGTATCTTTTCTTATAAATTGATGATCTTCTGTAATGCAACTCTTTACACCTTTGGCAACTGAGATGTGTGGTTTCAGGACTCACCCTATTCATGTGGCTATACTTTGTTCAATACTGAATTTTACATTGTTGTAATCCATCCTAGGAGCTGCTATTGAAGGATGGGTAATAAATTTAACAACAATTACAACTGAATGATATTGCAGAAATGTTAGGATATTAGATAACCGTCCCACAAACAAAATGCTTGAATATTTAGAGAACATCCCTTTCCAGAAAGGGATTTTGAGATTGCAATTAATTTATTAACTGTTTCAAAAATAATCATAGCTAAAAATTGGAAAAGAGTACTATGTTGTCTTTCATTCAACGAACTGAATAAAATATGTTCCATTGTGGTAATGATTAAATTAACACATTATAAGAAAATGCAAACTAATCAGCCATTATGGGGAAACTAGCTATGTTTCTAATGTTTTGGAATAACAAATATCAAGATAATGTACAAACATATGATGCTTTCAATTTATTGTAAATCTATTTATATGAGAAATTCAAATATTATTGCAATGTATAACTTACTACTCAAACAAAATCCTCATGCAAAATTGGTGAAGGTTTGCGGGGGGGGGGGGGAATGCAGGATAAATATTCAGCAATGCACCAATCTAGAACTTTGTTGGCTCAGCTGAAATGAGCTGGATAATTGGCAGGCTTAGGAAAGGGAGGTAGCCATATTTCACCATAATGCCATTTTCATGCGTTCCATGTGTGAAATTAGAGGTTTGGTGTTTGTACCTTGTCAAAACTGGCAGATTAGAAATTGTGAGATTGTTGGTAATCCCTGCCACTACACCATTCCACAAATTGTCTAAAATTGCCGATATGGGATTGGTGCAGCACGGCACTGGATGGGGATGATAGGAGCTGGCCTTGATGTTTTATGATATAAAGGTAAAGGGACCCCTGACCATTAGGTCCAGTTGTGTCCGACTCTAGGGTTGCGGCGCTCATCTCGCGTTACTGGCCGAGGGAGCCGGCGTACAGCTTCCGGGTCATGTGGCCAGCATGACAAAGCCGCTTCTGGCAAACCGAGCAACGGGAGCTCACCCCGTCGCGGGGATTCGAACCGCCGACCTTCTGATCAGCATGCCCTAGGCTCTGTGGTTTAACCCACAGTGCCACCCGCGTCCCACTGTTTTATGATATAGAGGAGCCCAAATTCTTTTTAAAAATAAATATTTATTTATTTGTAACATCTGGAGGACAATAGGTAGAGGGAGGTTGACATGTACCAATCAATATACATAGAAACAAATATTATGTTATGCTATATATATATTGCTAATCTGTTTGGTTCTTCTTGGTTTGGTTCTTCTTTTTTCTGGAACTGGTGACTAGGGATTCTTTTCAGATATATTATTTTTATGAATGGACGTTGTGGTTTCTGTTACTTTGGGGAGGTCAGGATGATGAAAATCCACATTAATCTAATATGTGTGTGTGATGATAAAGAGATGTGATAAGTGTGCTGCAGCAACAATTTTAGTTTGATAAATGAATGGTGCATTCATTTGGCCCACTCTTTAGAAAATGTATCTAAGATGCTCTGAATAGCAATGGAATTGATTTTGTTTCTTAGTGTAAAGCAGTTTCATCTTCTCTGTTGCCAGACTTGCAAGCTCTGGCAGAAAGATCAAACTGAAATATGTTGTAGGTAGGAATTTAATGCTTTCATTCATATGTACGTAATCATGACTTATTTTCACCCCATGCCCTGCTTTATTTTTATGGAACTGTGTGTGATGTGTGGCGGCTTCCTTATCTCTCACATCTGTAACACACGCAGCTTTGTGAAGTTCTTTTCCATTCTCCAGATAGGAAAATGAAGATCAGACCTAGGTAGAAATCAGTGTATGGAGGGTAATGGGACCATTAGCTTATGAAAGTAGTGATTAAAAGTGAAAAGCCTTGGATGTAATGAGTGTGTACACATGCAGTGAGTGTAGAAGGAAGTCAGGAGGCCATAGCCAAAAAAAAAAAAAAGGTTTGGAAGAATATAATTTAGCTCTAAATTGGTTTATTGCATGAAAAGATGGTGTTAATCCACATCAAATTTTGATAGTAAAATGACTACCCGGTATAATGTAAGACAGAATTTTTACTGGATATTTATTATTAAAGAATTCAACTACCTCTCCCCTCTACACAGAAAAATGTTTATGTAAATAAAATGTTAACTAACAAAACATTGTATTACTATATGGAAATCAAGAAATGCAAGCTTGAAAATCCCATTTGCGCATATTAGGTGCAAGTTCATTGTACAATGAGATGTTTTGCATTGTTATGTTGACTATTAAATACTACTTTTGATGCTTGTCTATCGGTTTTCAAAGCGCCGCCTTTGTACAATCTGCAGAGACAGAAATTAATCCTTCAATTATGAGTGAAATGAATTCCATTACGGGTTGGCTACAAGTGATTCTACAAAATGCAAATCCCATTTCAGCCAATATGCTGGTCTTTTGTTGTAAATGCAACACATTATGGTTGATAGAGGAAGCGGGTGGGGTGTGAGTGTGCATTTTATTGTACATTATTTCAATGTTTTGAGTATCACAACAAGCCATGGCTCTTCTCCTGTCTATAGATTTACTGATGTACACTGTGCAACTCTGAATTCAGAAGCACTGAAATAATCTCATTATGCAGTTAAAATAAAGAGGCATTTGCTTAAGATTAATAATGCACCTGCTGTGCATTTCCCCCCATTTAAACCAGAACTCTGAATCTTTGAACTTTGTAGACAAAGTTTGAATACAGGCATATATGAGGTATATTTTGAAGTACTGCCAGCTGTTTTACCCTTGTGGTTGTTGACCTCAAGATATAATGCAAACTGCTTTTATTTTGGTAGAGTGAGGTCGATTTTCCCCCACTAAAGGGTGTTTTTCAACACATCGAAGTGCTAATGCACTGGTTCAGTTTGCACTCTGGTAAGCAAATCACACACTTTCCCACTTCTTGGGACTCGCCCCCATGGCAGAGCTTACAAGGCAATCTTTATGCCTTTATTATTATTATTCCTGACATGTTAAGGAGACATGCCAAGCTTATCAGGGCTTAAGGGGGGATGTACGTGGACATTTCAAACTGGAGGTGGGGGGAAGTGTGAGAGAGATTTTTTCTGTTAAGTGCATTGATCCCTGATGTGTTGGTTGTCTTTAGAAATGTGTGTGAACAGTCTTGCAGCAATTCAAGCCTCTCTTGAGAGCCAGTGTTCTGTTTTGGACCAGCTGCCAAACACATAAGCTACCTTTCTCTTTGCTTTTCACATTGGCTCCAAGAGAACTGTGTTCTCACCTCAGTCCCCTTTGTATTACCAGACCACCAACTCCCAAACCAGTATTCCCAGGGAGCCTTACAAGCATGCAGAAGTGGGAGGCAAGAAGCCGCTGTAATGGAGAGTTCCTGCCAGTGTGAAAACAGAGCAGGCTGGGTTTGCTTTCCTTTCTACTCTAAGATCCTGCAAGCCAAGAGGATATTATTGCATTAATTGATCTTTTGCAAACTCAGTGTGTCCTTGAAATTGTTTCTGTCAGGTCCAACTAAGCGTGCATACTTTAAATATGCATCGCTGCATGGACACCCCCCCCCACACACTCACACCCCAACCTGTTTTCCAACTAAGATCGCTAGTCCAAAGGCTTAGGGGTAAATACATGGTTCCTTCCAGATGTTTTGGACTTCAATGCCCGTCAGAGTCAGGCTGCATGGTTAATGGTCCAGGATGTTGGGAGGACACAACATCTGTGTGTGCACATGTTGATGTACCACAATGTCTACTCAAAGAGCTGGAGAGAACAGTACATGACAGATTACAATCTCTAAAGTAAGAAGTCTGGCCTGATACCGACATAAGATCCCAGACTTTTTTAAAATTAAATTTATCATTTGCATTATCTTGCCCAGGGCAACCCAAAGCAACTTACAGCCAAATGGACAAAAAACAAACAAACAAATAAACCCATGTAGATACATTAAAACCAAAAGGAAAGAGAAATACATTAAAAACATCCCACCCACTTCTAAAAGGCCACAGTATTTTAGAATATACTAGCTGACCCGGCCACGCCTTGCTGTGGCTATGTGTGTGAATGCTGTGGTGTTCCCCTGTTCAACTTCCATCTGCCCCTTCTCTGTCCCCACCCCTGTTTTCAATTACCCTCTTCTCAGCCCCCCCTTTTCTATTACCCTCTTCTCGCCCCCCCCTTTTCAATTACAGGTTTGCGAGCTTGTAAATGGCCGACGGAGCTCTGAGGTTTTGAACTTCAACTTCTGTCTGCCCCTTCTCTGTCCCCACCCCTGTTTTCAATTACCCTCTTCTCGCCCCCCCCCTTTTCAATTACCGGTTTGTGAGTTTGCAAATGGTCGACGGAGCTCTGAGGTTTTGCTGGTGATGTCTAATAGCTGCGCCAGTTTTTTGCTTTTGTAGCTGTAGTACCAGTATAGCCGTCGCTAGAGGGTGCTGGTTTGTTGGTGACGTCTAATGTGTGTGCCAATTTTTTTGCGTTTTTTCTTTATTTTAGGTATGTCAGATGTGGTTTTTTTGAATTTTTATTATGCCAGATCCTTCCTTGATGGTCATGGTATGCTGTGTCCTAATTTGATGAGATTTGGTCCAGCGGTTACGGAGGAAGGTGGTGTCCGCCACGCACGCAATGGGAACATTTATATATATATAGATTAGAATATATTGGAATATATTATTTCTCCTAATTTGTAAAGACTTTGTTATGATCCTTGTGCTGGTTTTTAGGTAGGAAATTGAAGTGATTTGCTTTTAACATTTTAAGTGTTTTAATTAGTGTTTTAATAGTTTTGATTGCATATTGTTTGAACTTGGTGTGAGCCACCCAGAAGACTTTGTTGTTTTGCAGTCAACAGATGTTCTATAATTAATAAATAAACAAGCACATGAAAACCATTTTTTGTGAGTATGCACACACATAACACAGAATTTCTTCCAAGACATTTAGTATGCAACAACTTATTAATAGTGTTCTTTACATATTTTTATGAGATATGGTCTTATAATAAGCTTCATAAATATTTGAACCAAACTTCCACTTAGGGTAACATTTTGTTTTTGTTTTTGTTTTATTTCCACATACTTCACTCTCAAAGCAATAGAAGTTGACTTTAACATATATATGATGTGGGGGGGGGGGAGAGACGATTAACTGATACTGTCCTGGTAATCTGAATATTGGACTGCTAACAATAGTATGGCTAGATTCTGTAGACTCTGTAGCTCAAAATGTTATTATGGTCACAAAAAAAGGAAGTTGAGAGCCTCCCCTCCAGGTTAAAGTTCTTTCGCACACTTATATGTGATTTCTGGAGTTTAAATTTGTTTCTGAACACCTGACATGAAAGACATTTTCTTAATCAAATATTTAATGACTCTGCATCTCACTGGGCAGCACTGAAAAATAGTAATCATTGTGAAGAAGACCCTTATCTTCTCTAAGGTCCTTCAGGCAATCAAACATTGAAGCAAAAATCAGGATATCACATTTAGAGGTCAGAACTCAATTTGTTTTATACCAAACATACACACACACACACACACACACACGAAACATGGAATTCCGCAAACACACTGGGAAGTATCCCCAGCAAAAGTTTGTTTTGCTCATCCTGGGCATGGGTAAGTGAATTTCTTCTTTCCTTTCTGTTTTCATTTGAATTATCTGACATTTCTGGTCAGTAGATCTGTTGTTCTGATCTTGCCTAAAAAAATGAATATTGCAGGGTTCTAAATCTCACAGGCTGCTTTCACACATAGAGGCGGCTCTCTCTATTTTCCAGTTTGTGGGGCATGCCAGGCATAGGGACTTGACATGTGATCAGCACAGCAAAATGGGAATATAGTTACATGAGAAATTGTATCTCAACAGTGGATGTATGAATTGGCCTACATTTTTTACATAAAGAAGAAAAGTATTACATCTTGATTAGCTTTGTTGTTTTTGCTTGTGCCATGAAGCTCTGTTTCTTGTTCTTGAAGGCTGGACTTGGGGCTGCTTTCTTCTGAATGCTTCAATTTCATTCGATTCCCTTCTGTCCACACTAAGTTGTGTGTGTGTTGATTTTAATTGAATTGTTTTCCAGTTAGCACTCCATATGGTTTGCAAACTGTCTCATCACTTGGACTGTTGTTGTTCCTCAATAGGAGATGAGTGAGTCATTGAATAACCAGCAGCTCTTGGGAGAAATTGGAGCTTGTGTGTAAAAATACAATCCGACAATAGAGATTTGAAAGAAGTTTCATCAACAACAAAATTAAGCCACCGTGTAGGAGTTACATCTATTTATAGTCTTGAATGTGGATCAACATTATGCATGAGAGCTGGGTGGTCAAAATACCATCATTGCATGCATACCTATTGGGAAAATTCTTTTCTGAGCAACTAAGTGGAAACCTCAGGAATGGCTGAAAACTGTTATTTACTTCCCCTGCTTGTGGTTGATTGGGGGATTAAATTTTGTAAGTACTGTCAGCCAAGTGAAGACATGAAAGCATAATTGCCAGGGATGGACAAATCAGTTAGCATTCCTCTTTTTTTCTTTCCAATCTGAAGTTCAGTCTGCCACATTTATGCATCAATTTGCAATTGATTAAAATTAAAAGTCATCACAGATATTTTCCAGCATTTTAATGTGCATCTCTCCAAATAAGGACATTTTTGTAATCAATTTCTCTTCGCAGGGGCGGACTTTGGTAATCTTCCATAATATGGCACCCTGTGCTAGGCAAAAATTATGTGTCCCCAAATGGAGCGTCTTAATTATGGATCTTCTCAATTTTGTGCCCCCTCAACTCAGCTTTAATGGAAACTGCTTTAAATCCAACGCTGTTCTTAATATACCTGTAGTTATTTTTCTACATTGTTGGGTTTTTGTTTTTGTTTTTTACTGATACATGCATTTTATGAAGAGTGGATTTTAAAGATTAGCTGTAATTCAGTTCTCGTATCAATTAAAGAAGCATGAATTAAAAAAGGTTGCATCACAATTTAAACCAAACCAAATTCCCCCCATCCTTAGTAATTTCCAAGTGAAAATAGGTGATATTCACATTACTGCTTTAAAAAAAATGCCATTTAAGCCTTTTGATTATTAGTACAGAGGAAGAATGGGACACAGGGAAGTTGACACCTGGCCAACAACTTTCTTCACATTATGAGTGGTTTTTGAGGTTCTGGTCTAATTAGAAGCCACTGAGGAAAATCTCAATATATCACACTTTCTGAAGGAAATGCCAGAAAGTCATTTTGTGAAAAAATATATGCCTGCTTTGAACTAATCTGCACATTAGCCCAGGAGGTGGAGATCAGATCCCTTTGCCTTGGAATTCACAGAAACCACATTCTCAAATATCCATACTTCTATATATGGATAAAATAATAAGGCACTTCAGCTTGGATGTTCTTGCATATTATAATATTATTATCCAGTCACCCGACAAAAAGAACAAAATCACTTTCAGGAAGGGGTGAGAGAAAAATTAATTTATTTTACTTTTTAATGTGAAGCTGCTTTATTTGTACTTCCGAAACCAATACAGGAACAGAAACAAGGTTGTGCTTCAAAATTCACACTTCTGCTATTTTTGCAATGCATTCTCCCACCAAGAAATGCATAACAAAAAGCAGATGTTTGGGGGGGGGATGTGCACAAAAATGCTCGTAATAATGAAACTATTTTTACAATTATATTTGTTTTGGGAAATTGCTTTCAAAAATGTGAATATTAGGCAAAATTACACCCAAAAATGTGTTATACATATTTATAAATGGGCACGAAATACATACAAATTTTCATGTGAACCTAATAATAATAATAATAATAATAATAATAGATGGGAAATGGGATGAACTGAAGATTGGAAAAAAGAACTGACAGATTCAAAATCCTTGGCAACACAGCAGCCCATGTTGGATAAAGTTTGGGTATGGTGGAGATGTTTTGCCACCAGCATACAGGGCCCTGATGAACCTGATGAAAGTGGATGCTACCGCCAGTGGTAATTGTAAGACCCTGACTTGGAGCACTGGGGGAAGAGAGAGGACAAAGCTGGCTTGGCAAGGATCCAGTGGGATCTAAGCCAGTCTAGCTAATGGTGATGGGCCTGATTCGGACCTCTGCACTACACCATTCTGGAGCTTACACAGCAAAACAACTTAAACAAAAAACATTTCATTTACTACCTCCCCACCACCACCACCAGTACAAACAGCGGACCTCTGAATGCAACAGTGGTTGCACTGCTATGTTCAGCTCTTCTGCTCCCAGCTGGGCATGTGGACTGTGCTTTGGATGTTCTTGCTGCAGGCTTACTCTGAGCACAAAATGCCATGGAAACATTAGGCAGGAGGCATATATTTCATCAATAGTAACATAGCACCTTCCTCTGCAAGGGACGCTGGTGGCGCTGTGGTCTGAACCACAGAGCCCAGGGCTTGCCGATCAGAAAGTCGGCGGTTCGAATCCCCGCGATGGGGTGAGTTCCCGTTGCTCGGTCCCTGCTCCTGCCCACCTAGCAGTTTAAAGCACGTCAAAGTGCAAGTAGATGAATAGGTACCGCTCCGGTTGGAAGGTAAAAGATGTTTCTGTGCGCTGCTCTGGTTCACCAGAAGTGGCTTAGTCATGCTGGCCACATGACCCGGAAGCTGTCTGCAGACAAACGCCGGCTTCCTCGGCCTATAGAGCGAGATGAGCGCCGCAACCCCAGAGTCGTCTGCGACTGAACCTAATGGTCAGGGGTCCCTTTACCTTTACCTTCCTCTGCCCAACCAGCATTAGGATTATTCCTGCAATAATTACTCTAGAGGCAGTTGTGAGATATATATATATATATATATATATATATATATATATATATATATAATGTTGCTATAGTGTATTGTTTTCTAGCAGTTACCAGATGCTACCCCCTGAGGAAGTGATCAGCTGCTTAAAGCAGAGGAGGGGAACATGTTCAATGTTATGAAATATCCAGGTCAACTGATAATGACTTTAATTAAGTAAAGAAATAAATAAGCAAATAAATTTGATTGTGTTTGTTTTTTTCATTAAAAAAATCCATGATTAAATGTAGCTAAGTATGCACCAAAACCCTCTGGATTAAGCTGCTGAGAAATCTCTCCCTGCCACACCGTGTCTTTTGTGTACTGCATACTTACATAGATATACACCAGGGTTACATATCTGCTTTTTTATTTTATTTGATGATGATGATGATGAAGAATTGTAGTTAGAGTTGAGCTGTTCGTTTTTCTTCTTCTCTGAACACACATTTCCCTCCGGATTTCTTTTGTTCTTTTCTTTTTTCTTACCTGCCTTAAAAAAGGAGGTCAATTAACAGAACATTTCCTGAAATTTACCACCACCACACAAATCCAAACAATGTCCTGGAACAATTCCAGTACAGGATGCAAATGCACATTCCCAACACAGTTGTTGGTGTTAGTCCTTGCAGCAGCAACAGCTTCCCTGCCCCCAGCAAAAGAAAGAAAGAAAGAAAGAAAGAAAGAAAGAAAGAAAGAAAGAAAGAAAGAAAGAAAGAAGAAATGCTATTGGCACTGGAGCGAACCCCCTGAAAAACTAATTGGAGAGTTTTTCCTTCCCCTGGAAAGAAACGTTGGTGACAATGTGTCCTCCACGTTAGTTGTGAGACAGCTCCAATTTTACTGATTCATTTTTTCTAGAAGTCCTTACCATGTGCTACTGCTGTCATATGTCCAAAGCTCAACAATTTTGGGGTTTCCAAAAAAAAAAAAAGGTCCTGTCCTGGTTTTTACTTTTGGGAATATGGCAACCCTACCATGTGCAGAACTGCAATATCATTTGCATTTATTTAATTTTTAAAGAACTCATGCTGTGGTACTTAAATAAGTTTCGCTGAGAGAGCAATCTACCACCCCCCTGTGGAAATGGCACCTTGCTTGTCATGGAACCATGTGGACTTTATGTAAGTAGCCCTATATGCAGTTAGCACTTGCTCCAAAATGGTATCGTATTGAGCTCCTTGCTTTTTGAGATATACGTAAATTGAGATCCACAGCTGATATTCGATGCCTTGGCAGATTGCCGTTAAGCTGTTGGGGAGCCATCCTAATAAGGGCCTTGTCAAAAGGCTATATTCTTGCTCCACTAAACTAATGTGGTATCAGCATGTTTTGTGAATGTGCATGGCCAAAAGAGTTTTAATTCTCTTCTTCAATCTACAAAAAAAATACCAGGGAATATTTAGAATAGGCAATTCAGCAAGTTAACGTAGAGAGAATGGTGAAAATCCATGTCATATTCAAAGGATGGTTCACACAAGCCAGATGCCTTGTTGCAGGTTCAATCCCTTTATGGGACAGCTGCTTATTCTTGCATTGCAGGGGTTTGAACTAGATGATCCCTTCCAATTCTACAATTCTATAAGTATATAAGCCTCAATGGTGTTGCCTTAGGAATGTACAAGAGATGACGGAGAAGGCTTTTGGAGATTGGAAGTAGACAAAGGCATGAAAGACCAGTGACTATGAGCTGTGATAGCAATCTTAAACCTCCAGAAGCAGTATGTTTGTGAATGCTGGTTAGCAGGGGACAGCAGATGTAGAGAGCTATTGGCTTTGTGTCCTTCTCTGAGCTTCTTGAAGGCATCTACTGCAGGATTATGATCAATCTTTCCTATGGACCTTTGAGGTTGCCACTGAACTTGGAGCTGGGAGGCAGTACTATCAGCATGCCCTTTGTGCAAAAAATGTGGGGATATGGCAGGAATCTGGCTGATACCTTGCATCTATTTTTCCTCTCTTCTGCAAAATTCTAGTGAAAACTGGCATTCTTCTACCATCATTCCTGATCATTGGCCAGTCTGGCTGGGGCTGATGGGAGCTGTGGCATGACAACATCTGGAGGCCTCAAAGCCGCCAAGCCCTGATATATTCTAATTGCAGAATCTGAGTTTTTTGTTTACAGAATTTGGAGAATACAGAATTGAGAAACAACTCTTTTTGTTGTTGAAACAAAATAAATAAAAATAAATAAAAATCATTCCACTAGCACCTTAAAGACCAGCTAAGTTTGTTATTGGTATGAGCTTTCGTGTGCATGCACACTTCTTCAGATACCAGACTCTTTTTGTTATTGTTAACTTTGCAGTGCTCTGGCTCACTTATTTAGCCCAAGGCTCTCTCTCTTTCTCTTTCTCTTTTAAAGAAGGTAATAAAGAAGAACATTAGGTGTTGAAACACAAAATTAAATGAGTACACTTGAATTGGTAGCATATGGCCCAAGCACTGAATATAGCTGCCAGTGCATGAGGCTGAATAAATGCTAAGATAGCTCTCTCTAAAAAAAAACATGCACACACACAACTAATGCAGAGCTTAATCAGAACTCCTGGGATCTGACAATGCTGCATAAATGGTGGCTTCTGCCAGTACCATTTAGATTCTTAACCCCCTGAATAGACTGACAAATTGCAGATAGGTTTTTTTTTATAATAAAAAAAAAGCCTGATGGAATTATCCTGCCTATTTCCCTTAATGCTCCTTTAGGTAATCATTGCATAACTCATTTTAAACTGAATTAATATAAAATCTCTTCTGTACAAAATATGGCTTTAGCTAGAGAAATGAGGGAGGGAGCTTATAAGATACTATTATAGTGGGTATGCTAACTCCCCCACTCCCCACCCTGCATTTTGATTAAACTTGCACACCAAAGTATGTTTTCAGAAATTTTCAGGTGGCTCCTTCATTTCACCAAGGCTTCTTGGTCAGTTAAAAATAGAGAATGAAACTAGAAAGGTTTCATCATTTCCTCATACAGCTAACAGCATCCATGAAATATGGCACAAAAGCAAAATTAAAGCCACACTTCACCCACAAATTAATATAATAGCAATAGAATGCATTGAAGTCAATGGAAGGGAAAACATTTTAGGAAAATTAGCCATATAAATGGGGCCACTCCTGCCATGGTAAGAAGTCCTGCAAAAATAATTGGGTCTTAAGTTGCTGCTTTGGTGGAGGGCAGTTTGAGCTGTACTGGGTAGGAGTTCTGTACACTGAGAGCCAGTGTGGTGTAGTGGTTAAGAGCGGTAGACTCGTAATCTGGTGAACCAGGTTCATGTCTCCACTCCTCCACATGCAGCTGCTGAGTGACCTTGGGCTAGTCACACTTCTCTGAAGTCTCTCAGCCCCACTCACCTCACAGAGTGTTTGTTGTGGGGGAGGAAGGGAAAGGAGAATGTTAGCCGCTTTGAGACTCCTTTGGGTAGTGATAACAAATCCAAACTCTCCTTCTTCTTCATCACTGAGAAGAACCAGGGTGGCTGCTACTGAAGAAGTTGCTCCTTTGAGTATTTGTAGTCCTTCAATTGAACATGATTCCAAGGTTTTTTTCCTTGTAATTTTTTTTTAACAAGGCAAGGCAGTTGAAGTTTAGGATCAGTTTTTGTTCTCTTAGATGGGCTGCCTTCCCAGGTGGACGAGCCCCATCTGCCCTTCATTTCCCTCTTCAGTACATGTAGAAACCACCTTCTTGACCACTGGATCCACTATTAGCCTTGCATGCCTTCACATGCAAGAAAGTCCCTAACACACTGAGGGTTTGAGACCCATTGGCTACCCTCACCTGCCTTAGCTGACCAGTCAAAGCCATTTCCCGGGGTGTGGCCACTGTTGCAGGCTGAAAGCATCTAGGAGACACAGGTGAGAGCTGAGTGCAGGGTGGGGACCAAAGGTGGACAAATTACCTCAGAAGGAACACAACATGTCCCCCACCAGAGGTACTACCCCTTCCCTAATACCACATACTCCCCATCAATATGATATAATGATCACATGTGGGAGAGCGAGAGAAAAATGAATGTGTGTGTGTGTGTGTGTGTGTGTGAGAGAGAGAGAGAGAGAGAGAGAGAGAGAGAGAGCAGTCAAGCAGTGCAGCTTGCTGTGTAAGAAAGGGTGTTATAAGTACAGAAGTGTATCACTGTTTTCATCTGGGAAATCTTAAGAGTGTATGTTCATTTAAGCTTTTGCACTGTTTACTATTAGTCCACAAATTTATGCCTTTACAGATGTTTCACTTTTACTCACAGATTTAAAGGCCATGTTGTTGTTTTGCATGCTTCCCTATTTACTCCTCTCACTTTTTGAAAAGGTCCATTCTGAAGCCTAGTTTTAGAGGTCAGTTGCTGTCTGTCAGCTGTGATGCTCGAAGTCCATTTGCATGCCACAGCTAGCTTATTTGTAGTGATGGGACCACACATTTTAAATACTTGGCTCAAAGTCCGACCTCCCGAGGCATCGAATGAAGCCTGCACTGGAAATTAGGCCTACTGAGCTTTTGCCAGAGCACTCCAAGGCTTAGTATGAGATATTACTAAACAGTGTGGAGTCTAGTCCATCTGTTATACATTTAGGCCCCAAGTAAAATGACACTCAGGCAGAAGTCATTTGACAATCTTTACAGATAGCGCACAAGTGTGTATCTGTGATATATATATATATATATATATATATATATATATATGAATGATTGAGAGGGACTTTTATTTAACCTTTTCCCAGCTGAAACAATGAGTCCTTATTTATAACTTCTTTGAGAACCCAAAACCATAAATCTGTTTATCTTACAGATTAATCAACCAAAGCATAAATTGATTAAATTTGAGGTAGCCATTGTTGCGCCCTTCAGATGTTATTGGGCCACAACTCCTATCATCCCAGACTCCCAGCCATTTCAGCTGAAGCTGGTGTGTTTTGGAGTACAACCACAGCTGGAGGGCATCACAATGGTTATCCTAGGAAAAAAGCCAATCTTAATCTGGCAGGTTTTATTCAGAGGGACTGAGAGCTTAAGGTATGGCTGATATTTTTGAGGATGTTCTGGTGTCTTACGTGTTTTATTATGTGATGAAGCAGAAGGAAATAAAAAATTCAATGGGGCATCAATGGTGGTGGTTTTCTGGTGTGAGGAGAGACTATTGCCTTCATACCCTATTACTTTTCTTCCGGGAAATATTTGGAAATACTATGGGAAACAAGATCCCGGAAAATATGAATATTCAACCTGATTTAGCAAGGTCCTTCATATGTATGTATGGGTTGTTGTTGTTGTTGTAGTTGTTTTGTCATTCAGTCGTGTCCGACTTTTTGTGACCCTGTGGACCAGGGCACACAAGGCACTCCTGTCTTCCACTGCCTCCCGCAGTTTGGTTAGACTCATGTTGGTAGCTTCGAGAATACTGTCCAACCATCTCGTCCTCTGTCGTCCCCGTCTCCTTGTGCCATCAATCTTTCCCACCCAACATCAGGGTCTTTTCCAGGGAGTCTTCTCTTCTCATGATGTGGCCAAAGTATTGGAGCATCAGCTTCAGGATCTGTCCTTCCAGTGAGCACTCAGGGCTGATTTCCTTAAGAATGGATAGGTTTGATCTTCTTGCAGTCCATGGGACTCTCAAGAGTCTCCTCCAGCACCATAATTCAAAAGCATCAATTCTTTGGCGATCAGCCTTCTTTATGGTCCAGCTCTCACTTCCATACATCACTACTGGGAAAATCATAGCTTTAACTATACGGACCTTTGTCGGCAAGGTGAGGTCTCTGCTATATACAACTAAATCCTATGGAAATTAATGGTCCCAATTTAGTTGTGCCAATTAATTTCAGTGAGTCTACTCTGAGCAGGACTAATGCTGGTTGAAACTCTATTTTTTTGTGTTGTTACCTATATTTATCAGAACCTCACCTTCTGCCTTGATGCCTTGATGTAGTAAAGAAGGAGGAATCACTTTTGGAATCTAGGCGCCCAATTGAAAAGATGGTATGTGTGTGTGTGTGGAGATGGATGAAGGAATATTCTGGAAGCTTTATTAAGCACAGTGGTGACTCGCTATTAGGGCAAATGTGGCATTGCCCCACCAACTCAGTCTGCTCTCCGCTAGGTGCCACCTGCTTTCCTTCCTACTTACCATATTTTCCATCTATAAAATGACCCCATGTATAAGATGACCTCTATTTTTGGGAGCCCAAAATTAAGAAAGCAGTATTTTATAATTGTTCACCTTTAAGTCATTGAGTGTCAAGCTTCTGGGAATTCTATCCTCCTTGTTGCAGCAAGAAGCAGAGGAAAAACAAGGTAGAGACCTTTCTAATGAGTTTATTCATTCATAGTAGCGAGAGACAAAAGAATGCAGTCTGCCTCCCGATAATGGAGTTGCTGCAACTGAGCTCCTCCTCCCTTCCTTCCCAAGCAACAGCATCTCCCCTTACGGTGTCCGCTTGTGGCAAACTGTCTCTGAGTCCTTTGCTCTTGCACTCTTATCGAACACCGAGTTCTGGGAGAAGGGGGGTCAGAAATACTCTCCAGTGACAATGTGTCAGCTGGCTCTGCCTCCCCTCCCCCTTCTCCAAACACCTCCCAACTCTTCTGTTCACGGGTCTCTGTGCTGTGATCTTCCTCAAACCCCTGCTGTAATTCAATACTGCCTTCTGCTTTTCCGGAAGCTACGGGAGAAAGGGGGGTGGAGATCTCCACCATTCTTCCTCCATCTTGTCCCCTTCTGTCCAGTCCCCGACTTGAGCTTTTTTGGGCAATTCCCCATGCCTCGGCAGGCACAGCCTCACCTTGCCTCTCCAGCCTGTGCCTGGCCTCACCTCAGCCAAAGCTGCCAAATCACCCAATACCTACTGTATAAATCATTATATAAGCAGCGGCAGAGCTTCATGCTCTGGCACCGGGGGGCCGGGGCAGAGAGCAGGCGGGGTGGAGCTGGCGAGCATCCTGCGAGTGTGGCATTCTGCCTGTGGGGGCATGGCGCCAGCGCAGGCGGGGGCAGCCACGATGGCACCCCACTGGGATCACGCTGCCAGGGGCGGTGTGCTCCCCCCCAGCACTCCTCTTCCTCTGTCAGTGTGTATAAGATGATCGTCTTGCACACGGAAAAATATGGTATATCCAGGCCGGGCAGTGGCACTGACTGTCAACTTCCTCCTCCTTAGTTTCAGTTGACCTTATACAACTCAGCAGCAAGGATGATGCAGAAAAAAATAGAGTCACAGTAGTTGGCTCTACCTCCCATTGGCAGAGCCTGGTCCCCTGGTGTCATGTTTGCTCTCCCTGCCCTACTGGTTCCAATGGTCACCAGCCACCACTGATTAAGAGGCCTGAACATACCAGAGGCAACAAAAAAAGAGGACAATGACACTAGGGGACCAGGACAAATCTCCCCCTTTTCTCACTTTTTCCCTTCCTTTGACAACCCTAGTCTCTCATTTTCACCACTACAACATTCCTTATGTCTCCTTTGCAGATGACTTTTGATTTTTCTTCCAGGTCTAGCAGGACAGCCAGGCAGACACTATAATCATGGCTGTTGTTTAAAATGTGTGACTTGTTTCTCAAATAGAGACTTGCATGAACCTTCCCTTCTGCTGAAGATGGAAATTTGATTTGGTCTTTACCACTTTTCATGGCTAAAATGTTCAGCGATCTGTTTAAGTACAGTAAAACTGGTGCTTATTAGCTTTGCAATCAGCAGGAGATGTTGTAGGGTGACTTGAATTATACATCAAGAGGGACTGCATATTTTTGCACCTGTGGAGGAATGTTATTAAAATTAATATTGCTCACCATGCAAACGTATCCAGCCATTATTATGGCACTTCATGCTTCAGGATGTATTGTTTTTCATTCTGACTTTACAACACGTTTTGACCTTCAGTACAAGCATTTTTCTGCCTGAACAGGAGGAAAAACTATTCTGAGGGTTAGTTCATAATAAATGAGTCTGGAATTTAAGAAACATAAATTCAAGGCTCATTGGCAAAGAATAGCACATGGGACATTTTCTGTAAGAGAGACTAGAGCCTCTGAACAATACATATTCATAAACACGTCGACTTCATTCAGTGATGAAATTATAACCTCTGTAAGTAGGCTTTGACCAGACAATTCTTCTAACCTAATGCTTTTCTTCAGTTTGAGTTACTCTGTTTTTTGTTCTTTTTTTTTTGTTTTTTTTTTAAGAAATGGGTGATAACACTGAAGTTGGATATCCATTTGGAATTTTCTAGAAAATTCCAGGAGCAGGATTAGTACACTAGGGCTGACCTCTGCTCACGATTCATATTGAAAAATCCAAATGTGATTTATTCTCTACATATTCTGCTCTAACAGAAGGCTCTGGGTGGCCTTTGAGGAAATTATTAATTGTGCTTTCTCTTATGTATTTTTATTACAGTGGTACCTCTGGTTAATAACTTAATTCGTTCCGGAGGTCTGTTCTTAACCCAAAACTGTTCTTAACCTGAGGCGCGCTTTCGCTAATGGGGCCTCCCGCTGCCGCCGTGCCACCGGCGCGCAATTTCCGTTCTCACCCTGGGGCAAAGTTCTCAACCCAAGGTACTGCTTCCAGGTTAGCAGAGTTTGTAACCCAAAGTGTTTGTAACCCGAGGTACAACTGTATTACTAATGTTATTATTAATTTGATTTATTACTTGTACTTCTTCCTATGGTACCAGGGCAAGGTCACAACTACCGGTATTTAAAATACAACATTAAAAACTGTTTAAAACTAATCACAAGAATTGGGTGGATCCTAAAAAAAAAAGTGTATCTTTAGCACATGTGCAACTGCCCTGATTAAATGGGGACATCCCATTTTTAGGTGCCAGTGACGTTTGGGGCATGATCTCGAATGGGTTGTGTGACTCACGAGGGATTGCATCCTGGAAGACGTGTGTTCCGGTTTTCTGTGGTGACAAGTTAGAGGGTATGACATCATTTGCAGAAACTGTATACTGGAGGTGCAAGATACAACCCCATGAGCAGGGAATTTCACAATTTAGGGGCTGCCTCAGAGAATGACTTCTCCCAGGTCACCACGACCACCCTGAGCTTCTGAAGATGGTGGAATTACCAGCCTCTGCTGATCTCAACACTCAAGGGGGTCTGTGAGGAAGGGGGTGGAAGGAGGTGGGAAAGGAGAATGATTTGGGAATCAAATCATGTAAGAAGAAGAAGAAGAGTTTGGATTTGATATCCCACTTTATCACTACCCAAAGGAGTCTCAAAGTGGCTAACATTCTCCTTTCCCTTCCTCCCCCACAACAAACACTCTGTGAGGTGAGTGGGGCTGAGAGACTTCAGAGAAGTGTGACTAGCCCAAGGTCACCCAGCAGCTGCATGTGGAGGAGCGGGGAAGCGAACCCGGTTCCCCAGATTACAAGTCTACCGCTCTTAACCACTACACCACAAAACACTTCAAACACTAATGTGAGCATCTAGAATTGGGCCCAGAACAAACTGGCTACCAATGTAGCTTTTCTGAAACAAGGATTATATGATTTCTAAATGGAACCCCAGCCACTAATCCGGCCATTGCATTTCAGACCAGTTGAAGTTTAAGCTTAGTTACCTTCAAGAGCAATTCCATGCAGAGCAAATTGAAATAATCTAGTCTGGAAGTTACCAAAGAATGGAGTCCTGGGGCCACATCATGTCTCTCCAAGGAGACTCTAGTTGGTAAACTATATAGAACTGGAAAAGCACTCCTAGCCACTGAGGCTACCTGACAGTGATAGTTCCCAGAAGTATTGAATGAAAGTGACCATCCATCAATCCATCTCTTCTCAGGTCTCCTTCTGCAGACTTTCTGGTGAAAATGGGGCAAGTCTGTATGTTTTTCCAGTATGTGTTTATAAAATATTGTGTTTTCTGTCCTCTACGTCAGGTATAGAGACTCAATCTTTAACAACTGGATTAATTTATTGCTGTGTGCACAGTTCATCTTCCATAAAAAGATCCTCCTCCATCCTTTCATTTATTTGGGTGACCTTTTCAACTGTCAAGCCAAAAATATTTTTGTGTGTGTGCAGAAACACTGAGTCCTGGCCTAGATCGAAATTGCAGTAGAAGTGATAAAGAGCATCTACTGTCAATGCTGCCAATGGTACAGACTGAGACAGTCTTTTATGCCTTTGCCATGGAAATGTGCATAAAATATCAAATAATTGATGCAGCAATAAATTCCTAATTCTTTATAGAAACAAACTGGGGCAATAAGTATTAATAAAAAAATAAAAAGTACTTTTTTTTTTGCTTGTCCTAAAATGAAATTAAATCATACTTATTTTTTGGATATTTGTTTTGCATAGTAAATCCAGCATATTATCAAATAAAAGCAAAGCCTGTTATTTAGTTTAGCCTGTCATGTTCTTATATGCTTGGCATCCATATAAAATCACATTATTCATAAGCTGAGCATTTATGCAGTAAGGGAAGCAGGTGCGACGCCTTTTGCTGACATTTCTATAACGCGCTGCGTGCGCCTCGCTTATGCCATCATTAATCCTGCTGTAGTTTAGGATTATGATATAGAATTAGCATACTGTCTTGAGAGTTATCTGCCTCAAGTGTTAGATGGCATTTAAAGTAGGTGACAGGAGGACATATATTGTGCAGTCTGCATTTATTATCTTATCCCCACCACCACTTCGGCTGTAAGGCAATTCTCCTTCAGCCACCACATCTTGTGAACTGCAGCCTATTAACTTTCTTACCAAACCTTGTGAACTTCCATGTAAAGATCCTGGCCTTAGGTCTGTTGACAAAGCTTCCCTTTTCTCTCCTTGTCCGTCACACCATAACTGGGGTGTGTCTGTTAAGAGATTCCTACATGCGAGTTGGAGAAATATTTCAGATTATTGGAGGCTTAGGGTTGTAGCCAAGTAAGTTCCACTCAGCATCCTCCTCCATCCATAAATTATTCCATGACTCCCAGGCCTTGTTTAATTAAATACTAGGGGTTGTATCCAATGTGAATTCCAGTCGGATTTGTTGTTGTTGTTGAGTCGTTTAGTCATGTCCAACTCTTTGTGACCCCCTGGACCAGAGCACGCCAGGCACTCCTGTCTTGCACTCCTGTCTTGCACAGCCTCCCGCAGTTTGGTCAGACTCATGTTGAACATGGTCAAACTCATGTTGGTTCCAGTTGGAGTAGACCCATCTAAATTAATGGACCTGACTATCTTAGTTCCATTAATTTCAATGGGTCTACTCTGAGCAGAACTTAGTTTGTTACATCCCCAGTTGGGGTGGATGGTGTGAATGAAGACAAGTCCCCCCCC